>SEMN01000436.1:0-440068 GCA_005408345.1 Macquaria australasica
ATATATATATATATATATATATATATATATATATATGTATATATACATATATGTATGTATATGTACAGCACTTTGGTCATCTATGGTTGTTTTTAAATGTGATTTATAAATAAATTTGACTTGGCTTGCTGTACATGTATTATTGTATAGTACATTCAGGATCATGTTCTTTTCCATTCCCTGACAGTTACATTCTGTATAATACTATTTAAGTCTCACCTACATATATCACACGTCCCAAGACAGAGACAGTCTCTTAGTGCAAAATATCTTGCATAACATACCAGTCAACAAGGTGAGATTAAACCACACGTTCCCACGCAAAGACTACTTTCTCACATACACTCACAGCTAAGCTCCTCCCTCGTTATCCTGGCGTACTCCTCAAACAATCGACAGGAAGGAGAGGACTCAAATCCTATTAGAGCCGCATCATTACTGTCACAATGAATTAGTCACTCCAAAACACCTGCTATGAATTGTGCTGCCAATCATTACGTAATAACACCAAGGGATTTTAACCGTAGTTACTAATAGTAAAAAAAATTGTTTATGACTCGTGGTACACAGTCCTGGAGATAAGTGAAGCAAGATTTCTTACCTGTCACTGGCAGGTGTGGTCGCTGTGTGATGCTGAGGCAGTGTGGCTAGCTCGCTAGCATGCTAACTAATCTTTATCTGTCATGCCAAGATAGGTCAGTGCATTAGTAGCACCAAAATGTGGATATACACACGTTAAAACTTGGTAGAGTCGTTGTCGAAGCGACCGAGAAGCGTTTCCCACAGACTGCCATGATAGTAAGTTGTCCTAACTGTATGGTAAAGTGTACAGAAGTGTATTTTAAGTACACGGACCCATCTCTCTCTCTCCGTAGCGACCCTGGAGCGACGCTTTCTCGTATCTAGGCGAGGGCGGGGTCACGTGACATGGGGCAGGAAGTAATCGAAAGCTTCATCTCTTACAAAATAAAAGTCTAGTATTTACGATTTATTGTTGCATTTCTGACCGTGTACGTTTCCTCCATCTACAATTCACTTGCATGTGCACAGTTTTTCTGGGCATGTGTCCAAGGTGAATAACTACTAATGTGCATATTCAGATCTGATTTTTTTTTTTTAATTAAAATCAGTCAAGTGAACAGGCTCATATTTTATGAGGTAATTTATTAATTATTTTCCTCCATTGGCACATCTACACCCATGGCTGGATTAACATGCTAGGGGGCACTGGGGCAAAAATGATCTGATGAACTCCCCTCCTGTTAACCCCCTCTCACTTTCTGTGCATTGTCTCCAGTAAACGAATACATTCACAAAGATGCACCATGTGAGCACATTATCAGCTGAAATAATTAAGGCCTTAAAACCGAATTTTGACAGAGGGACCTTTTTCAAAACAAGGCCTCAAGACCAGGTGATATAGCAGTACCCACCTTAAGGCCCTTATCGTCAGTTGATATTGTGTTTTAGTAACGCATATTCCCGTATTCCTTAACAAAACTCACAAGTAATACAAGTACAAACCAGCTGCCACACAGTCTGGGGCCATGGGGAAGTTGCCTGCTTTGTCCAGTTGGTAAACCAGCCTTGTGTACACCCTTCTAAACACTATACACTGACAGTGTCTGAGACTAATTTGACACGGTATAGCCATTGACACTTTTTGGACATCCATTGTATATGTTGTTATTCAGATCATTTAAAATGTATGCATGTTTTCCCTCAGTGAGCTACTAATAAATCTATGGAAGCCTTAGCATGGTCTGGAGAATAAACAACAACCAAAAGCTCAAACTTTTCTTTGCAGATAGCATCAGTGGCTTCTATCCTCACACTGTCCAATGTCATAGAAGGATGCAAGAAAGTTATATGTTAAGTTCTTTGGTTGAAATGTAAGTCCAAAGAAAAGATTATACATTATATGCATAATACATTTGACTGGGGACTTGTGAAGCTCAACTAACAAAATATTGTAACATTTCAATTTTTCAAGGTTTTCTAGTTGATGAAAAATAAATAATGGGATGGTGTGGTTTTCAGCCAACAACATGATGTAACTGTTTAAAGGGGAATCTCGACTTTAAACAAGATCATGCTGAACAACACATGACAGGTTAAAATGTTACTGACCTGTGCCTGGGTGTCCCTCTAGAGAGCTGGTTGGTTGACCTTCATTACAGGCACAGGTTGAATGGCTCCCCAAGCTGGAAATCTGGGACAAATCAGACAGGTCCCTGAACAGCTAACATTAATTCTACTAGAACCATTTTACAGTTTTTCTTTTCATGTGTTTCACTGTAGCTCAGATTTTTTGCCCACTTGGTAGATAAAGTCAGGAAAGATAAGAATGGTTTTGACTTCATTATCTGGATTTAAACAAATGCATTACATGCTGTTAAGCACTGAGTCACTGGGATGTTCCCATTTAAATGGTCTAAATAGGCCACTTAGCTAGGTTACAATTAACACTGCTCAATACCTATGAGAGATGACCTCAATTCTGTGTTTGCAGCAAATGGTTTAAGTGAGTATGACTACAGTTAAACTCTCAAATTAGTTTGTCATATGATGGTATTACAGACAAAACATTTATTTAAATGCTTAGTAGTTTACCATTTTGATTTTGTCTACTCTAGTCACATGTTTCACTATAAGTATTTTCTTTTTACATACAGTGGAGACAGTTACACAAAAGTTTTCCTACACACGTCCCTGCCCAGGTAGAAAAACAGGAATCTGTGGCCTAAAGTTTGTCTGCTGAAGAGTCTATTATAATAAAATATTTGAGATCCCCTGATGTAATGTGCCTTTATTTTGCTTCCTTCACATGTACAGTACTCCACTCACTTTTATATGCTGGTGAAGTAAGGCAAAACAAAAGCAGCTCATGACAATAAGTGTTCTCACTTCACTATAATCCCCATCTCATGTCTCATGTCTGATGTAGAGATTTATGTCACACACTACTGAAAGCACTTAGAGTATGCTGTAGTACTGAAGATCTTTTATGATGCAGTTAAAAAGCCCTGAACTTTGCCCATCTGCTAATTTCACTATAAGACTTGTGTTTCCGTTTGAACGTTTTAGATCATGTTAGTGGAGTATGGCTATATCCCAAAATAAGAAGCAAAGCAGAGCAGTGCACAGAAATTATTTGTAATTGAGTCAGTATTACAGCATGTGACCCACCAAGAAACAAAGCTGGCAAGTTTTCAGGCAGGCCTTAAACACATAAAACCTTTAAACCAAAACTGGCCTGTAAAGCAGGTCAGCAACGCATTCTACAGCCATGGCTTAATCTCACTGGGATGCAAATGAGAAATTCAGTGTGTTGCTTGGGACCCAAGCTCATTACTGTTATCATTGGGTAGGCCCTGAGAAGTCCACTGTAAGCCCAGGACCCACTTAAAGCCCCAAACCCACTGTCTTTCCAATAATGAGTGGGTAATGATAGCCAATTGTTTGGTTGTGGAAGGCAGTAGCACACGGCTAAATTCACTGATAACTTGGCACAGGCAAGAACAGTGGGGATGATCATAATGGAACAATTGTGGATACATGATATGGCCTCTAACATCCACCTATCCACTTATTACATCAGTCTAAGTGTGTGGGCCTATTATTAGAATAATGTGACCAACAACTGTTGTATAGCTCTCCAGTTTGTTAAAGGCATATGGAACAGCTTATCTACAATTACACAGGGTGGATACAATTTAAAAGGACACCTGTAGCCTACAATACAACACAATCCAAATCCAACTAATGCAATAAATAGTATATGTATGCAATGTATAATATTGTGATTTTGTTGAGACAGAGATTCAATTCTATATTTTGAGGATGTCTTCACAGTAACAAGCAATCCAAAGCAGTAACACCACAATCTGCACACTTGTCTCAACAAAAATAGAACTTATTCTCAAAGGGAATACGCATACAGGTCCATGTTAGTGTCCGCTGCACACTCAAACTGTGCTAGATGATGGTGGTCATCGTGCAATCACAAACATGCACACACACACAAAAGTTGTATTTGCAGAAAACCATATACTGTCATACATAGTTTTCCATTAAAATACATATTTGCTGTCATACATTGCGACCTTCTCCCACAAAGTCAGCACAAAAACAGAATTTAAGTGGAATTGCCCTCTATTACACACACACGCCCGTAGAGCTGCGAGTTCAGCTTCTCCATTCATACACATTTTCTATTCCACAGGTTGGGGTATAAATACTTGTGTGGCGTTTGTTTGACGTGACACTCCCCCCTAGTCGATGGGAGGCCGACGTCACCCTGCCAGCGGAGGAGTGGATGGCCTCTGTAATAAAAATACATTGAGAGAATTGAGGAAAAGGAGAAGATTGGTTGGGGGGGGGAAAGCAACAACACAGCGTTTAAGCCTTTCTTGTCATCCCGCTGCTGAGCCGTGGACGTGGACGCGTTTTTAACACAGACTGGGATATATTTTCGTGGCGGCACCGAGAGCTCCTGGCTGAAATGCTATGTTATGTGTGGCTTTCTTGGTTTTTTTGAGCAGACAGATAACTGTACTGTATCCCAGCCTAGCGGATTGGAGTGAAAGTCCGCCATATTCTGCCTTACCACGCCCGGGAGTCGAGCCATTGGAAAATAAACGGACAGCTTTATTCATGTGTTTTTCCGGTTTCCCTCATCCACGGACGATAACTTGAACACGAGGGATTTTGTTGACTGAAAAATAACAACATTGAAGACTTTGAAGAGAGAGGGTGGCCGGGCACGGATGGCAACGCTTAACGAGATCACACAGAGCAGTACGGAGGATGTGTCTTAAAAGGATCTGTTGATCATATTGAGAAGGAAAAGCAGATTACACCAATTAAGATCGGACAGATATTCAACTCAACGACACTATTTTGAAGCTGTCGGGAGGCCCAGAAAGCGAACCGAAACGGGGGGAGGGGGGGTCAATAATTTCTCAAATATCTAATTTTCCTTTCCACCACAATCTGTGCGCTGTTCAGGCTCATTATAAAGGGCGTCCACGCGTTATTTCACCACAAGTAGGCCTGCATGAGGACGTTATTGGGCATTCACAGGCCTCTGTTTTGTTTTGTTCTTTACTCCGACGAATCTCAAATCTGAATGAATCACTAAGAGGAAACGGCGGAAAAGTGCGTTTAAATTATTTTTTTTTTTAATAAATAAATAAATAAATAAAGGAGAGAGAATGACCCTGGAATCCATAATGGCGTGTTGCCTCAGCGAGGAGGCGAAAGAAGCCAGGCGGATCAACGACGAGATCGAAAGGCAGCTCCGCCGGGATAAGAGGGACGCACGCCGGGAACTGAAACTGTTGCTTCTCGGTAAGCTCGAGAGGGAGAAACACGGGGAAGGGAGAGAAGTGGGGGAGAGAGATGCAAATTCCTTTCACCAGAAAATACCTTTGTCGGGCAGGGGAGAGGGGAAGGTAGACGAAGGTGGGGGTGTGTTAATGGGACTTCCCACCTGAGTGAAGTTGGGGAGTGGGTGTTTGAGATATCTCGGTGTTGAGAGTCGAGTGCACAGATTGACAGGTCAGCGGAGGGAGGAGATGCTGCCCAGCCAGGCCTATAGGGCTCCCGGTGTAAAAAAAAAAGAAAAAAGAAAAAGCCACCTGATTTGAATAACTGCGACCGGTTAGTGTCGAGGAAACAAATGCTTACCAGTTACTGCGGGCCTTAACTCTCACCTGTTACCTCCCCATGCTGGCCTGACAGCAACCTGTGTAGCCAGGACTGCAGGCCCCATCCAGGTGGTGTGCTTATGAGTGTGTCAAATATCGGCTGGGCCAAAGTCTAACGTTTTATTGGGAGTAATCAAGACAATATAGCTGCTTAACACCTAATCCTGGCAATGATTATATCACAGGTGTCAGTGTATGGAGCAAGGTTGGAAGCATGCTGTCCTATCATATATAGAAGCTTGTGTGATGGTATGCTCATGCGCCCACCTTTTTTATATACATAAATTCATTTTAAATCATTCTCAAGCAAATTGCAGCAGTAGAAGAGACACAATAAGTTGAAGTAGATGCTCCTTTTATATATCTAGTCCTTCATTTTCAGCCACCAGTGTCTTAACACCTAATCATAAAATAACAGTGCCGTTTTATAACCTTTTGTAATTATCTCATGCTACCTGTGCATTTTTACAGTGTGGGGTTGTGAAAGGGTTGGGGGCAAGAGGGTGTCAGTCCTGTCGAGAAGTATTAGTCATACTGCGAAATTTGAGGAAAACAAGTCGTCTACTCACCATCCCGTTTTTTAATTAGATTTTCAACAAAAAGCCCATTAGTTGTGATGACCGTGGTTGTGGAGAGCGGTGCCAGAAACCTCGCTTCCTGATCCAGTGCCCTCCTCTCTCAGTCCCTTAGAAAATGCACAGAGGAGAAGGTGGTGGAGCAGGCTGGGACTAAAGATCACATCATCCAGACTACTTTCTGAAGAAGGCATGTAGAGTTTTTGCTTTCTGAGGGATGTTTTAAGAGAGTTTGAAGGAGAAACGCTTCCCCTTTGCCCCCCGTTAGTACAAAATGGTGAAATGAATCCCCCTTAACAGGATTTGAAGGAGCTGACTGCCACCTCCCTTGTTAACTATGGACAAATAATTGTGTTGTTGTTGCCCACTAATCTCTTTTAATACCCAACAATTCGCCCGTTATGCAAACACAAACAGCCAATGACCCAATCCAATGATGATGTGTAAGTTTGAGGATGTAACTGTATTTCTCATACTGCAGTATATGGTATTTATTCAATGATTAGTTATTCTGGTGTGATACAAAACATTTG
Organism: Macquaria australasica; assembly: GCA_005408345.1. Lineage (NCBI taxonomy): Eukaryota > Metazoa > Chordata > Actinopteri > Centrarchiformes > Percichthyidae > Macquaria > Macquaria australasica. The sequence continues at coordinate 6,820 of SEMN01000436.1, forward strand.
ATGTCCTAAACCAAAGATGTAATGATCATGATTCATATGCAATATTTAGTTTTTGTAAAGTAGCTGCTTATCAGTAGGTCCTATCAATATATAGGCTATTAAATTTCAGAGTGGTTTAGTAGCACGCCTCTAATGACAGGATGCTTACAATTAATGTCTTTGAATATCGAGTTGTAGGGAAGATATGATCCATTACGTAGCAGAGAAAACATTTCCTGTAATGATTAACCGAATGTGTGATTTGACAAAAACAAATACCATGTCTTTTTTTATATAATGAGAACATACTGTATAATTTGCAGAGTAGATACTACTCTGTCCAGCAATCATGAGTATAGTTTTTTTTGATGGATAGATAGTTGTCTGCAGTTTGGTGCTACAAAGAGATATTGTAGGGACAATTGTAGGGGTGGCATGTACCGTAGAGGCTGACTAGAGTATAAATAGGAAATGTGATAGGAATATGGTCCAGGCTAAACCAGGATAACTGACCGTCATGGACAGAAGAGATGCTCATACATACACCAACATGCACAGGTCTGAGCTCACAAAACAATTATCTCATTAAATATGAGCTTATACACAGGGATGTGAATTCACAGTGAAAGCTTTTGTGTGTATATTTCATGCACACCACTCCACCACTCCCACTGCTAGTGGTTAACTGCTGGAGTTAACCTGAAGAGGTTATGTGTGCTCCATATACAGCTCCATTAACCCATATGCCATCAGTGTATTGTGGCTTTTCAAACTCACTAATTGCTTAATGTCCTGTGGGATCTAGCACAAAACTCTCCAATCAAGTTTAGACGTTTCTCAATTCTTCAAAATGTCCATCATTTGGTTTTTCACAAATCATCTTGGCTTCTAAACTTCACTTTTAGTCTCTTAAACCCACTAACTGCTTCATATCCACAGGAACGGTGTACATTGAAGCCCTCACAGCACAACACATGAGCAAGTTTAAAAAAACATTGCAAGCATTTAATCTGTCCTTTTTGTACATCTAATATCCACAAAGGCATTGTAAACCAGTAAGGGAGATGTACTGAAATTAACACTCATTTAACCTGGGCAGATGACCAAGAATACATAACTAGCAACAGAGTGGAGGAGTTGTTGCAGCGGGAGGAAGAGGGGGAGGTGATAGTGTGTTGATAGTGGAACACTTAGGAGCTGTCTGGCACATGCGTAGTTTAAAGCCAGCCAATGAGTCAGAGATACTAAAGGCTTCACTAAGATAGGTGACTCAGGAAAAGTCCAGTAAAAATCGATGTAAGCAGAAGAACAGTGAGGCGGGGCATCTCTGCAAGAACCAACTGAAATTGATCTCCTCCAGCAATACATGAACATAAACACATTAAATGAAAATCAAATCACTGTCATAATCCATTAGAACGGCTCATACCTCTTATCGTTCACAAGGAAAGAAAGCACAGATAAGTCTTTTTTTTTCTCCCTGTTGATGCGCAAAGCTTCATGTTAACAAACAAGGCCCACGGCTTTTCCACACAGTGTGCTGTGCCTAAATGTAGTCGTATCATCAGCAACTTTAGATATTTTGGAACTTGTGCCACGCTTAACAATATAAAGTTAGTGAAATAGCATAACTCAGGGGTGCAGAAGTGCTGCACATGACCAGAAATGTGGAGTAAAACTAAAGTTGAACAGACCTTTTCACAGCAGACATCTTGACTTGTCAAACACAGGTGTAACTAATAACACTGTTAATTGCTGCATTGCATGGCAATAAAACTGAAGCATTATTAATGGTATTAGTTCCACCTGTGCTTTTCAGTCAAAAGTCAAATGTCGGCTGTGGAAAACATTTATGAATCTGATTCATTTGGGAACAAGAAAATAAGAGAGCTCTGACGCTAGCAAGATTGATTCCCAAAGCAAAACAAGCATGATTTTTTTTTTTTTTTTTTTTCTTTCAGAAGCAGGCATGACAGAAAAAAGTTTGGGAACCACTGACATAACTGCTAGCCAGGGAAGGACATAAGATATAGTTTATTAAGTTAATCATACAGTAAGATGCTAACAGCTGAAGTGTACCTCAGCGGCAGCCAGATCATAGTTCGTCACAGCCAAAATGGGCACACCTCCAAACAGAGTTAAATTTTTGTCAGATTAAAGTGGTGCATTATAATAATTGCAAGAGCTGAATAAGACCTTTGACTTTGACAGATTTCTGTCAGAGAAATGAGACTGCTGTGGGGGCAGAGAATTAATCTGAGACACTCCCATTGACAACCCAGCAAAAGTCGAGTAGGAGAAGTCTGCATATTTAGAATTTTCTGTGGGACAAAAGTCAGCACAAGTGAACTCTCTTGTTTTTAAATCAAGGCTCATTGACTGAGCTGCTCCACTGGAGGAGGGGTGGGCAATGCTTAGAGGGCACTGACTAGTTGTTGAGATAAAGAAGAGCATTTCTCCTTCACTTGCCAAACTTTCTGAAATGTGCAGGAGATTCAAATCAATAAATTCTGAATGAAAACTTACACTTTCAATCTTTATGTCACTGTGACTGCAGATGGCATGGGAGCATTTATCTTATTAGCTTATGTTTATTTGATCGGTAAGACCTCATTTGAGGGGAATTACATTTTAAATGATGGTAAAAAAGTATGAACTCCTCTAGACTTAGATTGTTCTCTTGTCTTTATTTTTGAGAAAAGTGAACTTTTTAGCTCTTTTAGCATGACATTCGGTCTGGAGAAATGTAAAGCGACAGGGTGAAAGAAGGTAGAAACTGTGGCTCCATTACATTAGCTGAGATTCCAAACCTGTGCAGTCATGGGAAGTTCAAGATCACCGGAGAAGAGAGGAAAGCAGCAACTTAGCCTAGGAATGGTGACATAGCGACTAGAGACTGGAAACAAATAGAGAATCTGTGTTCTTGAAGAAAGGGAATGGGAAGCAGAATTGGTTTGTCTTAAATAGTTCGGATACTTGAAAAAAATTTCTATATCAAATAATCAAATTCCCATGATCCTTTGTATGACGTCTATGTTTGCGTAATGTTTGTTTGGATCAAGAATACAATACTAGAAACGCTTTGCCTCATTGGAGCATGTTTACTGTACATACACAACACACCAAACTGGAACTGCTAAGAACACATGTACAGTGTGGGTGTATTTAAGTAGCTTTTTTTTTTTTACGTTAACCCAGCAATTGATCGATTAATAGGTTATAAGTCAACCTCACAAAGTGGTCAGATATTGTTTTGTGCCCACTGAGGCCAAACCTGTTTAAGATACCCTTTAGCAAGATTAACTCCCTCTGTTGTCACCTGTACTGAAATTACCAGGAATTTCTTTTTTACTACAGCTGAAACGATTAGTCAATTAATTAATTACTCCATCAGCAACTATATTGATAATCGATAGTCATTTTTCAAGCAAAAATGCCAAACATTTTTTGGTTCCAGCTTCTCAAATGTGAGAATGTGATGCTTTTCTTTGTCATATTATATGATAGTAACCTCAAAATCTTTTGGGTTCGGACTGTTGGTTGATTAAAAGAAGCTTCTTAAATATGTCACCTCTGGTAAAGTTTTATGTAAATCTGTTACTATTTTCTAACAGAATGATTAATTGTATATATATTGCGTAAATCATAGTATTAGTAGTAAAATGTACCCTTGTAGGATACAGTAAAACTGAAACAGAGAGATAATTGCTGCATAGTACATTCTTGTTGCATTACTAGATGTATTGCATAAATCTGACCTGTTTATTTAGCATTGAGATCTCAGACATCTGCTGACAGTCAAAAGGGTTAAACATGAATAATTATCAGGCTTGTCTCCATCTGCTAAATTGATTTAAAATTGCTCAATTACAAAAGTGGCACAGCCTGGCTCGAATCCTCACGAGACCATTGGACCCAGTTTATGTCCCCCTTTACACACTTACACATACACAGAGAAAATCATAGACAAGTGGGATGTGAAGGTACATCGTATTCAAAACATCAGAACAGGCAGAACAGTTATGAACAACTTAGATTATGGAATTACGTCTATAGTCACAGAAAATATCTGCTAAACTGTGCTCAAAACCTGCACAACTGAACAGCTTTTTAAAATCATTGCAGCATTACAACGTGTTTAATCTGCACTTTTGCACTCGCATTTTGCATATCATCTGTCAAAAACATTTGCAAAAGTGTTGATCTACCCAATCACTGTCAGCTGCCTCTATCGGACAAATGAAAGCTGTGGGAACTTTGTCAAGGCTACGACTGAACAAAGTCCACCGCAAACTTTTAACAAGCTTTTAACAAACACATGGTTGTAATTGTGAGAGGAAGCACTAAAGATGTCATATGATTCTTGTATGAATGCAGCCAAGTTAACAGTGCAGCAATAGAAAGTGCAGAATTAGGGAGGAAACCTTAAACTATTTTTGTAATTTTACAATATGATTCAATTCCACTACAGTCATAATCATAATACATCATAAAGCAGTTAAATACTTAACATAGTGTCAGCATTTTCTTCAGTATAACTCAGGTCTTACATGGCATTGACAGGATATAAACAGCATCTCAAACTTATGATTGTGCATTATTGACATCTAGTTGTCCTGAACTAAAAGAACTCACACTAACATGTAGATATTTACACTGTGAATGCTGGTAGAGAATATAAGAATGCTGTCTGGTAAGGTACGTGGGAACACCACAGTATTTTTATTGAATTCATGTCTCTGCCTTGTGTTTTGCCTAGAGATTTGCTGGTGCTGACTTAAGGCTGCCTGCCATTAGCACTGAATCGATTTGACACCCACAGGAGTGAGTTCCTTTATGAAAGTGAAAAACAAAACTGGCTCCACAGGTATTTTTTTTTTTTTTTTTTTTTACAAACATCATTCAGCATTTTCAACTGTTCCATAAAAGATCAAGTTCAGTTTCATTCTATAGGTTTTCCTAACACATTACTGCTTAGCCACAGATTTATACCTGCACTAGTAGAATTATTTAAACAGAGTTGTCAACTTTCGGTTCATTAAGGTGCTTACTCCAGTATTTACACTTTGGATCCAACATGACAGTGAGGGAGAAGAGCTTTCTTTATTTGGTCACGTAATTAGAATTTAGCTTTTTAAAGGTTTTGGGTAGTTTGAGAAGCAGTTATTTATTTTAAACTTAGCAAACCTAGCGAGAAGACTGCTGTCGCTCAGCACAGCATCATAGCCGGAGGTATTCTTCTTTCTTATCCTGTCACATGGTTGAGTGCTTGAGGTTCCCACCAATACCTGCAAATGTGATTCCATAATAATTCTATAGTAACTGTATAATAATCGTATAGTTCTTCCTTTCAAATCAGAACCAAGCAGTGTCTGACCCTTGTTAAACGCTAGTAAGAAGCAGGGCTATAAACCAAACACATTGCAATTTAGACTAATGCATTTGTAAAAGTGAATATGGTACTACAGTATGGCACCCCTCTGCTCTGTGTGTTAACTCTTCTTGAGGTGCTGCTAAGCTCTTGGCGGTGAATTATCTTCACTAATGCATTTTTAATGTTCAAGCATCATATCAGTGTTTTTGCATCCTGTATCCCATTTGGTTTAAAAAGTCAGCTGCAGGCGTCTGTGGATAGCTGACACTGATGCTGTGGTGCATTCAGGGGCAGTGGAAATGTACAACTTCCAAGACTTGTCTTGTGGCCTATGAACAACAGCCTTTTCAGTGGAGGAAGCTAGCAAGTTCAAATGGTCATTTAGATTTCCTTAATATCTGCTTATTCTTCGTTTTAGCAGTCAAGTTTCAAATGTCCAGAGTATCATATGAGTAAATTAATGCACCACACACAGACACAGAGTCTGTCTTTTCTTTTTTCCCTGGGGCTGGGCTTCCAGTTCAGACATACTCACCTCAGATGTAATGTCGACCCATTCACGCCAACCTCAAACACCAGGTTAATCCTCCTGGGTCAATGCATTGGTTTGAAAGGTGACTCAGCAGCCTCTAATGGCCAGCACACTAATACCTAGCATGCTCTTTGTCATTGTCTCTCCTTGGTATAATCGAGAAGATCCATTAGGACCCAGATGTGGTTAAGCGATCCTGAATTATTTTGGAGAAATTGTTTTCTTCAATATTTTAGGCTTTTGAATCATTTTCTTATTGTTCACACAGCTGTTGGTTATACAATGCAGTATAACCTTCTCATTTTTCTACAACCTATAACCTGTATAATATACTGTAGTCTTGTAGGATAGTACCTTTTATAAATTAAGTTTATTCTGTGAGGAACATTTTCTTGAATGGGTGGATCCACAGAGGAAACATTTTCTCAACACGTTCAACCTTTAAAAGTAGACTCAACTGTCTTGAAGTTCATTCCTTTCTAATTTTGTAACATAAAACTGAATTGCAGCATCTCAGCACCCATTTATCAAGTCAGACTTGGGAAATTAAAGCCAACTATAATCATAAAGGTTTCTATCTATGGGTGAATTTATGAACCACTCACATTCTTCTTGTTTGAGGACATCAGGTCCTCCCCTGTTTTCTGTGTTTGAACAGCCGTGAGGAGATCAGAACTGTGTCACACAAGAGCAGCTCAGATCATTTGTGCCTGTACAAATCCAAAACCCACTGGCACAGCTAATATAAGTTTTTGAGATTACTCACTGTTCCAATTTGCCTGTTTAAAAAAATAGAATGCGTCTATTTTTAGGGTGGATGCCGTAAGGCATTAACTCTTGTGGTCTGCAACAACTGCTACTTATCATTGAGGTAAGAGTAATAGTTAATTATAGGTGGAAAGCAGGTTGTGACTAGTCCCACCCACCCTTTGGTGCTACAAGGTGAATATTTCAAAGTGCACCAAAGGATAACGCAACAGTGTTTGTCTAGCAGCTTGCAGCACTAACAAGCAATTCAAAATCAAATAGCGAGAGCATGTATGAACTTTGCCTGTGCGTAAAATGTAGTACATTTAGTTTTAATGTATTTTGTTATGTCAGAATAGATTAGCAACATAAGTGGCTAAAATTAGCATAGGCATAATTTCATATTTCAAAGCCACCTCATCCAACCAAATAGGTAATTGGAAAAAAACGTTGTGTATGAGAAAACATATGCTGATGGTTCAGTGTACATGGTAGCATTTCCTCATTGCATCATACACTTTAAAAAATTAGTTTGTAAATAGGATTATAAGGGTTAAGTGCTTGGCTCAAGAGCACTTCAAGGGTAATTGTGCTAACCAGTTTTTTTTTAATTCCTACTGCTCATTTCAGGCTTCTAAATTGGTAACCCTGCAATAGAATAGCTGTTTCTAGAGGTTATCTTATTTCAGCACTAGTTTAGTCTGTAGCTTGGTTTTGTAAAGTGCTTAGTCTGTGTTTTAGGCCCACAGTAGAGAGGCTAATTTGGCTAAATAGAGTTTATGTTATGCAGTACAAAGGACTATAACAAATCTAGACTTTTATAACAGAGACTGTAGGTTACACTGGAATGCAGCACACTTCTCTTGGCCGCTGACATGCAAAACACGCACATACACTCCTTCCTGCCAAAGTTATTCAAGAGTTAGCGGTGAGGTAAAGTTAGACGGTTCTGTTGGTCTGCCAAGATTCTCAATGAACCAAAGAGAAACTACACCCCCAGCTCTTCAAACCCAAATAGTCCCTGTCACTACTGAGAGGAGAGAGATGTTGTTCTTGGTCTGTCACCAGACAGACCAAGCAAACAGGCTGAGAGAAAAGTAGCCAGCACATAATATTATATGCGTGACTGAGTGCATGAGTGAGTGAGTACATACTGTGTGTGTGTGTGTATGCACTGTACATCTGTGCGTATAAATGTGTGTGCACATGTTACTTCCAAGATAGGACGTTGTGTTACAAAAAACCATGATTCAGCTGGTCTCCCTCAGGAAAAGTCCTTATACACATTTACATTTAAAAATGTTGTTAGAATGGTTTTCATTCCAAAATACAGTCAAATCTGCACTTTCAGGGTTTTACTTTTCTTTGCTTGCACTTAACTTTAAAGCTGCTTGAATCAATATTTCTATATTAACAATGGATCAAATAACTATGTGTAATGTGAAAAGGGTTGTTCATAGTGATGAACCCACAGAGAATTATCACCCAACTCTGCAGATTTCGTCAGCTCTATGGAGCATTTTTGGCAGATTCTGGATGTATTGTTTTGGTTTTCTAGCCCCCAACTCCACTCTTAAGTCCTTTTCAGACATGGAATACGTAACATTGCTGGCTTCATCTATCCATTAAAGTGCTGGCATTTTGTCATTCAGACTTAGGTGACTTTATGTTTGTTATGGCTTCATTCAGACATGACAGTACATTTACGGAAAGAGCTGCATGCTCGCGTGATATTTGGCACCTGGTGCTTGAGAGGGAGAGAGCAGCTGTGAGTTAAAAATGTTTTAAAAGCGAGGAGGAAGAGTGTTTTATGTTCGCTGCATTAATGATGGATTTTAAAACTTATTTTGCTATTGAAGCCTTAATTAATGACCATCGTGAGCGTGAGGGACGCACGCCTCCGCCTCTTACAGCGAATCCGCTGATTCATTTTCGCATCAATTTCATCGTTTAACATTATTGGAGAGCAAATTCTGCCACCTGTTTTATAATATCTGACAGTGCACATGTATTGTATGACAGGATGTTAAGTTGGGACTCTCGTTTAATTCCTGTTTGCTCATGTTCAGACTGTTACTGTGGTTGTACGAGGGTTTTATAGACTGATCTGATTTGAGAAGGTCTATCTCGTCAACAACTTAAAACTTGCTCTTTCACAGTATTTCCTAGTCTGTTAAACAAATTCTGTGCAAAAGAGATGATGATTGAGATAATGGATTTATTACAGTGATCTTAGAAGGCGGTACAAGATGCACGTTTAATCTCTGTATTTTTCACCTTGCTGCTGCAGCCTTTACGTTAATCTGACGGCATTCAATTCAGACTTGTGCCATGTTGAAAGTGATATGGTAATCTTACTAGGTTGTTGCCGTTGTGACTTTTACGAATAAGAAGCGGGGGTGCTTATTCAGACATGAGATTGACAGACAAAGTTAGCAACAAGCTGTTGAATATTGTGCAGCTGCTAAAGGGCCAGATTTGTTTTTCCAGTTGGTAGAGACCAAAGCAGAGCTAAATGAACAGCGAATATTGGACTTACATTTGTCAGGTGTCCAGAAACATGACTTCAAATGAATGCTAAAATTTTACTGCAGAAATCATTGTATGATTGGATTTTTTTTGTCATCTTTAAATGACCTGTCAATCAAGTAAGGAGTGATTGGAGGTTCCCTTCTTGTGTTTTGATTTAGTTAATTAACCCTTTGTCTACACTTGAATCCCGGAGTGTGCCTTTAAATGAAAAAATGTTGTGAACCTACTCGACAGGATTTAATGCATTTTATATCCACTAAGAATCCACAGAATTTGATGGTAATGTCCATCCTAACACAACTCTGAAGTGGAATCCAATCTGACTGGTTACGTAGAAAGGAGAAGAGGCCTCACTGACAAATACTAAAGACTATATTCTGTATTTGGGCCAGTGACTGACCAAACAGCCATCCCAACTGTGGAACTAGGTTCCTGATTGGATTCTTATCTGCAAGAGCATGTTTGAAGATTTTTATGGCTGTCCTGTTGTTGCTCAACTCTAACTAATTAACTGTTTTATTGTGAGAATACAACTTTTGTTATGTTGTTGCAGTTCCTCTTTTGCCCACAGAGGTCCAGGAAAGTCATAAATGACTAGATGTCCATTTAAGGAGTTTGGATGTTGACACTGTGTGTGTGTGTGTGTGTGTGTGTGTGTGTGTGTGTGTGTGTGTGTGTGTGTGTGTGTGTGTGTGTGTGCCTGGTTAAATGAAACCCTGCACAAACCTACAAAATAAATAAACTCTGTTCATTTGTCCCCTTTCCCGGTCTACTTTCTCAGGCACTGGGGAAAGTGGGAAGAGCACTTTCATCAAACAGATGAGGATTATCCACGGCACCGGTTATTCCGACGAGGACAAAAGGGGTTTCACCAAACTGGTCTATCAGAACATCTTCACAGCCATGCAGGCCATGATCCGAGCCATGGAGACGCTCAAGATCCCCTACAAATATGAGCACAACAAGGTAAATGAGACCCTTTCACTCAAGCCATTTCAAATTCCTCAAATGAAATAACGACTGTAGTGAAGGGTGACTGATAGTTTGAGAAAAAGAGAGAAAGACGCTACAAAGTGGTCACAGTGTCCTTGTGTATTTTTAGAGTGCTGTCTATCTTATTTGGAACAGCCATCCATAATCGTTTCCTGTCCTTTTTGACACTTCCTGTGTCCTTAAAGCACTCCAGCCCTCCATCACACCCTGTGTGTATTTGTGTTTGCTTGTGTGTTTCTGTGCACTAAAATCCATGTGTGCATATACACACGCACAAATACACACATGCAAATCCACAAGAGAGACCTGCCCTACACTACTCACCCCAAATTACTTTCCGTAACTATCACTTCAGTAGGCCCTTTTTTTTTCTCATTTGTATGAGTTACCCTTGCAGTCAGAGCTTTGCTAGCTGTTACAATGACCTCTTACTCGCACTTTATTCCCTGTGAGAGTGACAAAATGAAAGGAAGTGGAGTGTAGTAGTAATCACCTCGGCAACGCTGTTTATAAATCAAGACCATTTCAGGTGACAGCTGACCACGCTGCCTCAGCTCCTCCCTGTCTGGCCACAGTCCAGTCAGACGTTGTTCGCTGAAAAGGTTTTGTAGAGATTTGGTTAGGATGGGTTGATAAATTATTTAATAGATTTTAGTTTGACATGAGATTATAATCTTGGGATGTTAGGATTAGCACCCAGTAAGTGTTTCACTGATAATGCACAGAAAAAAGGGGGATAAAAATGTACTATTCAAGGTGATATTAATGTAGCTCTTTGATATTGTGGATATTGTAACTGTATTAGAAATATATTTTGGTTAATCACATTTTATCAGCATTGTCATTTCTGTTAACACACATCAACAAGTAGACTAGTTGTCATTGGCTCCCATTCATTTCATTAGAGGAGGGACCAGACCTCGTAATATCTTACTAAATGCATTTTCAAAGTGCTGATACCTGCTTCAGGTATTGCTAAGTATTACTTATTTGATAGTGGTCTGAACAGAGCAAAACATTTGATTGATGCAGTCAGTGATAAGGTACATCAGAAGGCAAATATTGTTGTTTTTAGCAAAGTTAGTGTGTCTTCAGTTATAAGTATTTGGTTATGTATTTCTGAATAATCAGGGCAGACCTTATAGGCAGATTTCTGACGTCACCACATGTTTGTTGCATTTCTACAACTGTATGTCTGACTTTATGGTTATACTTTACAGTTTACAAACAGCTTTTAGTCATAGCAGCTTTATCTTTTAAACTTTGAGATTTTGTGAAAGAAAGTGTTGAATTCTCACACGCTGTCAACACTGAGTTTATTGCAGACACAACATTTAGGTCATGGACCTTCGTCAGGCAACAAATTTATAGTGTAAAACAACACATCTTTATGCTGAAGTCACAGACTGTAACATCTACCAAGTGTGCATCAGATAACACTCAGTGTAAACTGTGAGATTTAAAATGGCACCACGACTTGGATTTAACTTGAGCAGGCACCTTTTGGATCTCTGCTGTTGTGGTGGATCATGGGTTTTCATGTGTGCTTTCACTTCCCTCATGCTCATGAAGAATGAAAGTAAATGTGCTGTTTCAGCCCGGTGATTTTACCATGTTTTACTTACTTTGAACACCATAAAAACCAAGAACATCCCTCACATATGCTGAGTACAATGTTTACCTTTTTATAAAATAAAAATAAAAACAAAGACAAATGACAGTTTATAACTGAAAGAGCTAAATTCCAGTTTACCACCAGCTCCCTTCATATTACATAATCCAGTATCTGGACTATCAAAATAGCTGTTGTGGGGTTAGTGTGTTTACACATTAAGGCTTGGTATGAGACATTAAGTGTGTGCACTGTGCAGAGCAGTGTAGTATTGTACTATGAAAGTGCAGCAAACAACAAAATTACGTGTATAATGAAATGAATGTTAGGTGTACAATGAAAAGGTACAACAAAACTTCTGAATGCCTGTCTTGCTTTGTACCCAACATCCTGTGGTCTCCATATACATAAGGCTAAAACGGGAACCATTATACATTTTGACAAAGGAGTTCACTGACATCACAAAGGAAGTGAAAATGAAACCAGACGGCCGTGTTTACATTGGCTATCTGTGCATTTATACTAAATATCATGATTGTATGCTTGTAGGCCTACTGCAAGTCCCTCTTTACCACTGCAGTTCCCTCTTTACCTTTAGTTCCTCGTGCCAGACTGGAAACAAAAGGTGATCGAGCCTTTTGAAGTGGTGGCTCCGACAATGTGGAACGCCCTTCCTATAGACATACGATCTGCAGTCTCTATTGACGCCTTTAAAAAGCAGCTGAAGACTCATTTATTTAAATTTGCCTTTGTCTAGCCTCGTGCTGTTTCGCATTTGTAGTTTTTGTGTGTTTTTAAGGTCTGTTGTTGCTGGTCTGATGTTTTATTGCTTGTTTCTTTTTTACTGTTTTTATGGTCTTATTTTGAACAATTGTACTTTTGTGAAGCACTTTGTGATCTTGCTCTGTGAAAGGTGCTATACTAAATGAAACTTTACTTACTTACTAGGCTAATAAAGCCCACCCATGAAAATAATACAGTGGATCTTCTGTATACTGGATACCTGTTTTGTCTTCTGTTTTGTCTTGTTCATTTTATATTTTTTATCGTTCTTCTGAAATGATAAAAGTTGCATCATAGTTTGTAAGAATAAAGAAACACATTGCTGATATGAGACAAGGAGATGCATTAGAAAATAAAACTCCCTCCTCTACACTGTAGATTATTTCAGAAGGTGTAACATCATAGTCAACAGTCTAAATGTCTAAATCACATAAAAATCATTTACATTGCAGTGAGTTTTTTGGCTGCTATGATTATTTGTTTACTACAGTCTGCCAGCTCCACATCCATTACAGCACCTTAGATAAGAATAACATTAATTCTTTTGTTTGAGTTCAGTCATACAGTTGCTATACACTGTAGGTATCCTAAGTGAAAAGACTTGGATGAGGGTTAGATGATGATTCTAATGACTATCATGAAAGATGAACTCTTCTAAAATTAATGCTAATGCATTGTTATCATAATAGCTGTTTTATGATAATAGCTAGTCAAATCATGTCTGTTCAGCACAATGCTAACATAAAGTACACATCGTAATATAATACTAGTGCACTATGCGAAAGAGGAACTGTTTCAACATTCAGGCACATGTTGATCTCTTGTTATGGGACACAGGAGAGTTGTAATTGGAATCTGGGGCGGCGAAACTTTTCCCTTAATAGGCCCAGTGGGATTTGAGCTTCAGATATTAGGTCCATGCCGAGCCTGGGGGTGTAAAGACATTTCTGGATATAGAATATGTGAGAAAATAAACTTGTGATAATTAGGACTGCATAACCTGCATGTTGATTGTCTTTCATAGTTACTGTGTTTTTAGATTATTAGAAAAGCTTGAGGCATTTGCTGTTGTTAAATAAAGATGTGTGTCTCAGTAAATCACTGCAGTTTTTCTCTTTTGTTTCTTCCCTCCAGGGCAACGCCAACATTGTGAGAGAGGTGGACGTAGAAAAGGTCTCCGCGTTCGAGAATCCTTATGTAGATGCAATCAAGAGCTTATGGAATGACCCGGGCATCCAGGAGTGCTATGATCGAAGGAGGGAATACCAACTCTCAGACTCCACTAAATAGTGAGTAGAGTGGAATACAACACAATGTCAAAATGAGACTCCTAAAGTCAGTTTGAATTGACCTCAGGCTTATAAAAAATATCAGGGAAGACTTTCTAGAAGGTACTGTGGTGTATAAAGTACCTGAAAGCCACACTTGAGTAAAACTACAAGTATCTCATCAGAAAATGACTTTGGTAGAAGTTAAAGTCACCTGTTATAATATTACTTGAGTAAAAGTATCTGATATTTACTGTACTTAAGTATCAAAAGTAATTTTCTAATATTAAATGTACTTAAGTATTGAAAGTAAAAATACAAGTAAATGCTGTTAATAAAAGAGCAAGCAGTCACAATTTTGTGAATCATGACGTTTATTCTTTTAAGTGCACCACCTTAAAAATGTAAAGTGTACATTACACTTGAACCTCACTGTACTTGAATATGCACTTCACTTGAAATTCACAACTTAAAGAATTTAAAGAACAAAATCCTTTGTTTTTCCTTCCCTCCCATTCCTTTATTTGTCCTTTATTCATCATTAGGCTACCAAATTTCTTCCGATTTTATTTTGTAGTGACGATGTAACGAAGATGTTTTCGGGAAATGCATCGGAGTAAAAGTACACATTTTATTTAGAAAATGTAGTGGAGTAAAAGTGAAAGTTGACAAATATAAAAACTCAAGTAAAGTACTGATACTTCCAAAAAATACTTAAGTATTTTAACGAAGTATTATTACTTCGTTACATTACACCACTGGTACTGTACTAACCTAAGCACTAGAGTTATATTTTGTAAGTTTCCATGATGACAAATACACATCCTGGTTAATTTTCTCTCTGTGTCTGTAGTTACCTGAACGCGTTGGACCGGATCGCCGAGCCAGTCTACCTTCCCACCCAACAGGATGTGTTGAGGGTTCGAGTCCCCACCACGGGCATCATTGAATACCCGTTTGACCTGCAGAGTGTCATATTCAGGTGAGTAAAGAAATATGTTTAGGATCAGAAAGCATAAGTCGCATTGTTAAATACTCATAGTTTACTAATACTACTACTTTTCTGTTGTTGTTTTGTCTGTAGAGCTGTGCAAGTTAGTAAAAGCACAGAAAATGCACAGGGAAATGTTAAAAGAAAACACTTCCATTTAGACACCATAGCCATTCATATAATAATAATAATAATAATAATAATAATAATAATAATAATTGCAATAATAATGATCCTCAACTACAACTACTGACTACAAGTCTAACATTCCCAAACTTTTTTAGTCTACTAGTGTGTGTATGTCATGGATTTAAAGTTAGAAAGCACCTTTATTCATTAAAGTTTTGAGATATTGGCACATTACGTGAGTATCCCATTTCTTGAGACTTTATATTTTCACTCCAGCACTTGTAAATGGGACATATTGTAGCTTTGTGGATTCATATTTTATGTGTGACAAGTACAGTAAGCTCATAAAATATAAATAACCTATGATGCTTTGTTAAGATTTAAAGTACCCAACGGTAAGATTATGAATGCAGTGCGCATCATGTGATCAAGTATTTTCACATTCTGGCATTGCTGCTTTTACTCAAGTAAAAGATTTGAGTATATTTCTGACTTATGCCCAGAATTTTCCCGTTATAACAATAACTCAAGCAGCTTCAATGCAGAATTGAAATGGCACCACACTGAACATGCTGTTTCACTTTTGATTCTTCAATATATTTTACAGCAAATTCCCCTTGTCTGTAGTGTGACTTAGGTGGAATTATGGTAGAAGTACTAGTCATAGTAACAATGTTGATATTCTGCTTTTACTCAGCTGAATATTAGAATCACTTTGAAGTCACACCAAAGGATCAACACAGTCATCACGTTTGATTTGATTCCCCTTTTTTGTAATTTTTCTTTTATTAAGCAATGTCCCTCAAAAATGTGTTGATCCCTATGTCAAGAAGAGATTCAAACAGATGTGCAAACCTTTTCAGTGCTTGTAGTGACTGTTTTCTCTCTCCTGGATGCTGTTGCCATGACAGGATGGTGGATGTTGGAGGCCAGAGGTCGGAGAGGAGGAAGTGGATCCACTGCTTTGAGAACGTCACGTCCATCATGTTCCTGGTAGCGCTCAGCGAGTACGACCAAGTTTTGGTGGAATCAGACAACGAGGTGAATGATAAATACGTTTTATCTGGGACAAACAACAGCAAGTCAGTTTATTGACCAAACTAAGTGATTGTATTGTTTGTGTGATGCTTAATTTCACCTATTGAAAGGCTTTATTATTTCATGTGATGTGGAAGATGAGTTGGCTCAGGAGATGAAAAGCTATTCCTTATTTAAAACAATGGAAATCAGATTCTCCTCCTGCCTGGCCGTGCTCCACCTTTTTTTTTTTCCCTTGGAAAGCATTTGTAAATAATCAGGCAGCTGTTTTGAATACCACCTCGGGCCACATCTCCTTCTTAAGAGGATATAGCATGTGTGTCAGTTTGTTAAAGTCTATTAATGAGCAGCTGTGTGTTCATATGTGTGTGTCGTCTTGTTTTCGTGCCCGTGTGTTTTCCTTCCTTTGTTACTGCGAGCCTGCAAACTGCAGAAAGAGAAGACTGACCAGCTGCAGGTCCTCTGTATTCTGATGTCATTAGATTTGTTTTTGTAAGATACAGGAGATATTCTGTTTACCTCTCTCTGTACAGTGCAGTACTGGCGATGTGATATCTAAGGCTCGCTTTCATGAATGGTTGTTTTGTTCAATTAAACACTGAAATGAAGTGCAAGTGGAGAAATTAAACTCTTGAAGGCGACATTGCCGCCCTTCTCTCTCATCTTTACTGCTCTCCCTCTGGTGCAGTAAAACGTTTATTAAAATCTGTACTTAATGAGTATGAAAGACTGTGGTTTAATTAAGTGATTAACTCTCTCTCTCTCTGTATGTCTTTCTCCCCCTCACTTTATCTCTCCCCCTCTCCTCACGTACACATCCACACACTCTCTCTGCAGAACCGGATGGAGGAGAGCAAAGCTCTGTTTAGGACAATAATCACATACCCCTGGTTCCAAAACTCCTCAGTCATTCTCTTCCTCAACAAGAAGGACCTGTTGGAGGAGAAGATCATGTACTCTCATCTGGTTGACTACTTTCCAGAGTATGATGGTGAGTAACAGCAGCATCGTGTTCAACGCAGTACAACCCAAATTTCAAACATCTGAAGCAAGGACAACGCTCTTCTTAGCTGCCAGTTTACACACTATGACAGGCCGTCTTACCAAGGTTAAATTAATGTCAGTGATGCCCACCTGTGTCACTCCACAGGTTAAGGTTTTCAGACATGCCTGTCTCAGGTTTGATATAATAAGTTACATACTCCAAAAGAAAAAGCAAAAAATGCCAATTCAGCCCGATATCAGCCGTAAGAATAGTATTGGACCAATATTGATATACTTTAAAGCTGTTATTGGCTTATACTGATAGTGTGTCCATATATTGGTATGTCTTGGTCAGTAATAGATACTATAATATGCTGGCAAACATAACACCTAAATACCAACAGTATAATATTCTCATATGTTTGTTGGATTATGAGCCTGCATGATATATTGACAGAATTTGATATATCAGTGATATATTGGTTAATTACAGGTGCCTAAGTCTAATATTTCATTTATTTCAGCCATGACATAACATTTCTCTTCAAATGTGACAATTATTGCACAACCTGATATGGATCAAAGTAATACTTACATTTCTGTTAATTTCTGAAAAACATTTAGATTTTACTGAAGGCAGCGGATTTCTTCTTTTTGACCGTTAGAAAAACAATCAGCATCTAACGGGAAAGCTTTCAATAATCCCCCTGGTGTTGAAAAGTGCCCAAACAAAAATGTTTAAAATTGTTAAAGTAATCTGTGTTCATTCTCTTGAGTGACTGCAGACACAGTGTAGCGTTGAAAATCAGTAAAAAATCAACAGTGGTAAGAACATAACAGTATGTAATGGAAAAAAACAGCTCATTGTACTCTCTGGCAAGTGTATTCATGGAGCATCATCTTCCCCTCTCCAGGTCCCCAGAGGGACGCCCAAGCAGGGCGAGAGTTCATCCTCAAGATGTTTGTGGACCTGAATCCAGACAGCGATAAGATCATCTACTCTCACTTCACCTGTGCCACTGACACAGAGAACATCCGTTTCGTCTTTGCCGCCGTCAAAGACACCATCCTGCAGCTCAACCTAAAGGAGTACAACCTGGTGTAGAGCGGAGCAGGGCTGCCAACAGGAGGCCCTCAACACACACTGACTGACGCAATCTGTGAAAAGATAGATCATAAACACACACATGAAAAGAAAATCAGAGAAAAAAAAATCTAATGGTTGCATAATACTAATTTATTTGCCATTTGTTGATCTCTTGGTCCCCAAGGGGTGAGCAAAGTAAATGTTATCTTGCTATTTAAGGAGTTGATGAAATATAGGGAGGGAGGGGGGGCAAGATATTTGGAAGGGTTTAGGAGGGATTTGCTGTTGAATATGTACAGCAACAATCCTCATTTCTAGGCTTTGCGCATTGTGAAGTTTTGTTTTTTTGTTTAGTTTTTTTTTGACAGAAAGAAACTACTTTGTGCACTTGAGGTGTGGGGGCTTGTTTTGTCTGTCAGTCTGATACATCAGAACTGGAATGAATGCAATGTGCTCCCTCCCTCCCGCCTTTTTATAAACAAGAAGGAAAAAAAAAAAAGGATTTCATTCCTTTTTTCTTTTTTTTTCACCCTCCCTCCTTACCTGTCGGGTCATTCTGAAGCTTTTTGCCCAACAGGAAATGATGTAACAGTTCTCTAATTGACAGCTTCCTGGTTTTTTTTTTTCAAAGGACTGATTGGCAAGTCTCTTGATAAATAGACATAAACTGTGATTTTTAAATTATTTCATATAGATTTGGTATTGATTGACTTAAATCATCATCCTTATTATTATTATTATTATTACACTGACTTTGGCACCATCCAATGAGTACATTCCCCACATTTTGGGCGAAATAGCCCGAGCCGAGTGTTGAGTGACAGTCACATGACAGTTCTCCAGCATCGACATAACCATGAAGTTCAGAAGTGTGAGAGAAATTTGGCTTTAAAAGTGCTTGAGCGACCAGGTAAGGAGGCACACGGGGACCTCTGCTCCGTCATGTCATGAAGATCATGATGGCGCTGGTTGCTTTACACAGACTGAAGGGAGTTGAGGCGGTAATAATTTATGAGACAATGTTGTTAAATGATTATGTTCAACTGTGCCACATTAACGCTTTTTATTATGGTAATATGTATATTTATTGCCAATGCCAAAACAACTCAAGCACCGGACTCCACTTTGCGCTGTTTACTACTTTAATGAAATGAAAAGTGTTGAGGACAGGAAAAGAGCAGGGCTGATGAACGCAGAAGGAACTGTCGAACTGTCCAATCACAACCTTGCGTACGACTAAAAAAAAAAAACCCTCCCCCTGGCCTGCAGACTAGCCAGTCACATTTTAGCTGTGTCTATTGTCCAATCACAGCCCGGCTGTCTTGACTGTTGTAGTTCAATAGCAGTGGAGAATAGATTTGGCTAATTGCTATGTAAAAGAACAGAGTGCTGATGTTCAGTTTGTACCAAAGTAAGCCCTTCTAGTTTCTGATTGGCACATCTGATTTGCAATTCCTCATTCCCAAGTTACTTTAAGTATTTTTTTTTTTGTAACAATTCCCTAGAACATAAGCCTGTAATTTACATTTATTGAGGCATAGTGCAATTATGAATGCTATAATCATTGTACATACATCTCTCTATATATATGGCAGCATCTTTGTTGGCTTTGTAATCATTACTTTTTTGGCGGATTGAATGTGCGGTATTGAAAATATGTATCTATGTAATTGTATTGTATGTCTAATGGCTAATTCATTTTTGGAAGAAAAAATATGTTATTTACATGTTTGTTTTTGTTTCCTTTTTTTTTTTTAAGAGGAGAATGTAAATTTTGTGTTTTGCCAGTTTTATTTTTCAGCAAAGAAACATTGTTCAGCTTCAGAACTGCATAAAGAGGAATATTATTCTCCAACAACAGATTGATTGGTTTGCCAGTACTTAGAGTAGCCGGTTTGTTAAATTGACTTTTATATGGAAAACTGCAGACTGAATCCAATCTACAGGGCTAATTCTAATAGTTTAGTTCATAACTGGCTTCAGGAACACAGCACTTGTCATATAGGTGTAATCACATCACTCATTTATCCTCATTCTTTTATATTGAATTTCATTACACAGCTTCTCAACAAGTATTGAATAATTTCTTAGTCTAACACCTTGTTGTTCTCCCCACCCCACCACCAACCACCTTTGTTGGCAAGATGTTATATTTAACAAGTAGTGCTAGAACAAGGTGGCAGGCAGGTAAAGTGTTGCTTTGGCTCAGATTTCACGTACAAATCTTGTTAAGGAGGATTATTTGTGCTAATAGATGGGAATGCCAGCACCCTGTACACACCCTCAAATGAACCTCCACCTGGATTGAAGTATTGTAGAGTCTGTCAGAGTCAGTGATTGACCAGACTACGCAAATGTGCAAAAAATGACTTGACCATTTGGCCTAATTAGGATGGTACATTTACAGGTGCTTTCTTTCTGTCTTTTTTTTATTTATTTTTTTACTTCATTCCCATCTTGATTGCCACCATTTCATTAGAATGTACAGTATTATTTTAGACTTTATTTATGAAATGGCAACATTGGAGAGAAAAAACAACAGTTCACATGTACATATTGCCTTACTGAATAAGCTGTGCCTCTGAAGTCCCATGCAAGGCACCTGTGTTTTTATGAGAAGTGAAGCTAGTGCAGCCAATAATGTCCCCTTGTGCAGCTGGAGGATTGTTTGGTTTTGGCTTGGTGGCCTCTCTCTGTTATTCTGTGCTATAAGAAGACCTGGGAACAGCTTTGAAGTGTAGCTCATGTAGCTTATATGACATCATTACCAAGACATTATAAGCACATCATGAGTGAATTGTAATCAGAACACACTTTCTATTGATTTCATAATGTTGTCACATCAGATTCATGTCTTAAAATCCATGCCACAGTGCATTACAATGCATTAAACTGCCTGACAACAGTGCTCCTACACATCAGTATGTGTAGAATGCGCCTGCAAGGTGTCACAATCTGCTCTCCAAATCACCACCAGCCAGAGTGTTTTCTCTGCATTTGGCTGTGGTTTGGCACTAACCAGCCTCTTTGGCAGGTAACCAGCCCCTCACTTGGAGGTCCTGTTGTTTTCAGATATTTCAGCTGGCTGCTGAAATCGCTTACAAGAATGCTTGATTTTGGCAAGCAACAACCACTTCCACAAGTTAATTTCCAGTCCAATTCACAGTGTACTTGAAGTAAATCAAGATCTTACAATAACCACTTGTCAACAGCAGGGCCTAATAGGAAAAAAGTTGGGGCCAACTCGTCACACGTTTTACTGAATGTTAAAATGGTGTTAATGTGATTCTGCTTGTTGCCAGAGGACATGTTTTGAAGCTGGACTATAGTTTCAACTTATCAGTGTTGATGATCACTTGTTGTAGAGTTGCAGTAATCAGTAACTTGTGTCCCTGCTGTTGTAAAGCGGCTATTTACACAGTCCCTGTTACTTAAAGGGAAAATCCTTGTTTAAACAATTCACATACTGCATTCAACCCACTGAGCAGAGGCCGTCCATCCATGTTTGTGAGCCTCAAAAAGTAATTCAAAAAGCTAATGTGATAAAAGAAAAAAAAAGTGTGTTAACTGATAGTGAATCTAAGATTTATGCTTTTTTACACAAAGATGAAGTTAGATTATAAAATATATATATATATATATTGTACTGGAAAAACTGCAAATTATAATTGGATATCATCACATAAGTACGAGCCACAAAGGACTGTTTCCTAGATTCGTGAGTGACTTGTTCGTGTTCACATCATTCCTCTGAGGGAGCACATGTGAGTTATATTCAGGCTGGATTTTCCCTTTAAGAGAGCACAGACTCCAGCTGGTGTTGACTTGCTGACACACATTGTTGGCAACCTCTGCTGCTTGGTTAAATTTCATGCAGTATTTTTAAGAGCAGTGCAGTGTTACTTACAGTATATTGAGGGCTACGTTATGTAGAACTGCAGGATCGTGTGTGGGAAAAACAACTTTCCATAAACTGCTCTTTTACTCAAGTCTTAGCCTACTTTGGGGTTCATTTGCCTCCAAATCATGAAGATATGAAGTTTTATGACTCATTTTGAAATAGTGCTATTACAGTATGATGATCTCCAATCATAATGTGTGTAAAATGTTTCCTGTATCCATAAACTCGCACTCCTTCAACATGTTTCTGAATGAAGCAACATGTTTCTTTTCAAAAGTACGTCGACTCTGATTTTTCTTTTCTGTAATCTTAGTGATGCAGCTGTCATTTCTACAATGTGCTTAATCCAGTGTCTTTAAATGTATATCATTACTCCTGATCATAGTTCAGGTCTGTGACTGATGTATCACAGCATGAACATAATGCTTTGCCAGACGTCCTTGCCAATCGTATTTGAACTCCAATTTGTATTACAAATCTCTGTCAAGCTCTGAAAATTGAGTTAAAGTGAACACAGATGTGATTCTTGTTACTCTAGAAAGTTTAATAAAATGTGCCCCAAGCATATTGCCAAGCAACATGTTGGGTAAAGTTGCCCCTTAGAGGTTATTTTAGCTGTTTTTTTCCCCCTGTTATCTTAGGTAATTTATATATATATACCCTCAAAAAGAAAAAAGAGAGAATACTTGGAGAAACATATGAAAACGTGGCTGGCAGGGAGCTGGCTTTGTTTCCTTTCTGGTTTAAAACTCCTAACACCACCATACATATAGTTTATTTAGATGCAAGACAACTTCTGGTTGTAAATCAAGGCAACAGCTCCAAAAAACTTCATCACATTTCATAAATTCACTGCTTTTTATATCCTTGAAGGATTGGTGTTCACGTTCTAAACAATCTCTCCAAGATCACAGGGAAGAAAAACCATTCTCCATTGGAAAATGCTCAACTCGACTCAAATAGAAAAGTGAAATCTTTGTACTTAAACTATTCTCGCTGATGATAACACGTTCAGTCTTTCTGTTTTTGTAAATGTTCTTGTTGCAAAGCAATCATCATGATGATACAGAGCAGACTGGACTTCTCAAAAATGTATGTGTTGAGAACGTGGTTCAAAAGACAGGACAAAAGTGTGGATAAACGGAGAGTAAATTGCACAACAAAGCCTGAAGACTGCCTGTGGTTATTTTGTCAAGGTTAGCTATTAACCCAAATACTCAACAGTCTTAATTAATTTATCTCTTTTAATGTGTGAATGACAAATACTTTTTAAATTCAGGCCACACACACATTCACTTTTACTGTTTGTCATTCCTCACATTCTCAGTGAATGATGTTTTATGTTTATTACTGATACTGATTTGATCGTGACCTGCACACACACACACGCAAAGATCTCTAAAAGGTGATAATGAGACTAAAGGAACAAGCAGTGTTTCTTGGCTCTGTTGTTCTTAGTTTTGTGAGAAACTAACAGTATTTTGACAAACTGTCAAACTGTTTAGACTTTAATTTGATTCCCTTAAAAGCACCATTTCACATTAGCAGAGTAACTGCTAGTATTTGCCCAGTGTTCTGTATTTAATGTGTGGTTGTTTTTTGTTATTTTATTTAAGCATGAGACTGCTGCTTACTGCAGGTCCACAGCCACTATTAGATGATTTGTCCATTCATGAATTCTAATAAAAGATGCCATCTTTCTAGACCAGCTTATACCACCAAAGAAGAGTTCACCTCCCAACCTAAAGGAAAATCACCATATTATTCCTACATATATATTATTATATATATATTATATATATTATTCCTATATTGTAATTATTTGTAATAATTGTGAACTTTTTGTCCATTACAACATCTTTCCATCTCTTATGATCTCTCATCTATGAATTTATTTATACATAATATAATCTCCCATTTATTTTGTTTCCTCTCTTTTGAGTTTCATAATATCAATAATGATAAAAGCTCACTTCACTGACCCATGTGTATTAACTTTCTCATCAGTATCTCAGTTGCGTTATCATACAGTAACATCGATGCAAAGTTTCTCATGAACCCCGGATATAATTTAAATGCTCATTCGTTCACTCACAGCTGGCCTTCCTGACCCCTAGTGGCCGTTAGGAGACATGGCAAGGTCAGAGGATGCACTGAAGCGGGATCCTCACAAACTGTGGAGGATGTTTCACGTCCTGACCCCCTTGTAATACATGTCTCATGTAGAAGAATGTGCCACGAAAGCCACTTGCTGCTGGCAACCATGTTATCAGCTCCATTAAGCACGCATATCAAAGACAGGCCTATGGGTCCCACTTTTCTTGCCTTTTTTTCATTGATTAAAGTCCACCCAGCACCCCTACTCCACCAGTCATAGCTCTCATTATGTATCATGTCTGTCTCTGTTGGGTTAAGACAACACAGTCTGCTTGCTGTGGATGTGAACTTCCCATTTTATCCTCTTCTATTTGCAGCTACTGCCACGCCCTCCCAAGCCGGCTGGATAAAGTTCAACGAGTGTCCTCCTGCTTCAGACCAACCGCGGCACCTTGTCAGAGAGGGTGAGAGCTTTTTATTCCTAAAAATAGATTTCTGGACTTTTCCCTTTAAAGAAAGTTTCTCTGTTTTAGCCGCGGATTACAAAAAAAAAAAAAAAAAAAACCCCTCCTTATCTTCCTCAATAAACTGCTTTTCTCGTTCGGCCTTAAGAGGAAGAAGAAGGCATCACTTTTAAAGATGCTCTGCGCTCTTTTCCCTCTGAATTTGTGAAGTGCGAGAGGGGAGCGAGTGGAGAAGAAGAAGAAGAAGCGGCAGGACGTCTCCAAAAGCCTTCAACATTTTCACGTTGACAGCGGGGGGCTCACTGGGGAGCGAGCTTTGAGCGATGGCTGGATGTTGCGTGTCGGCGGAGGACAGAGAGAACCAGAGGATCAACGAGGAGATTGAGAAGCAGCTGCGGAGAGACAAGAAGGACTCTCGCAGGGAGCTGAAGCTGCTGCTGTTAGGTGAGCATCACTGAGTGTGTACAGCCTTCTCACGCATTCTCCGTGGCCCTCACCCCGGAGGAGTCAGTGACACTCTGGGGGAAATTACAGACTATGAAAATATGGGATGAAACTCTTGGCGCGTATCCATCCTTTCCAGCATTTCCGGCCAAATTGCCTTAAACATAATCTTTCAAAGCTCTTAAAAATGTTCCTCTGATGGAATAATTCGTACTTAACATTTTGTGTAAATCCCTGGTGGCGATACGACGGGAGGCCAGTGAGTCATCAATGAAAGCTTTGCCATTACTTCACTGCTTCCTGACCACACCTGGGCATGCAGGTATCATGGCAGGTGGGACGGCCCTCAGCAGCCTGTCGACTAAACTGTATTTAAATTATAATATATTTTATAATGTGGGAATAAACGGACACTTTATGAAAGATATCCGTGCTCTATGTTTCAAGATGTTTGATACTTTGGATAGATGAGAATCTAATCAAGGATTCGAGTCATGAATAGTGTGAGGAGGTGTACGTTTCATGTGTCTCCAACTACATTTCCTATCTCCTCATTCCTCTTTCTGGTCTCCGGATGTGGTGCAATGCGCACTGGCTTTGCCCGAACATTCAGGGTGTGAGCAGCTGCCCGCCACAGTCCCACCATCGCTTTTACGCACTATGGATAGTTGATTAATTTGTCTGCTGGACTCATTTAGTTCCCACCTTGCACAGAAATACTGAAAACACACGCAGAGAAAGATTTGGCCGTTTAAGATGATGTTGTGACGTTAGGCTCGATTCCAGTCAAATTGCAGTCTAAGTGGAAACCGAAACTCGCAACTGACTGCGGCGCGTTGGAGGATTTATCTGTTTGCTCCATGATGGTCTGGAGTCATGTCGGCGTTTTCTCGCCCTCTGTTGATAAACTCCAGCCTAAAGTGAGTGAAGAAACAAATAGAGAGAGGGGGAAATTTGAATGAGATTCCCAGGTGTCAATTATCAGCTGCTTCATGCTTGTGATGTTTAAACATTGTCTCTTTTATAGAGATGTTAATAATGTGAAGCTTCTGATGCTCATAGAAACATTAGTTTGTCGCTTGTCCTGTCACAGTGAAGGAGGGGCGTACACAGCTTACTTCCTGGTATGAGTTCACTGATTTGCTCAAGGACACTTCAGCAGGTCTGAGAAAGGGCTTGAGGCTTGAACCCAGGTTTTTTTTATTTCAGTGCCATGTTCTGTGTTCACTTGAGTAGCTTTGGGAAGACTTGACAGATCCAGTGAAAGTGGAAACAGGGTGTTGTCACATGGCACCCAAAGAGCATCCATTACTCTATCAGTGCTCTGGACACAACTCATTTTACTGCAGCAGTGTGGGAGCACTTCAGGCACAGGAGTCACTGTCAGGGCCTCGGTCAGGGGTGTGTTTGAAAGCCATAACTAGCTGCTGCGGGCGCACCTCATGCAAACGTCATGCAAATTCAGCCCTGCGCAGGAGATGAGCCATAGGTTTGCCTCCACTGCTCTCTGAGAAAGGGCTTTCTCATAAAAGACAGTGTCAGGTTTGCTGCCCATGACGGCTAAACCAAATTCATTACAAATCCCATTTAATTTGTTTGGGAAATTCTTTCCTCAGTTCACTGTACGGTAGATGACCAACAAATCATTGATGGATAAGATCTGAATAAGATGTTGGACATTAACATTCAGCAGTATGTGGATTCTGGTACAGCGCATGCTGTTTCAGCTCACTGCTGCCCAGGATGACAAAGTTACTGTAAGAGTTGCTGGGAAGTTCTGAGCAATTTATGTGGAGTGAAAAAACACAGAAACAAGTCAGTGGGCTGGTGAAAGGGCTAAACTATCTGATAAGCAGGAACAGGTTACTAAAAAAAAAAAAAAAGGTTACTCACTTATCATATTTCACTGAACTGTTCAGTTTAACTTCTGAAACTATTTTTGACGCATTATTTTACAGAACTTTATATGATGTGTAATCGTGGTTTGCAGTAATACTGTCCAAACGACATTATATGCGTTGTGTCTCTTTGTATCTTACCCTTTAGATTTTCCAGGTAGCTCAAAGTATTATCAGCAATTAGATGGCATAAGTAATCTGTAATCTTCAACATTGGGGAAGTACTTTAACAATAACATGTATTTACCTGTCAGAGTGACTCAGAGCTCTCAGTGGATTTCATTAGGATGGTCACAGTCGCGTCTCCAGGGGGGACGAGTGGGAGTGATGCAGAGTGAAAAGATCAACACGTATACATTCTGCATCTTGTGTCGACTCAGTGACCGGGCTTGAAAAGCTGTAGTCAACACGGCTCTATACAGTGAAGTATACAAGTATCGGTCATTTAGTTCAGCTGCAATTTCACTGCAAGTGCTGGACGTCATTGGAAAAACATGAATGAACAGCAGAGGAAGCAGGAATCAAGCATTTTTCAAGCATTCTTACGGACCATCAACCATGTAGTAGGCATGTACATGTCAAAAGATGTAGTATCAATATTAAATATTAACAAGCTAAAACTCACGCAAGCGAAAAACACACAAAGAGAACAGATAACAATAATGGTCTTGTTCATGAAGAGGAAAACGGAATAAGTTACTTAAGTTTACAACCACTCTAGTTTAGTGTTAATATTAGGCAACCGTTTTCATATTGTCAGAAGTAATATATTGAACACAGTGTATTTATTGTTGGTGGAACATAAACGTCCATGCCGAATGACTACACTGACAAAATGTAAGTATATAATTGGTTGTAATTGGTATATATTAGGGGTTGTTTTTGTTTGATGGCTGCCGTAGAGTTCATACTTAAAAAAATCTATTTGTTGTTTAGTGACTTCTTCTTTTGTGCCTTACCTGCCATTCTAGTTTCAGTAGCAAAAAAAAAAAAAAACTCAGGTAAGAGGGCAAAGTGTGACACATGATAGTAGTTCTTATCTCGGCGACATTAACACCATGTTCATTCATACAGCCGGCACCACATCAGGTCACCACGCTCCCCCAATGAGGAAGTGTGTGTAGGTGTGAGGTTGTGTTTGTGGTCTCGCCTGTATATGTGTGAATGCCCTGTGTCTATCTATGTGTGTGTGTGTGTGTGTGTGTGTGTGTGTGTGTGTGTGTAGACATTTGTGGTCAGCATTCATCACCCACAGGGAAACTGTAAAACACCACACACTGCATGACTTACACACCCATATACATGGCGATGTGCATAAAAGACACAAATGTAGGCAAATAAACATGTAGTCATGTAAGGAAACATACACTTGACCTACTCAAGCCACCAAAATGCAGCATAAATAACTCATTAAACTTTACCGTTTTAGCATCGCTACAGTATCTTACTCAGTAAATCACTCTTGATACACAAATTTAAAAATCATTTATTCCAGTAATTTCATGTTGCACTTTTGTAAAGTTGGGAACTTGCAAGAGGCAGATGAATAAAATAATGGTCAAAAGCGATGCAGCAGAAGTTAGATATCAAGATATTCTGATTTTAAATCTGTAGTGAGAGTCCAGCAACAGAAACAATGGACACTTTCTGTAATACAACTTGATAGCATCTATTTGTTACACCTTCTCTGGCTTGAAAATGTCCATGACTTTCAAACTCCATGAATTCCCACAGGTTTTCCATCAATATAAAGCTCCTCCATTATATCATAACAGTTTGTACAGGCTGAGTAGTAGTCCCCATGACAAATAAAATTAACATTATGTTTGAAATCGGTGCAGTGCCTCTTTAAAATATTATTAAAATATTATATTTCAAATATTCAAATGATTTAAACCTTAGTTTTCATGTGTTTTTATTAATTTTAGTTTTATTGGAGCTACTTGTGTCCACTGAGGGAGAACTTTCAGTGAAAATAAATAAATAAATGTACTGATATTAAACACTTATGAGAAAAGTGTGTTTTTAGCTAACAGAGCTGAAGTCAATTAATTAGTAGATTAACAGAACATGACAGTTAATAAGTGATTATCAGTCATTTTTATTAATTTATCTGGTAAAAAAAAAGTAGCATGTTACAGCTTAACAAATGCAAAGATTTGCTTACATTGCTTATAATTATAAAATTAGTACTTTTTGGACTTAGTTTAGACATTTGTACACATAACACTGGTTGCCTGTTATACACATTTTTGTGTATGACTTTTGTACGACTTCGTGTAGCATAAGTAAGTTGATTAATCAGTTGTTATTCCTCAAATTATGGAATAATCAATAATGATGTTAACGTACAGAGGAATATGTCCACATGAGTCCATATGGAACATTTCTGTGTGGATACTAACGAACAACGCAGATCTGCTCCAAAAGAAAAAAAAAAGAAATGTATTTATCTAGACTCTGAGCAACATGGATAACGTATGTCGCCTGAGCAGTGTGACTACCTGATCCTGATGAATGTGCTCGCAGTTAAACACCTAGTGGATAAAGAGTCCACTCTGCCTCCAAGTCTGTCATTTGTTAAAGGTCAAGGTTACTTTTACTGTCTCCTATAAGAAAAAATTGTGTTGGAAGACAGACATGTCCCAATAAAAATAAACTTAATAATCTTACATGAATCCGACCAGAGACTTAAAAACCAGGATGCATACAGATAAAAGAGTGAGGCCTCTCAGCTCATTTAAGGCCGACTCTCTCTGAACAAGTAAAACACAGCAAACGTGCAGGATCATGATTTGCCTCCATCTCAGAGTTTACCGGCCAATCTTGCCCGAAACCCCACTCATCTCCAAGAAACTTGACTTGTAAACAAGGTGCATTCAAATGCTGACGATTTGTCTAATCCTTGTTTGCCAAGATGTAAAGACTCAAGCATTAATGATGCCATGCAAAACAGCCAGGAAACCAGAAAACTGCCGGCTCATCACAGAGCTTTAACACACTTTACTGACAGGCAGCGATACAGATGCAGGTGTATACTCACACACACAAACACACACACACACACACACACACACACACTCTTTTACAGACACATGCACACTCACACACATGGTGCAAGCACCCACACGGCAACTTCCAATATTCAGCTCTGTTAACAAATACACATTTGTTAAACAAATAGATTCAGCATCATGTGGTCTGAAAGAGAAAATTTAGGTGTGTGTGTGCTGCAAGAGCTGAAGAGGAACGTGACAGACAGATACTCCGTGTGTGTGTGTGTGTGTGTGTGTGTGTGTGTGTTGAACTAA
Organism: Macquaria australasica; assembly: GCA_005408345.1. Lineage (NCBI taxonomy): Eukaryota > Metazoa > Chordata > Actinopteri > Centrarchiformes > Percichthyidae > Macquaria > Macquaria australasica. The sequence continues at coordinate 36,984 of SEMN01000436.1, forward strand.
GACAGTTAGTGAACATGTGAGTTAGAGCTTTTAGAATGTATTGTCCTGAAATGTGAGTTAGTGGACAGGCCTTTTAAGTAGAGTGTGTGTCTGTCTGTTTGTTTGACTGCCAGTGGAAAGCCAGTATGTGTCCAAACACACACCTCTGACACTCTGCAGAGCCCCATTAAACGAACACACACACACACACACAAATGCACTACACTTGTTAAATGCAATCTTGGTGGGTGATAAAATGTTTCTCCAAAATATAAACATGTCCTCATTATAGGTAAAACACTGACAAACTGCCCACTGAGTGTAAGTGGCATGTTTGAATACAAAGAAGGCTATACTATAGTATTTACTTCAACCTGACTCTTAGTAACAAGCTGCACAGAAACATAGAAAAAACAAGGAAACTGTCAGCTCACATATATGTATGTAGAGCAGTTGTGGAAAGTACATTTACTCAAGTACTTAAGTACTTCATTCTGAGTTGTTCTTTGCTTGAGTATTTACATTTTATGCTACTTTATACCTCTACTCCATTACATTTTAGATGGAAGTATTACAAAAATTAAGAATTAAGATTATACATATAAATCAATACATTTTATAAAATATGATCTATTGTGCTACTCAACAGTACAATATATAAGGTAGCTCCATCTCGACCTACACCGAAGATGTTTACACATTCAGTGATAATACTCTAATAATATAATCTGCCTACTTTTGCTACCCTGTAGCTGTCAACATGATTCTCTTTCAAAGCCAATAACATGAGAGCTAAAACAATCAAAATTCTGCGCTGACCATACTGATAAGTATAATAGTCCTCTGATAAATTGGCCAGGACATTAATACAATTACTTAAAATCAACAGACAAAATATAACATAACTCGATGTCATAACATTGATCAGCACCCTGCAGCCGTCACCCTCCGTTCCTGTCTCCCCACACATCCAGCCAAAGTGTCCCGTGAACGTTATTTATAGCATGCTAAGATGTAAAGTACAAAAAAAAAAATCACATCATTAGATTAACCTCCACTGTATCAACAGGTACTGGAGAGAGTGGAAAGAGTACCTTCATCAAACAAATGAGGATTATCCATGGAGGAGGATACACAGACGAGGACAAGAAGAGCTACGCCAAACTGGTCTTCCAGAACATCTACATGTCCATGCAGGCCATGATCCGAGCCATGGAGGCACTTAGCATATCTTTCACTGATCCCCAGAACCAGGTACAAACCGGGTCTGCTCCTTTTGCTACCAGTGAGAACTTATTTTGACTCTGGAGTCCAGGTTCTTTTTGGTTCATTTTTGTCTTTGTTTAGCACCTTTTAAACTGTCCTCACCCGACATGCATGGTATCCTCTTTTTCAGCACAAACTCAGTTATAAGTCGTGTAAATTTAACAAGGCATAAAGCTGCCAGGAACCCAAAATACAAAAAAAAAATGACACGGGCGCCTATGAAAATGTACAAATCTTTGTGATAATCACTCGAAATATCACCATAGAACAATTCAAGGTTATAAAAAATGTTGTTTCACTGTTTATACGCAAATGCAGAAGATTGAAATTGTAAGGAATAAAGCTATAATACAGTCTATTTACATATAAAGGGATCTCATCCCAACTCATTTTTGTGCCTTTTTCATAGAACATCTATGTATACCATTGTTAATCACTTAGAATATTAATAACTCACAGTTTTAAAATAAATAAATCTGTATACTTTACATTTCCTTTGCATTGAAGCTCCTATGATCAATATTCTTTTACATCATCATGGAATTAAAATTATTTATGGTATGCTTCGGATCAACAGGCATGTCCAATATATGTGAGTTTTAGATAATAGTCTAAAACATGAAAAAACTCTTATGGTTTCTTGCAGATCATTAGAAATAAATCATTTGATCAAAAGTAGGTTCCTGGACAGAGACGTAAATATTTAGATGTCCATTTGTTTTTACTATATTCTCATAACTCCACAAAATATCAGGATATAAACATAATTTCTAGGAGGTAGGGTTGGATGCGTGTTGTGCAAGGAAAGTGAATTATTAAGAAAATTAATTAAAATCTAAACTTGTTTCCTGCTGCTTTTCCTCTCCTTGATCTGTTTAAGATAGTGAGAGAAGTTGGGGACATGTGGGATGGACCATTTATTTCTAATTCTCTCCGTGTCTGTCTGTGTGTCCATAGAACCATGCAAACTCAATCCTGGAGGTGGAGGTGGACAAGGTGGAGGAGTTCGATCAAAGCCTTGCGGTGGCCGTCAAGAATCTGTGGGACGATGCAGGAATACAGGAGTGCTACAACCGACGCAGGGAATACCAGCTGTCCGACTCCACCAAATAGTGAGCATCAGACAGCAGATTCTCTGCCAAATAGTTACCGCATATATTACAGAGGGTAGACAAAATAACAGGAACACCTTACAATATAATGCAAGGCCATGCCTCAACAACACAGGTCTAAAAATATTAAACAGGTCAGTTCAACATGTCTCTGACACAGTCTCAGTGCTTCAAGTATTATACTCTTAAGTGTGTGTTGCAAGGCTATGGTATTGATTTGCATGATAATAGGCAGGGCTGCAGCCTCCATTGAAGACACTGAGGTTATGACTTCAGTATTGCTTCCTGTAACTTTGGTGCTTTTAGCAACCTGAGGGGAATTTACATTCTGCTATTAAAAACGTACCAATTGTTGGTTAGTTTTTCTGCTGATTCCTGCATTTTTAGATTTACAGTATTCAAATCTGACTACTAAGAAATAAAGGATTCAGTATTTCTCCATCAGATTTTTTTTTTCCTGGCAGTGGGGACAAAGCTTTGAACATTTGGACCTTAATGTTGGGAAATACAATTTATAAAAATGATCACTGAGCAGAAAACATTCCGTTTGGTGTATAGGTAGGGTTATATTAAGGAGAGTGGACTCTTGACCTCTGTATTTCTAGCTATGGCCCTGATCATAGGTGTTCCTGTAATTATGTCCACCCTCTGTATCTTACTGTGTCAGGTGGTGTCCCTTCTGATCACATATATGAGCACCTGCTGATAGTGGAACAAGAATCAACATTAATAAAGATGTTTTTTGTGAAGCTACTGATGATCCAAATAAAGAAGGGAAAAGAAAAGCAACTTTTTTTAAGCTTGTGATTGCTATTTTTAGCAATGCAAATGCACTGTATTTATACTTCTCTACTGTAGCAAAACTCTCTCTCTCTCTCTCTCTCTTTTCAGCTATCTCACCGACTTGGATCGAATTTCTCAACCCTCTTATATACCTGACCTGCAGGATATCCTCAGAGTCCGAGTGCCAACCACGGGTATCATCGAATACCCCTTTGACATGGAGAATGTCATCTTCAGGTGAGATATAACATACCAATATGATATGGCTTAAGTATGTTGCACTGGAGATGGCCATACAGCACAGGTAACCTTTGACGTCGCATACCTTTTCTGTTGTTGTTGGGATTGGCTGTTACGGCAGGATGGTGGATGTCGGGGGTCAGCGGTCAGAGAGGAGGAAGTGGATCCACTGCTTCGAGAACGTCACCTCCATCATCTTCCTGGTGGCGCTCAGCGAGTACGACCAGGTCCTGGCTGAGTGCGACAACGAGGTGAGAATTCAGCTCGACAGCAGATTGCGTTCCAGACGCTGATCCCTCAAAATGCGTCTTCATTGTTGCCTCTTTCTATGCTGCAATGTTCTTTCAGAACCGTATGGAGGAGAGCAAGGCCCTGTTCAAAACCATCATAACCTACCCCTGGTTCCAGCGCTCCTCTGTCATACTTTTCCTCAACAAGACCGACATCCTCAAGGAGAAGATCATGTACTCTCATGTAGCCACCTACTTCCCTGAATTCACAGGTTAGTAAGTTAGTTTGAATAATCATCTTGAAGTCATACGAAGGTAGATCCAGTCGGCCCAACCCCTGATTTAGACAGATGCCTGTGTAATAGGACGTGATTTGCACATTTTGCATTTGAATCTTAACTGTTTTAAACTGATTGGGTAGATTCAGGTTTGAATTGTGTGCACACACACTGGTGAGATTGCTTTTGCATTTGGCTCTAAAAGGACAGAAGAAAGAAAAGTTATGCCGCAAGAACTATCAGACAGTTTTGGGTCTGGAGTGTCAGAGACAGATCTTGTGATAAACTTGCGTTGTACAACTCGTTTGCCAGTTTATTAGGTACGCCTAGCTAAAACTAATGTGGGCTAAATAACAGAAACACCTCTCTGTATAACACAATACAATTCAACAACAGGCTCCGAAATGATCATACAATTGAATCAACACCTCTCTAAAACAGTTTAAACAAAACCTGAACATTATAATCTTCATGAAGGACTGTTGTATTAAACTGCATTAGTTTTAGCTAGGTGTACGTAATATACTGGCAACTGAGTGGTATGTGGCACGTGAAGTAGAAAGTGTGTATTCAAAGATTAGCCAGCCCCCAACACACTCCAGACCAGCATCCCTTTTATATTTGTCATATTTTCTCTCATCATATTTGTTAATCTTTTAGAGAACAGACTTGACTAATATTTTTGTCTTAAACAAATCATTTCAATGTTGAATTTACCTAAAACATATTGAAATGATATCAACCCTGGATTGCAGGACCTCAGCAGGATCCTACAGCAGCTCAAGAATTCATCCTGAAAATGTACCAAGAACAAAACCCGGACAAGGACAAGACGCTGTACCCTCACTTTACCTGCGCCACAGACACAGAAAACATCCGCTTCGTCTTTGTGGCCGTCAAAGACACCATCCTCAGACACAACCTGAAGGAGTTCAATCTGGTGTAAAGAGGAGCAGGAGGACAGGAGAGGAGACAAAGAGATACAAGAGGAAAGACGTGAGGAGGGCCAAGATATGAGAATTACATGAAACACAACTTCACAGTGCTTTTTCTTTCTGTCTAAACAGAGAACAATTAGATTTGACATTGCTCCTCCCTGTTTACACAACCACTGAAAAGATTCTCAGTTCGTTTAATCCAAAAGGTTCAAATATTTTAAGTTTTCATCTTGTGTGCCCGTAAAAATCCAGCCAGAGAATATGAACATGTAACAGACAGACCTAAACTACTGTTTCTGTAGGTTGCTGTGTCTGAAATGCAATATTTAATGTTTTGTGTACGTTGTAGTTTCCACTCCAGCCTTTATAGAGATGTACTGTAAGAAAATGATACTTTGCAGTAGAAGTGAGAATGTGAAAATGAGTGTTAAGTAATATCGTTGACCTATTGTGTGGGCTACTTATTTTATTACTTCTTAAAATACAGTGAATCAGAAATAGGATCCAAGTGCTTTAACTGATATACAATTTCAGCTTGTGCAATAGCTGTAAGAGTTCCCTTTAGTCCTGAGTTTTGTGATGTGATATTTTAATTTTTAGTTTCCCCCCCCTTTCTCACACTGAGCCACCTGTGTCTACTTTTGCCTGCAAGTGTCTTATTTACTGACAGACAGCACAGCCACTGTTTTGTTTTAGATGTAAATAATCCTTAAAGTTGGGCTTTAAACGCTACTCAACGGTTTCTTCTCAGGAGAAATGGAAATTATATTTATGGTCATTTTCAATAAACAATTATAGTTACTTAATGAAGAGTGCAATTTGTGTGCTTGAGATTTTCTGAGTACAAGAAATAAAGGAAGAGAATACTGACATTTGAAACACATATTTATTTATTTATTTTTGAAAACGGGGGGGGGGGGGGGGATGGGGGATTAAGCCACTGCAGTGAACATTTTTCTCCCCAAAAACATAAATGACAAACATTACTGGCAACAGACATATTTAGTCGTATTAAACTGCAATGCACCCCAAACCAACAGCAAACCTTTAAAATATACGTCAGAGTAAACAGCAGCTGATACTAATTAGCATTCATTTCCTTTAAATATACTTTTCTCTGCATAATTCATCAACATAGTTGGCATTGCATATATATGGTATCAAAACATAAAAATCACAAAATTACAATCTGTAATGCCATAATAGACTATTGTGTGAGGATGGATATATACAGATAGGCTACTATATTAGATCAATATACAGCAGATTGATACATGTAAGTACAGTATAAAAATAGCATGCGTCTCTAAATCACACACTGAACAGTCTGCCTCTTGCAGAAATGTATAAAAAAAAGAGGAAAAATAGAGAGAGTAAAAGAAAACAGAGGTTTTTGAATTATGTGTTACAAAGCCATACTCAAAATTTTAATTTGTTTCCCTTTTATATAATCCAGTGAAATAAACGGTGTACAACATTAAATGTGCTACAATAATTATGGTTGATTTGGCATCAATGTTATTCAAGCTGTTTTCTACCATGTTTCTTGCTAGCTGTTGCACTGTGACGGTGTAGCTTCTACAGCGAAACACAACTTGTAATATGTTCAATAAAACGGAATGAAATGAGTGACTTAATGTGCGTTTGATTGAGTATGCCAGACTAAAGGCCTAGCAAATCGAAAGTCCTCCAATTTGACCAGCATTTCAGACCCAAGCAGATAGTGGTAAGATGTATTTGTAAACTCAAGACTTAGCATTAGTTTCCATAAAAGAGATCATTACAAATCAGTTATATGTGTGCAGTCAGAGCAAAGGGAGTGAAACGATGTTTGGTTCGATGCATTCTGAGCATCTGTGGTAAAATGAATGTAAGTAAGCCGTCCATTTATACCACTTTCGTAGGCATGCACACGTACAAACTCAGTCTCTCACCCCCAACACACACTAACAGTCACCGTACAGCATCGTTTGTGTGTTTTTACCACTACTCACACATGGAGGTAAAGAAAAGTGGCATGCAGTAAAGAACAAAGGCACTGACACACACCGACTTTGTGTGTGTGTGTGTGTGTGTGTGTGTGTGTGTGTGTTTTCTTTTTCTTTCTTTTTTCATCATTTCTCGCTCCGTTTGATGAGTCAGCATTTGGGTAAACTCTCTCTTGCATCCTCCAATTTGGCAAGAACCCACTGAAAATAAATAAGAACCAAAGTTTGAACAGATTTTAGTGCAATCATTTACTGTGACTGCAGGTTGGACACATGATGACGCAAGGAAACATGAGTTTGAGTAAAACAAGTGCGCTCATATCAATTATATAAACAGTCGGGCATTTCTCATTTCTATAAATTAACAAAAAATGTACATATTATCTATATATAAAACATATAAACAGCAGAATCTTAAAGTCCAAATCATCAACTTACCTTGGCTATCTCAGGGGTTTTGAAGTTTATGATCTTCCCAAACTCCTTGGCATGGAAGACGGACTTTACTCTCTCCTGCAGTACACAAGACAAGGAATTTATTGCAACAACCTGCTAAACAATTGTTTAAAACCTGCAATACATTTCAATTTGGGGGGGGGGGGGGCTAGCTTCTGATTCTGGATTTCAATTGCAAGAGTTAGCTTTTGTACCTTGGCCTCAATGCGAAGTCGCCGGTTCTCTACAATCATTGGATCCTTGGTGAACTCGTCAAACAGATACTGCCATTCACAGGTCAGCTGGCCAAATGTGCCTTTGGTCACAAAAAATATTCCCCTGGAAAACAATCCACGTGAAGAGTTAGAAAAAGGTACAAATATCTTTCTTATCTTTGAGGACTCCATAGGTAAAGCATGCTGTATACTGTTTGAGTGACACACTGGATGGAGATACACTTGTGGGTGGTTAAGCTAACTGACAAATGGACACAGAGACACAGAGTGAGGCAAACGCATAGGTACATCACACAGGACTCAACTACTGAGATGATTCAAACATGTAGGGAAAAAAACAAATGCAAACTGTAGTTTATTTATTTTAGCAGCTTTTAATAAAGAGCACAGAAATATTATTAATTTACAAAAAATGCAACAAGCTTTACACCCTATTTAAAAACATACAGGAAAGATGAACTGGGATATACGGATTTCAAATATTCAAGGGTGTTTGTGAACATGATAGGAAAACAAAATGTAATGCTCATCAACTATCTCGAATATGAAAAAGCAGAAAAGCTGTTTTCTTACTCAATCATATGCCAAAAACACTCACCTCTTGGTGATCATGAGGAAGTCGGAGTCATTGACTTTGGCATGAGCAAAGTATCTGTACTTGGCAAAACGTCCGTTCTCAATTTTCTGAAGGGAGAGAGAGAAAGAAAGTGAATATTTAAACAAACAGCGAGACTAAAAAACAACTCAGTGTCTGAATTAAAAGTGTGAATGCCAAGATGTCTAGGTTCCATGATAATTTATATACAAGTGAGTTCAAAAACATTTTCAAACGACTACATAGTGTAAGTAAGCACGAGCTACTATGGTCCTCTGCAAAATGAGTGAATGAATATCTGCACAAAACTTCACTCTAATGAAACTGGAAGATGTTGTGGGGTGGTGAGGAAAGATGGGATGAAACAAAGACAATGGCAGGTAAATGTTTAAAATGTGAACATTTTATTGAGAACACGAGGGCAGTGAATGACAGAATGATAAAACAAACATTCATTATTAAAGACACAACAATCTCTATGGTTATGAATGATTATCCAAACAACAAGAGGAAAGGTTTCTTTTGTGGTTTGTGAGATAAATGATGAAGAAAAAGAAAAGGAACAAATGATGGCGCTAAATAATGAAAGATAAAGACACATCAAGTTAATAAACAACTAAAAATCAAAAACACATAAAAACAAATTTCTCAAACGTCTTTCTTTGGTTTGTTTAAATCGTCTAAATGTGAACTCCTAACTGACAGACAGCAGGCAGACAAACTCCAGCACAGACTACAGACAAAAGCACAGACGCTACACTACAGCTGCCACTTCTAGCTTCTAGCTGTTTTCCCCATCACCCTCATCCTCTGAGCCAGTTCTACGCCATTCACTGTAGGCCAACCTCCTCTGTGGACATGACAAGAGAGAAGAGTCAAGGTCAGAGCAGAGGGAACCAAAAGCCCGTTTCTACCCAGAGAGCTACTGTACGGTGTGGATCAACTCCAGAGGCTCACTGCGATGTGTGGAGGGAGGCCAGTGATGGTTTGAGTTTTAGTCAAGTAAAATACATGTTCATTTTAATCTTATATGACTACATCAGCCAATGATCATTCTTTTATTTTCTTTTACTACAACATGTGTGCTTCAGGTCTCTAAATGCAAAACTACCTGTTGTAAAAGGTTTTTTTTAGGTTTTACATGACATTTCCAAACAATAAGTAAATATGATATATCTGATCTGGAATTGCTCCATTTAACATAGTATACCAAAGTATTACAAGCTCTGCTTTGTAAAAAAAAATGTTAATGCCTTGGAATGGGATGAAGCTTCACACCCTAATTAGGTAGTCATTTAATTATCTTATGGGAAGAGCACTGGTGGAACTAAATATGGCTTTTATTCTGTAAATTACATTCAAGTTTGATTCTGTCCATCTGCTTTGCTGTCAAGAGTCCCCCCCCCCCCAAAAAAAAAGTCAATTAAGTCAATTAAAATTCAGCCACAATGTATTTGAAGCCTATTTAACCAGCTACAACAGAAACATAAAACACAAGCATGAAATGTGGCGCTCACTGTGATTTGCATTTGTATTATTCTCGTCATTAGTCCTAATTTGGCATAAAGGGAATAATCTAATAAAAGTCACTAACACATTAATATACACAGAAACCTAGCCTAGGTCTAAAGCTAGTGATACAAACGGGTGACAAATGAAAGGAAATGCGTGATTAAAATGTGTGGAGAAACATAATGAATGCAGGTGCTTCTACACAGGGCATGAGAGGTCAATGAGTGGTTTGATGAGCATGAAAATGATGTGAATCATACGCAGTCACCAGATCTCAACCAAACTGAACACCTGGGAAAATTTCGGACTAACGTCTCAGACAGTTCTCTCCACCACCATTGTCAAAACACCACATGAGGGAATATCTTTTGTGAGTACCTCACTAAGGCACTTTAATTTGTCACCTGTCTGTAAATTGTAGGGGGAATCCTACATATGGCATCTTTACTATCAGCCAAACAGTGTAGCTCTGAGCTGAGACTCGAAAGCACAAACTTCAACCCACTCCATCCAGCCTGCCTGCTAGATAATGGCAGCACAAAAAAGTGACCCACAGTTTAAAGCCCATATCTAACTGAAACACTGTGAAGCTACACTAAAATCTACAAATATGAAAATCCCATGTTACTGACGCAGTGGCTCTGAACCACATTCAGGTTAATGTGCTAATCAACAATATGTTCAGCCAGATGTCTGCTAGGATTATTTTTGCTAAAACCTCGAGGACAACATTTGCATCCAGATGTAGCACAATTTGCCAAACACAATCAATGGAACACATCACAATGAACTAAACCAATCATATTATTTGATTAATAGTATGGAGCAAAAACAAAATAAAAGGTGAGGTAGCTACATTGCACAGAAGCTCTGCTGCAGTAAAATACACAACATTTTTTTCCGTGAACACCAAATGTCTCTGTAATGTTTGCTTTGAAACTGAAGGTGCTGTTAAATTTCTCACCTACTTTTGCTTATGCTTATTAACTTTGGTTTCAAATGTGTTATTTTACCTTCTTACAACACAAAACATAGCCAGAGGTGAATGAATCACTGAGAATTGAGCTGAATTGCTTTCTAAGGTTCTATAAAAAGGAAAGGCCAAGACAATAAAAAAAAAAGATAAGATAAAACGATAATTAAAATAAAGCAGACTGAAGGGAGGATGGTTTAAAAAAAAAAAGGTTTTCCTGAAAGAAATTAATGTCTGTGTGCATGTACGATCACACACACATGAACACACAACTCCACTAGCAAACCTGGGCAAACTGTTTAGAGTGCATAACGGATGCATCACTTAACTCTCTGTAAAGAAGAAACTGTTATTTGCCCAGGTCTGACTGTGGAGAGTTAATGACGCAGAGATGTTTGTCCTACCTGGAGCATCTGACTGCCGATGCCCTCCCTCTCCTTATATGGTCGTATGACACCATCCTCGTGGATGAAGCGAGGAGGGCGCAGAGATTCAATATCTTGTGAAGTCTCTGCTGCCCTAAAAACAAGACAAGACGCACAAATGCATTTTGAGACACGTTACTTGTTACCTTATTACTGCATGCACACACAAAACAGGGATATACTCTGCATAAGAGCATACACACACTGTGACTATGGCACGCAAACATTCACATGCACAATAGCATCTGCCATGACCCAAAGACCAGCTGTATTAAAAAGCTGGTTTTTGTTTACTGTACATGATTTATTTCTGAAAACACAGTATGCCACAAATAATTCTCTTCTTACTTATACTATGCACATATTTTATATATTCTTTTGGTGTTAAACACCCCCTGTGATTCCAGCACAGATCCACATGAATTGTATGTTCTAAAACTGGCAAATGGCAAAAACATGAACACTGTGTAGAGGCCAGACATTGAGTGTGCATACACCACCTATCTGTATTTACACTGGTGTTGCAAACACATGAACACTGTAGCACATCCATGGGAATACAAACACACAGAAATGAACACACCTCTTGATCCCTTGGAAAGTACTGCTGGCCATGTCAATAATGCCTCCGGTCGGTCTGGCTACTGCTCCAACAAGACCTTTTCCAACGCCTTTAAAAAAGCCTGCTGCACCCTCCTTTTGGGCTCCTGCAAAATAACACACCATCAAACATCAGCACAACATTAGAACTGACTACAGCATATCCTAGCAATTTGAACGTAATTATGTCAGCCTGGTGGTGTGTGTGTGTTTTTTTGTATCGTGTTTGTAAAGTTGTGACTCCTGCTGTTTTTGTGTTTTGTTAAATCTAAAAACATTGGTTCTATAGATATTCGGGACTGGAAGTATATGTAATTGTTGCCAGAACCTCAATAAAACAAAAAACAACAAAAAAGTTGGACACACAATTATACAGTATATAGTATTATATTATTTTGGCCGTAAAATATTCATATCAGCATGTTCTAAATGTTATCACTAAAATCTGTATGAGGGTCCAATTCAACATACCTTTAATAGGTTTGGTAACAATCCCCGTGATCCCACTGACAAAACCCTGTAAGGAAAACACAAACAATATTACCAAGGAGCAGCATTTCATTCATTATGGCAGAATTCCTGGTGGCAGACCCTCTTTAAGCCCAGTGGCAAATTTACATTTTTATTCTTACTAGTTAATCTGTTAAATGACTAAATGAGAGTTGTAACAGACAATTTAATTTAAGACAAGTTTGAGTACGTACAGACACTAATCCCTTTCCACCCCTGGTCAGCCCCTCTCTCAGGCCACTGGGTTGTTTGTTCATAGCCTCTCGTCTCTTCTGCTGGTATTCCTCGTCCATCGTTATGGCAGCAACACCCTTCGCCATGGCACCTGTGATCCTGGAGGCCGCGCCTGCTATACCCCCTGCAAGGAAGACATGAGTCTTTATAGTTACAACATTCTTTAATACGTCTATTACTTCTTAAAGTCTGTTGTGGGAGAAACTCTTATTCTCTGTTATTCCACTCTTCTGTTCATATGGCAAGGCAAGGCAATTTAATTAATATAGCCCATTTAATTACAGGTAAACTCAATGTGAGACACAAACACACACACACACACACACACATTAATCATAAGTCTGAGAAATCAGAAAAGTTTTCAGTTTACTTTTGATTGTGGACACAGCTGTGAGAGATCTTGGGTCTTGTGTATGTAAGAATAACAAAGTTCTAAATATAGCATTTGTCTACACAAAAACCAAAACTAAAACCCAACAAAAGCAGGAATAAAGTGTTTATGTATCCATAAACCACAGGGACCAGACACCTTTTTACAGATATAATTTGTATATGAGCCCCGTGCTTACCTACAGCTCCTCCCACCAGAGCCTTCACCCCAAGAGCCATTCCTTCAACAAACTCCTCCGGCCCCTGGATGGCTCCCTGGAAAACCACGGATAACAGTTAAACACATATTTTTCCACATAACACATCTTAAATATTCAATTGGCTGTTAATAACTGTTCACAGTGTCTGGAGTGAAATATACTGAAATATAGTGTATCATGTAAATGTTCACCTTAAATAATGAGCCACAACACTGATGCATTAATTTAGCACTCATCAGTACTTGTATTACATTCCTACCTGATAAGGCTCATAGAAGAAGGCTTCCACTCCCTCTGACAGCCCTCTGATCAGTCCAAAAGGATTTCCAAGCACATCCAGGCCCAGTACCAGCACATACATCTGTTTAATAGCCTAAAATATGCATACATAGAAACTGGTAAGCTGGCCCATAGCCAGCACCTCAATTTTTCATGCTTAATGTCTTGAGTGATACATAAATGAATGACACATGAAAAGTACTCCACTAGCCACTTGTGTGTTACCTGCTTGGAATAATGTCTGATGACCTCCCATTGTAGCTGCTGGGTGGTACAAAACTGGAAGGTCAACTCAAAGAAGGCCAGCCTGAAATAAATGACAGAATCGGTCAAGTAGCAGGGATTCCTCCGAACAACAAATCACACAAAAAGAAATTAATGCTACTGTGTGTGATTTATGTGTTATCTATTTGGGCTTTGACATGCGTTCGTACTTGAAGACAACGTCCTGCACGTCAGTGAGCGTGGCGCCGATACTCTTCAGCAGCAGGTTGAGGGACTGGACAGGGATGAGTTCTGTGTCTCTCTTCTGCTTCAGGCCGTCTTCTCCTCCCGTGCTCAGAGAGAAACTCAGGTGCAGCTGCAAAAACAAAAACATGATTAAGCATGGCTGTTTCTGGTATTAAACTCACAACAGAAATGTGCTATGGAGCTGTGCCTTGTGAATAGATTTTGATGCTGTTTTATTCATGCTTTTCTCCATTTCAACAGTAAATGTTTTGTTTTACTTGTTTAAAATCACTTGGTGTGGAGATGGAGAAGACAATGTTGGACTCAAGTAAGAAATGTGCTGCTTAATATTTGTTTAACATTTCATAACTAAAGCATTACCTACATACATATGGTACATACCCACATACTGTATACTGTACAAACCTTGATGGGTGAAATGTGGAAGTACTCATAGAGGCTGATAGGAGAGGTGTCAGCAGCAGAGACATGGTTTAGTTCTGTCTTTATGTACTCTATGTCCTTCTCAAACAGTTCCACCTAGAAGAATAAGACAAGCACAAATACACAGGAATATGAATGTAAAGGCACAGAAACACCAAAGTCAGAATGGATCTCATTGACTCTTCAACTCGATAAAGATTATATTAATGTATCACAGTTTCTGAACAAAAAACAAGGTATGTTAACTGTGTTTGGATATGTGAGTATCTGACCTCCTGTTCTGAGCTCATGATGCTGGCATTCTCAGGCGTGAACATGTCCAGGATGGCATACAGGAAGCCCAGATCGAGCTTCAGATCCATCTCTTGAATCAACACCTTGAAGTACCTGAGGTAGACAGAAAATTCCCCATCACCATTTGGGAGCGAAACTGAGAAAACAGTTAATGCAGGAATGACATGCCAGTGTGTGGCTAAAATGAAAAGGATTTCAAATACGAATGATTTTCAGGCCAATGGGATTGTAGGGAGCAGAATCAGAATCAGAGTCTAACCCGTGCCTGCTGAAGGTAGGAAAAATCAATAAGGAGATGGAAAACCAAGCAAAAATGCAGTGTTTGGGAGGCACTGGAGGAAGAGACAGTAAAGTGAGAGTCAAACAAGGGAGACAAAGTGAGAAAAGAATCCAAGGAAAAACAATTACTTGATGCGAGAGATATCAGAGTGCCCTGCTGCTCTGGTAACAATGCTGATATCGGTTAGAGGTTTGGGTTCTGTAATAAAAAAACAGAAATCATATTACAGACTGAAACAGTGCATATCAATAGCACATAATGCTAAATTAAACATGACATACAAGGTGAATTAACAGACCTGAGTCCATGGTGATAGATTTTGGCAGTTTTACAGGATAAAAAACATAGGGGAAGATGGCTCCTGGCAGCTGATTCTGGATCTGTAGGAGGAGAGGATGTATACTTAAAGCTAGTGAATATAAAAAAGGAACAAATGACTCAAGATGCATTAATGAACAAATGCAGAGGAAAGCAGCTGGATGTAATACAGACATGTATATATTGGATGTTAGAGGAAGTAAAGATTCATTTTTACCAGTAAAATGAAAATATGCTGTTTATATTTGACTTCTTTTCACCTGAATGCGGTGGATTTGGACACGGTAGGCTTTCTGTCGCGGTGAGACGCTGTACTCCACCTTCACCCCAGGCAGGAAGTTCCTCCTGAGAGGAGCATCACACGGCTGAAACATCCGCATATCCATGCCACTGGGGGTAAAGGACACCTGGAAGACAATTACACCACACAACTGAACAAATAGGCCTGCTACTAATTATTATTTTCATTATCATCTAACCTCCTGCAGCTGCAACTTTTTAAAGTACATTTTATGCATACCCTACATGGGTAACATGAAACAGACAGATTTCACTTGTACCATTTTCAGATTTTATCAGTCACTTGTCACTAGTTCAAGCTGAAAATACAGTATTTAGTCTCTAACCTGGTAGTTGTTTTCCAGGTCGACAATGGCGTTGTCCACGGGTTCAGATTCAATGTACGCTTTGAAGCTGTTCTCTAGCATCTCAGCTTCTTTAGTGCTCAGAGTCTTCCACCGATTCTTCTTCTTAGGCTTAAATTCCCACACCACATCAGAGCTATGACAAGAAAAGAGAAACAAGAGTTGAGTGTAAAATCATGACATGACATATAGCTGCAGGATGGCCAAACATCATGCAAATACATATGCATCGTAGGTTAAAAAGATTCTGTTGCTGCTATGTTATTCCACAGTAACAAACATTTGACACAGCACCCTCTTCTTAGATAAGTAGATCTTCAATTTGAATGTTTACTTTTCAAATTCTAATTGTGTCACACCTGTATATTATGGAATAAAATGAAATTCTGTAGTTTTGCCATGGCACAAGCAGAAACTGCTGCTGTGGCCCGTTTCTTGCCGACTCACTCACTGATGCTGAGCTGAGGGACGGTGTGTGAGGACACAGCACATTTTAGCGGCACAATAGCTGCATCGAGGTTGTATAAAATTAAGATCACCCAGCGAGCATATATGTAACACAACAGAAAGAAGTGCATTGATGTATCTACGCCACAAATTCAATTTCACTTGAGGCTATAAGGTCCCTTATATGAAGCCGGATGTTTTGGGTCATGACGATCTCAACTGCAAATCAGAGAACAGTATGTAATTTAACAAACACACACAATAGTACAAGATCACTATCTATGCCATAACACATACACATTTTGATGTATTGAATTGGCAGTGAGCCATGGTTGTAACATGAACACGTGCCCTCTGGGCTTGGGCCTGGCCAGGGTTTGTGCTTTTTATGTGTATAAGTGTACACATGTGTATGTTGCTGGTTATCTACCTTGTGATCCCAATAAAGGAGACCTCCTGGCTGCTGCTGTTGTTGATGAGAGACACACCCATGTTCTGTAGTGACAAGACGATTTCCTGTTCGGCCAGCTGCGCCTTCTCGCTCTCACAGAGCAGCTTGTAGACACGTTGCTCCTCAGTGAACAGCACAACGCGCTGGAGACCTTTGGATCAACAGTAAACCCAAACCACACTTTATTTATCCTCAAAGGAAAATTCTCGTTATCCCTTCCCCCCATCAGGGAGGTCAGAAATCAGGATCAGTTACAGCATTGTGTCCCTAAAGCTGGTAGGAATTCAGTGATTTATTATTTAATTCATCAAGAATGAACACGAGCTTAGACATGAATCCTGTCAACGCAATTGTGTTCTTAGTACATGGCAACATCCATGCACTGACGATAAACTGGCATTGTGACGACAATTTTAAGTGAATCTAAAACTATGTAAAGCAAAATTACAGAATGCATTAAGTGGTCTGGGCATTTCATTTCAAGCTCCTCATACTTTACCTTCATAAAAGGAGATCACGAACACTTTTCCCTCATTGTTCATGTCCTCACGCAGGTCCTAAAGATGCGGGAGCAGACAGACACACATGCTGTTTAAACAAATATCACAGTCTCCCATCTAACAATTGTGTTCACATCAAAGGTCAAACTGTGTTGACATTTAATATTATTATATGCAAAAGACTATCGTTCTGTCCTAAAAGAGGCAGAAGAATGGATGAACTAGACCAACTACAGATTCTTCACTATAAATACACATTGTCACCCAACATATACAGTTTGGTATTTTGTCAGCAACAGTATCCATTCCTACTATAATACTGGTTTCACCTAAAAATATGGAAAACTATACTTTAAAAAGTGAGACTCAAGATATTATTTTATTTGGCTCAGATAAATATTAGCACAGAGCCAGTCAGGTAAATATTAGAACTGTATCTACTAAATGAGCTTATCACTATCACACATTTAACAACACAGGGTTTTTTGTTTGTTTACTTTAAGGCTTGATTCATGAAGAGCACCTATGTAAATACTTGAGCACAGTAAAAGTACTGAGTGTGATGTCTGCAAGGTCTATGTGGTCACAAATCTTGCTTTACTGCTGAAATCAGACTGATTCCTGCTAACCGCTGGACATGGTGAGAAGTTAAGGTGTTTGTTGAGCAAATTAATAAATTCATAAATACTATTATTCCTCAGCCACAAACATTACTGTGTCTCAGGTTCAGTGCAGTACCTCCTCACTCTTCAGTTTCCCACTGTAAGTACCACACTTCCAGCAAAGCTCCCGGGACCCAGTGGGTTCAGTCCAGGTGTAGTGCACAGCTTTCCCAGGCTGCAGCTCCTCCTGCTCCGCCTCCTTCAGAGAGCTGCACACACATGAAACCCACCCCCAGACACACACATGCTGCATGTATCAGTAACATCACTTATAACTACTAAAAAGCAAGAAATAATATTCCACAGATTTGAGAGGACAGTAAGCAAACAATGACAGACGGCGGTACAGTGTAACAGTAAAACAGGGGACAATATAACAGAGCCCAGCCAAAAAGAATCTACTGCCATGACAACCATCCAATCCAAAGTACCTGTCTGACAGAATACACAAACAACAAGAGCAACAGAACTACTGGAAGAAGCAGGAGGTTTGATTCCACGGGCAGAATCCCATCCAGTCAGCAGCATTCAAAACTAGTATTTCTACAAGATGATTTAACACTTCAAGAGGAACATAGTAATAAATGAGTAAATGGGTTTAAATGTCTAACCTGCTCCTTTTACTCCACCCCAATGGTCCTTAAACATTTAGGTCAGTGTAAATTTCCAGTTGATCAAAAAAAAAAAAAGGGATAGGCGTTTGTTTTTTTTATTATAAATAAATAATTTAGGAAATAGTGTGACAAAGTGGATGTCATACAGTATAAGTAGTTCATGAAATGTCATGTGATATAGTTTTTGATAAGGCCTATACAGTTTTAATTTCTCATTGGTAAGGCTGAGGAGCAGATTACACAGAGAAACCAGAATCAGAGCTGAAGCAGTCTTCTTCTACTTCTCTTTACCTGCACTCTTGATCTGGCCACACTCTGCGCTCAAGTGTGCTGTCACACTGAAGTGACTGTGACATTACACCATTTAATGTTACACCCATTCGTTTTCACGTGCTGCATCATGTGTGTGTTTCTGCCCTCCTGCCTGCCTTGTAAAGTGTTCAACAGTATTTGGATCTTTCTTGATCTGTGGAAGCGTTTTCACACTATATACTTCATTCTTCCACCTGCTGTCATCATCGGCTCCCTCCCTCATTTCGCATAAGCTAGCCGTTATACTCGCTATCTGAAGCTAACATGTTGCTTATACAGCATTCTAAATAAATGTTAATTTACTGTTGTGTATTTTAATCTTTTTACTTGTAGACTTCATGTGTATGTTTACTATATTATTGAGTACACTGTACTATGGGGATTAATGTTGCATCTTTTACTGGTGATACTTTGTTTCTTCCTGTCACGAAGGAGAATGTAACTAAACTGACAATAAGCTACTTTTGTGAAACCAGGTTTCTTGTTACTGTTCTCAGTTTTTACAACACCGTTGGGCTTTGATGACCCTTTATGGCATCTCGTCTTTTTTTGATTTGTAATCACTATCATTGAATTTGTTGTCCAATACTGTTTTCACAGTTTCACAATTGCTTACAGTAAAAAAACCTCAGAGACCAACTACTGTCTTCAGTTGGAAGTGTGTTTAGCCTGCTGCATAGCTGTAGAGCAGAAGACTGTTCCCACACTGTATGTAAATTGTTATAACACTATACATTTTACTATATAGAAGAAATCTCAACTTCTCGGTTTTCTTTTCTCAGTATGTATAAATCATTTGGCACCTACAGAAAGAGCGACAGCAATAAACAACTTAATGCAGCACTTTCAGATTCCTTTTGTTCCTAATTTGTTCTTATTCTCCCCTCCCGTTCTTAATTCTCTTTTATTTTTCCTGAGTTCAGAGTGTGTCAGAAGAGTTTCCCCATTTCATATTTTTCTACCTGTCCTCCTCCACTGAGAAGGAGAGGTCGAGCAGCTCGTCAGCCACCCACGTGGATTCTCTCCGGGCGCTGCATGACCCACAACACACAAACATAAATCGCTATCAGCAAAAACAAACACCGTTAGTTATCATTAACTAAACATTTTAAGGCTGCTGCAACAAGAGAAAAGAGTATTGTCATTCAACAAATCTGCAGAGTACATATCAGTGAAATGAAAATATGAATGCTGTGCATGAAGAAACCCTACTTTGCTGCCAACATTAAAACCTGCTGTTTACAAAGTGAGTAATATGAAAAGACTTCAGTCAGAAACAAAAATTGCTGAGATAGAAATAAGCAGAATGAAAATAAAATACACAAGCTGAATGAACAGGCATGGCACATCTGGCAAAACATCCTACTGTTTTTTGAGAGGTTTTCTGTTTACACTTGATTGTGAACTTCTTCATCTTAAGGCGAGAGCGGCACATCAACAACATAATTCAAATGAAACTTGGAGCACTTTGAAAGCACATTCACAGACAACACTTACAACAAAGAAGCACAGCGATATTATGAAATAAAGCAGAAGGAAATGTTATACAAGGAATGTTTTCAATTAACAGTTAAACTGAAGATAACAGGTAGCAAGCAAACTGAATTTTCTACAACCTGGTTGTTTTAGCTTCACTAAAATCAAGTATGTGGTGCCAATCAATATCCAGCAAATATTTTACTACATTTTAATCCTTTTCTCATCCACTCCCTGCCTCCTTCCTCTCTGAGTCTTAATCTGTTCATTTATTGAGCCCCCCACCTAACTTTAATTATTCCTTTTTGTGGTAGTTTAAGAACCCAGATCTCTGTGATGAACCATGGTGACATGCTTCACCCCCATCATGTTTAATACCTATCTTCTATCCTGCATGGTTAAAACAGCCGATTTGTTTCCTTCTAACTTTCCTCCTTCTGTCCTCTCACCTCTGATGAAACTGCAGAATCTGGTCTTTTGTGTGGTTGATCATAAGGAAAGGGGCCGCTCCGTCGTGGTACTCAGAGAATCTGATCGTGGCCGAGTGCTCTGACAGGTTCACATCTACAATGATCCCACCCACCTGCAGAAAAGAAACAAATACTTTCATACAGTCTACTTTCTGGAATACAGTATTAAAGTAACATTTTATCATGACTAGACATACCTGAAGATCAACTATCATAGATGGAAACAAGGTGTTTATACAGTAAATTACTTAACATGAAGGGACAACACTTCTCTTTGTATGTGTGTCTACTTACAGAGTTGTCCAGATGCAGCAGTAGACAGTTTTCTGGTCGTGTGAAGTCAATAGTCCGAGGAGGCAACAGACAACCTTCTACTTTGATCTTTAGCCGCTTAGTGTCGTTCTCAGGCCAGAAGGGAATGGCTGACTAAATGTGCAATAAAACAAAACCTTCAACAACACAATACAGTAAGGATTTCATCTGAAAATGTTACACAATAAATCATTTAAATTATCATCGGTATTTGAAAAACCCAACCCCCGAAAAAGGTTAGCGCATTTTGCAACCAAAGGTCTTTTGGCAAATCTTGGGAGCATAAAAATCAGACTCTACTTTGATTTATCACAGTAAAATAATTTCAGAACGTTAAAGTTGTGAATATCCAATATATTCAAAGTCCTGTACATCATCTATCTACTGTACATCTAGAATCAGCAACATATTTTCCTGATACAAACATTTCATTTAAAAGTAAAAAAGAATTGAAATGTTTAACATTTGAAGAATTAATAATACAAAATATAACTGTACTTGACATTAGTGAGGGTCAAAACTATATGACATGTCCAACTGTCAGGTAAATCTGCTGTGTGGTATTCATCTGTTGCTGCCATCATAGTGAAAATAAACAGCATTTGAGTACAGTAGCATTTGAAAAAAAATGCATGTGCAAGGGAACACAGATGCAAACAATGACTGGTTTGGCTCTGACCTGTTCTGGCTTAGCCTCGGTCCAGTTGTCCTGCCCCTCTTCACATATGAAGACGCTCTGCTTGGTTCTGTTGACCAGCATGTAAAACGGCACGAAGGTCACGATGCGGGTCAGACTGAAACTGCTCGCATCAATTTTCACACCAACCTGAGGTCAGACAGACATCACACAGATACACAGATGACGATTATGTACTTACTCACTAACAAAACCTGCCACAGTTAAATACAAGTCATTAAATACTCTTTAAATAAAGCATATGTGACAGTAAGTCTGAATGAATTTATGTCTGAATATCAGCCTCTGTGGCAAAATCTTACCAGGTAATCTTTGTATCGGCCTTTACATTTGACATCTCCATGGCTACCAACTGTGTCCAGGGAGAAATCATCGGAGAGTTCACTCTCTGAGATCATAAGCCTGACCTGAGGGATGAAAAGAAAGACATCACTTTCATATACACTAAAAAATGACAGCAATGGGTTATGGATTTGGATCAATGTTCCAGAGTTCAGGCAAAGAAACACTGACTTCAAGTTGGCATCAAAGCTTCAGTATCATTCAGTTTGGCACAAAGGTCGACCAGGACTAAACTACTTAGTTTCTTAGTTTAATAATAGTGATATGATTTCTTTGACTAATTCATTAAATTAATTGAAAAATGTGTCAAATTATTTCTCCAGTATCACTCCGATGTTCCTGCAGTGAAGGTTCTAATGCAGAAGGATTTCTTTAACACTTATGCGTATTAAAGACAAATGTACATTTGTGAATATTTTTGTATTGCCAGAGATATGATTATCATTTACCAATTCTAACTTATGATTTGAAGACACTTCACCAATACAAAGGCAATAAATAAATAAATAAATAAATAAAATGTTTTAAAGTAGGTGACTAATCAACTATGAGAGGGCAAAAAATGCACTTAAAGCTGCATAATACAAATCATTGTAGTTTTTTTGGCCCCTGTATAAAACTATATTTTAAAGATATTTCAAGCTAGTGCCCTAATACATGCGAGAAAAAACATTTATTTCTATTCATTTCTTTTAATTAACTTTAAAACCTTCTTACCTTATTGTTTTTCAGGAAGTGTCGGGGCTTGAAGGAGAAGAGCAGGGGCATGTCGTAGTCCAGGGGGTGTTTACGGTGGATATCATCAGCCTTGTACTGCAGCAGCCTGCCTGTCTTGTTCACCATCCAATATGGTGAGTGGATAGCAACCACCGTTTGTCCCTGGTCATATTTAACATGCACTGCTATATCCAACTCAGCCCTCTTCCTCTCCGTCCCTTCACCGACTTCGTCATCCTCTTGTAGCGAGTGGAACACTGTGAAGGTGATCTCTTCCTGGTCACTGTGGAGACTGTATGACAGAGTAATTTGTTTATTCCAATGAGAAATGTTATTGCAGAAGCCAAGTGATTTTCCCTATAAGGATGATGATTCATATATATCTCTTTCTGTGTTGCAGGCTTAAAAACTGGCAACTGTGGCCCTCCTAGAAACAGAACTGCTTTTAGTAAAGTAAAATATCAACATTAAATAAAATTGATGTCAAACCTGTATTCAGAAGACCAGTCCTGAGCCAAGTAGTTCAGCAGGCGGAGATCGAGACTTGATTGGTTGATGACTGCGTTGTGAAGCTGGGCAGAGTGGCCTGGGTTCAGAGTGGCCTCAGGGGCAGAGACTCCACTGTTCTGTTGAGCAGAAGGCAGAGAGGGACACTGAGTACAACAATGAATCTGGAGTCTCAGATTTTAGTTCATTGGCTAGCATTAATTCTGACAAAATTCTGTATAAAAACAAAACAACACAAAACAAAATTACCTCACTTTATTTAGAGCTTGTAACACATGATGGTATGGTGACAAATCCATGAGTAATAGTTATTGTACTTATATTAATCATGTGGAATCATGTGCACACTTTGTATTACAAGTACCATGATGGTGAATTTGCACGTCTTACCTTCAAAATGTGCACACATTATTACTGACCGTTTTCCAAAGCATAGCATATTTTTAGACTTGTTTTCTATCTTCCAGGCAACAATGCAGCTGCAAGCAGAGAGTGTTTCTAATAATGTCCTTGTTGGTGCATTCATTGATGTTTAAACATCCATGATCTGACAGGTAAAAAAAGCAATGCTTTCACAAGCTGTGGTGTTAAAAATATAACCCAGAAGATAAACAATAAGCTAACATGGATGATATGAAAGGAATTTGTTTATTTCTTGCATTAAAAGTGTTGCTGTTCAGCTGCCAACACTCAAATCTCAAATGTCAGTGTCCTAACAATGTTCTAAAGTAAAAAGGTCCTATTGTAAAGAAATTACTGCATAAAATATCCACTGTGATGGAATACCTATGCTTAAGCAACATGAGTACATATAGTAGTCTCTGCAATCAGATCTTTATACTACACTGGCATTAATTATAATAAACCATTGACTGTACAGTTTGGAATATGCATAATTTGTATTTTGTAGTATGCTGACACATGCAAACCCACCCATATGCTCCTTCTCAATCTACAATGGCCCACCTGAGTAGTGATTACCAGACACACATCCTACCTTTAGTTTGTAGGAGATGGGGTAAGGCAGCAGGTTGCGCAGGAGGATGGGAGGCCACAGGTGAAGCACAAAGGGCACATCAAAGTTCTCCCCAACACCTCCAGTGTGTTTGTATGTCACAGCATCTTTTACAGGCACGATGTTGACCATCAGCACACCACCCTGATCTCCGCGGCGACGGCAGGTCTGCTGGAGACGTGTCTCGGGCTGCTGATTGCTGACGTCTTCGTAACTGAAGCCCTCCGAGCACTCAAACTGCTCACCCTGATTGTCAGCGTCGCCCTCTGTTATCGGCTGAAGGCTCAGCTCAGACCTGAGGGAGGCAGCAGAGACCAGATGTGGGTGAAGGAGTGTTGACTTTGTGTGTGCACAAGACAGCAAACAGAGTGCGATTCAGAGAGACAGAGAGAAAAGGAGACTGTATGAAGATGTGAGTGTAGATGTGTTTGCCCTCACCTATATGAGTCCAAAGGCAGACAGAACTCTTCAGTAGGGAGAGCTATACCCAGACATGTTGTTCCTTCAAAAACTTTGAATGGGATTGAGAAATGATTGATGATCTGCATGAAAGGAGAGAGAAACAATTAAGACATATAGAGATTTCTTGTATTTTGGTGTAATCTGGAAGGAACCGCATGTCTTAATATACAGTAATTGCAGCCTTTTATAGGAACTGCCTGGCTAATTGACATTAATATATATTTGATTAGCTTAACGGATGAAGAGAGATCCAGTAGGAGATCTATGTATATTGAAGTGAGATTGTAATTTATATTATAACAACACACCATATAATATTTTTACAGATAAGATAAACACAAGTATAAAAATGAGTAAACATGTATAATTTAATCAGTTAAGTACCTGGAAAGGAGAGCGGATCTTGATGTACTTGCTGCCCTCCACAGAGTAAATCTGACAGACCAGGAAACAAGTGACTCCTGAGTCTTTGTGCATTACACTGTACATTCCCTTTCCCACCTTGATCAGGGGGATCACACTGGCTGAGGTGTGGCCCATCGGAGCTGGAGATGGCAGAGAAAATAACAGCATATGCAGTTGACTAAGTATTTTATTTTGACATTTTTCTTATATTAGAAAGAAATTATAAGAAATAGAAGAGAGGGAGAAGGGATCGATGATGACATTCATCAGAGAAGTTGTCAATTAGGTCATTATTTAAAAATTAAATTTCCCTTTATTATTTACATTTTGTGCTGCTGAGTATACTGGGCTGTTGGCAGTAATGTGTAGTGCAACAACTAATTATTGACTTTTGCGTGTCCATATACAGTATAATTGTGTATACAGGTCAACTTACTAGGCTGTATGAAGTAGTCCTTTCCACTCAAGGAGATCATGGCTGAGAACTGGTCGGAGTCTGTTGTGGTTGAATAGTCCATCCCGAGGGTTTCCCCATCCTGCAGCTTCACAGTGCGGTTGATGCTCTGCTGGCCAATGGGACGAAACATCTCACTGTGGCGGACGGACACTGGCAGGCCCAGGCGGTTTTTCACTACAAACGGAGCTTCATCCTTCTGGAAGCTGTCAGCTGTCTGTTTGGCAGCCTCTGCAAATGCCTGGGGAAAGGCAAGAACATTAACATATAGATGACCGCCCATCCTTAGACTTCCTGTTAAAATGATTACAGCCCTTCTCTTACCGTGCCCAGGTTACTCAGCATGGCCAGTCCACATTTGGAGAGAGTGATGTTGAGCTGGTCTTTGCTGCTGATGACGATGACCGTCTTATAGTCTGGCACGTTGTAATCCACTTCATCTGACAAACGTGTGTACTTCACTGGCTTCTTCTTCATCTGGTTATAGGAGAGC
The DNA here is from genome assembly GCA_005408345.1 of Macquaria australasica. NCBI lineage: Eukaryota > Metazoa > Chordata > Actinopteri > Centrarchiformes > Percichthyidae > Macquaria > Macquaria australasica. The sequence goes on from SEMN01000436.1 coordinate 62,953, forward strand.
AAAAAGTTAGAAACACTGTGTGTGTGTGTGTGTGTGTGTGTGTGTGTGTGTGTGTATATCAGTACCTTCAGGTCTAGTCTCCATGGTCTGAAACCATCTCTTGTCTCATCTTCTAAGGGCTCCAGCAGCGGTTCCCACACTCCCATCACCTCATTGTAATAGTGAACCTAAAAGTAATACACAATACAAAACACAAGAAAACTACAGTAACCTCTACAGCCACATGAGTTCTGGCCATAAAAAGCTGGAATATGTTTGAAATATTGTGGTAGAGTACCATTAATAGGTCTATGTAAAGTGCAAAAATATATCATGTTAAAGAATATGTGCATTCCTCATATCTCAATGGTCCAAACAATATCAAAAACATGCAGAAAGCAACTGCAAGAGAAACATTGTTCTAGGGTTGTTTAACAGCGAAAGGTTAATTTTAGAATTAGGATAATGTTCTAGGATCAAGGTTAGGAAATAAATGTAGTGCTTGTGTGTGTTACCTCCAGGTTGAGCTCGCTGTGTAAGTTAATAAGTGTAGACCAGTTTGTGACATCTCCATGGAAGGACGACTTGGCCAGAAGCATGGGCATAGTGCGGTGTCCCACGCCAGCCTCCAGAGTCAGACAGATCGATTTGATGGTCACCTGCAGGGATGGATAGGCAATGAAATGACACCACCTGTTCTTATGCATCAAACTGGAATACATTTTATTAGGTGTATAGAATAAAATACCACTGCAAAAGAGATCAATGGTTTGTAATATAAAAGTGACCAAAGTTATTAAAAAAACTGCAAAAAAACAGAACTGACCATATTATAGCATACAGTCAGTCATACAGTATTATCAGTTGAGCCACAATGCAGCTAAATACCTGTAATGACTCTCCCTGTGGTATAAGTGGGGGCAGTGACGCTGTGTCTTCATCCCCCTCCTCTTCTAGGAACCAGAGTTTGAGCTCCTTCCAGCCCCGTTTCTCCCACAGGTCCACAGGAACAGGACTCTCCAGCTCCTCGGGGGTCTCCGCTGTGGGAGTCAGAGCCGACTGGATGGTGATCACTGTGTTGATGATGATTGGAGATACCTGATAGCAGAGACATACAACAGTTTTATACCAGTTTCATAGTTCAAAGATAAATTTCAATGTCTAAGCATACACATTTTTTTTTCTTTGCTTCAACATTTGCTTTGATGCCACAATTTCCATCGACGGTATCTGACACAAACCTATATGAGCTCGGATGATATGTGTTGCCTAGTTATAATTATTATTAGAAAATATGCCACTCTGAAAAGCTCTATGCTTCTCATAAAAAATACTGACCAGTGGGAGAAGTATTACATGAAAGGGACACTTTAAGGGTATCATTATCATAATTTTTTGTACATGTAAGATGGTGTAATCAGACATAGTGACCAGCATTCTGTCTCTTCTAATTAAATGGATGCATACAGTTGTCCCATTAAGGATGGGATCACAACATTTGTATTTGAAGGAAATGCATTTCATTAATATAATTCCTGGACTCGGAACGTATAATAATAAAACAACAACTACCTTCAGTGTGAGAGCATTGATGGAGACCTCCATAGCCTGAGGAGAGGTTGGGGACTGAGTACTCTGGAAGAACACCTGACACGGCTGCAGCACTGTGGTCACATTGTTTTTCCTCTTCTCTGTCAAGAAGGGACACGCCACTACCTGCAATAACAACAGTAATCAAAACAAACTTTTTTATATTGGTTATTGTTACATGCAAGATTTACTTTTTAATTCTTTTAATAATCTGCTTTTTGGGGTCACATTACAAGACAATACAAACCTTGAGGTCCTTGATAACAGCAGTCATCTGTGATACCTCTGCACCACTTTTCATCAGTAGTTCACACTGCGTGGTCATCACCAGGGCCGGGGCGTCAGCACGCGTCAGGTCAGCCACAAACACAATCTCCGGGTTACGCACCACAACATTCATCTCTGTCTTTGACACCACGGCAGGACCTGCAGCTGACAGCGGCAGAGAATATCAGAGGAAAACAGAAGTTCAGGCCGTAAGACAACAAGGTACAAATTATGTCAGATTAATTAATTTATAACCTACAGTTATAATGCACAGTATATGACTCATTATGTTACCATAGACAAAGAAAAAGATCCAAAAGAAAAACAGAGACATAATTTCTTCCACATGCTCTCCACTTGGCTGTGTCTGATTAAGAGAACTTGCAAATAGTTTTATTTTGCTGAATCAAACATGTAAACTCTGGAATATATAGTCAGCTAACTAAATTAAAACTGATATGGTTAACTCACTGGACTCTTTAGATGTGACGGATGAGTTAATGTTCTTTTTATCTCCCACTCCACTACTGCTCTTGGATTGTGGCACTTGAGCAAAACCCTGCTGGGTGGCCTTGAGAAAGATATCTGCCACTGTGAGCAGGAACTCCATGCTGGCACACAGGTACACATCCTGCACCACTGTGTCCAAAGTGGTGCCATCACGGCCCTGACGGTAGTTCACCTCCACCATCATGTTCTGTTCTGCACCAGGACGCATTGCCATCATCCTAGAGAAGACGTAGATAAAGGGAGTTAAAGATATATTGTTGGTGTGTAGAATTTTAACTAAATATTTTCTTGTCAGGAATTTTTCATGGTTTGAAAGGCAAGTGTACGAAAGGAGACAGTTAGTAGGCAACTGTCTGGATGTGCATAGACAATGTACATCTGAATGGGTGTAGTGTAGAGCGAGGTGTGTATCTATACCAATTAAAGTGTGTGTGTGTGTGTGTGTGTGTGTGTGTGTGTGTGTGTGTGTGTGTGTGTGTGTGTGTATGTGTGTGTGTGCGCGCCTAGTACCTCGGGGTGACCATCTTGATTCTGGGTCTCTTGTCATCTAGAAGGCAGGCAGCCAGTTGGACTGAGGCCTTCATGGAGCTGTCTGAGAACATGTGGACGGAGGTGGAGATGGTGCCCAGAGTAAACTCTGCCAGCTTCAGCTGCTCATCATGTGAATGCAACAGCTGTATTTAGATAGTGACAAATACACTATGTTAGTTAGGCAAGTAATGTAAAATGAAGACAAAGACTTCACAAGACTCATTTACTCATTTCATGTGGGAGTGGGGGGCGTATGCATTACCTCTGTCCCATCAGAGCTATACAAGATCAGCGTCATTGAGTCGAACTTGAAGTCTAATTTGAGTGTGATCTTCAACTTGCTGTTTTTCTGGGTCTCCACAACTGCAGCCGTCACTACTGTGTTACCTATAGAGTTATCACAGTACAAACCACATGTTTAAAATGTTGAAGATAGATTTCATAAGCTTTCTAGGATTGTCATGGTCCTGGAAACCATGTAGATGCCTCACCTTAACCTGTCAAACTCTAAGCTAAAATGGTCCGTTTTCATTTTGATGACTGACAAAAATGTACTCGTCTGCCCACTAAGTTCTTATGTCTTATGTCTAATTTTTAGATCCACTATACACACATTAACACAAACAAGCATAACCAAAACTCCTTACTGCTGGCTGGTCCAGTGGTTCCAGAGCCCTGGGACTCTTTGTTAGATACAGAGTCAGAGGAGGGGTCAGTGGTGGGTGGGGGAGCTGGAGGTGGAACAGCATCAGACTTTTCTGACAGGTTCTCACTCAAGGTCCTCAAGACCACTGTCATGTCATCCTGGCTGAGGATCAGCTGTTGGGAACAGACACAGGATCTGACAATACTATACTTTTTGATTTGGATATATTCAAATATTACCTAATCTTGGGATCAGATATCAGAACAGACACACAGATGGAAACACAAAAAGTAGTCTATCACTAATAAAATCATAATATAACCTGTAGGCCTGTTAATTATTATTCCAATAGGTGTCATTTAACAAACTTCAAACAAAATGAAAAAGACATGGAATGACATAAAATGCGCAAATAAAAATATACACAAGTCTATACATAGTCATGCCAGCACTACTTACACTCATGGGCTTAAGATGAGCGGTGATCTCTATGTCAGGTATGCTGTGGTACCAGTTGGAGGAAAGATTTCTCTGGATTTCCAAGTCCAGACTGACTGGCTTCAACAGCTGGGTCTCTCCCTGAAAACTTTCATTTATGTACGTGGTCCTGGAGACAACAACAAAACACGAGTAATGAGAGAAGATATCAAGAGAATGCAATATGCGACTATTATAATTCTAAATCAATAACATTTCTTTTATTGCTTTGCAAAAAATCTTCTTTCCGCAAGTAAACATTTAATCACAATTCACTGTTTAAACATATTTCCTAAAGATGGCTGGTCTCTGACCTGTACATCTTGAGGTCAGTCAGTCTCACAGTCATTATATCCACAACAGGCGGGATCTTGGCATCACTTTTAAAGGGCTGCTTTGCAAAACGGTTCTTGACAGACAGCAGACCGAGGTCAGCTACAATGACATTGGAGGAAGAGGAGGACTGGGGCAGGAAGATGATGGGTGCATTGAAGTGGACGTTCAGAGCGATCCGAGTGCTCCGCTCTGCCAGCTCCTTCACACCTGACGCTGCCTTTTCTGCAGCCTGAACTGTCACCTCAGCCAGGGCCTCTTTAGCCTCCTGGAAGTTATTGATGAATGCCTGGGAGGAAGAAAGAATGGAAAAGAAATAATAAATAAATGTGGATGTGGGTCTCTACCATCATTATCCCATGGGTGGACTGATTTCTTACCAGTATGGAGGACACAAACTTGTTGAGGAAGATGACCTGGATGCACCCCACAGTCAGTGTGACAGAGGTGTCAACTTTAGACATGTCCAGATAGGCGTCTCCTTCTGTTGCATCTGTATAGTTTATCATGTGGAAGGCAAACACTTCCTTATCTGCTATAGACACAGCCTAAGAAATGAATGAGAGACGAGACAGCAGAATTAAAATGAACTGAGCTGTACGGGAAACAGAAATCAGAATCATCAGTCAGCTACTATTCTTATCCAGAGTCACTTGTGCTTAGTGGTCAACATCTATGAATGCCAGAAACACAAGAAGTTAAAAGCAAAGAAAGAGACAAAATATAAATATAGACTTAAAGACATAGAATATGATTATTATAGAACAAAGAAACAAGTTAAGAGCACATTAAGTGCATTTCTACAAGCTAGATTAGCATAGAGTCTTCACATTTATGAAGGAAGGCAACTTGCTGATAATACCTTTTTGTAAAACGCATCTTTGTCGCAGTCTAGGATCACAATGCTCTTCAGGTTGGCCAGAACCTCCATCTCCTTTTTCCTCATCAGAACTTCAGAAACAAGACCTGGATGATTGAGAAAGTGAGACAGTGAGAAAGCATTTCTTTGCATTTCCCACTTAACGGCATACTTGCCAAGTGCAATGCATGGAGGAACAAATCAGAAAGGTTGCATCATGAGACCACTGTAAATAAAGAAGTTTAGGTGGCAACATGCTTGTTGTGAGGGGCACCAGTGGGACGCAGTGGACAAGCAACACCATTCATGATTGATGAAACAGTGACACAAGCAATATCCACCAAAAATGTAATGGCGAGGGACTGAATTTAATATCTTCTGGGTCATGGAGCAGGAGATGCCACAACACTCCCATACCTTCAATACTAATTTCAGAGATCCTGGCTTTCTGTCCTCGAATGAAAACCTTCAGACAGCGGAGATCAGCTCTGATATGCAGATTCACCACATCTGCATACTTTGAACGCTTTGAACCTGGGAAAAAAAGAAGGCGACGAGAAAGAAAAGGTGAGTAATTAAAGACACATAGTTAAGACGACTACAGAAGAATGACTGCTTTGGAATGTGAAATTTAATGAAACTCTGAAAGGTTTTATTAGGATCAGTTACTTTTTCTCCTGGTTACAGTAGTTTCCTCCTTCTTCTCTCCCTCCTTCTCTGCCTCTGCCTCTGCCTCTCCCTCGTCCTCCTCAGGGATGGTGGGGAGCTCCTCCTGCCCTCCCTCCTTCTAGTGGATGGAGGAAGGAGGTTGTTGAGGAAGTTCATGGTGTTGAGTAGAGCCTCTGTATGGAGATGGACATCCAGGGATGAGAAGGTCACCTGATGGGGAATGCAATGTCAACATTTTTTAATGTTAGTGGAGAAGAATAATAAAATGGCAATGTTGCTTTTTTTGCATCAAGTATTATTGTTTTTGTTCTTATACTGTCAAGAACATAAAGATATATTTGATTTTAAATATCTACTTCCAACACAGCAGGAATAAAATAACATAGAAGGATCTAAAATCTAATTACTAGTTAATTAACATTTCCCTCACCTTGATGAGCTGCTCTGTATTGTTATGTTGAGACTTGAACTCAGGGCCAGTCTTATCAGCCTAGAAAAGACATACAATCCTCAATGAGAAAACAATTTACCACCATTTGGAAAATAATCATTCAGGATACTGAGAATTTGTGGAACTACTGTAAACAAATGGATCTGAAAGGGGTCTATTTTAATGTATGGTATCACACGTACTTTAATATACTCCAGGGTGAGCAGGTCAACCTCGGTGTTGTCTAGAGTGGTGATCAGCTGAACCTGCTTCTCTTCAGAATCTATACAAGGAGGACACATGACAAATAAAAACTGCAGCCAAGGCTCGCCTGTCACAAATGCTTATTAGAATAGTTTGTAATCACCAAATGTTAGCCAACATTTGAAAAATGAAGAACGTCTCCTGAACTGGCTGAAGTAAAAGTGAGGTGACACTGCAAGCATCTACTGACCCATGTATTCAGGGCACTTGAGGCAGATCTCTCGTAGGTAGGTGTTAGATGTCATGTCAAAGGTGCGTAGTTTCAGTTCAGTGCCCAGACCCTCTATGTCCAAGTGGAGCACTGTGACCTCCTGACCCCCAGACAGACGACACAACTGAACAGAAAACTAGATGAACAAAGAGGACACAGAGGAAGAGCACGTAGAGGGACAAAGGAAAAAATAGATTAGAATGACGGGAAAGACAGTGAGAGAATTAAAATGGCGTCACAGACTATGTGTGTCACCAAGTTCACCAAGACCTCTCTGTACCTCACTGATTTCAAACTTCATAATGAAGTCAGTCATGTTCTTCTGAGGATCCTCCTTGATCAGACTTTGTCTTTTGTTTAAGTCTGCGTAGCGCAGCGGCATGGGATTATCCGAGAAGAAGGCTTGATCACTGATGGGAGAGCTGGGAGCATCGTAGAACAAATCTTCCTCTGACCCTGAGGGGTGACAAAAACAAAAACACACACAATGACCCATCTGTTATACAGTAGGTACACACACAGGAAGTGTTACAAGGTATTTAGCGCGGTGATTATGTATGTGTGGCTCCATGAGGGGTGCAGAGCGAGGAGGAATGTGCAGCACGTCTTACCCAAGGAGGTGATGCTGATGGTCTCACATGACTCGAACATGAGAGAGGCGCGCTGGTCAGCTAAGTTCAGAGGTCTTCTGGGAGTGAGCTGTGGGGTGAACTGCTTTGGCTGAGAGGAAAGAACACCAAAACATGAGCCACATCAGCAAAAAACTTAACTCACCGAATTGATTAAAATCTGACAGTGTTATTATTAAAGTACACTGTATTCATCAATTGAAATTCATCTTATTTTATCTCTCCATTCTCTAATTTCAACAACAACAACAATTTATTTATTTACAGGTATGAGGACTGCAGTAAACTGTAGAAGAAACAATTTACTTTTCTTCCTGGATTTCGCCCCAAACTGTTCTTTGTTATTCCCTCAAGGTAATTGATACCACATACCATCACAATGGTACCACATTTCTAGGGACCATCCTGCTGTTCTTACCTTTGAAGTGGAGGATGGAGCAGTGCCGTGTGCAGCAGGTCTGCTCTCAGGCAGTGGGATGCTTTCTACGAGCTCCAGAACACTTCGAAGTTTATCATCGGAAATACGAAGCGACAGCAGAGGAAGCTCTCCAGACATCTTATACCTGGAACACATATGCAAACATGGAAACACAAAGACACACGCACACAAACAAACAAACTTTAATTTAATTCTTCCTAGTATCTTTAATCCTTACAATATGGAAAACAAAATAACTGGATGAATGAAAAAACTACAAACTTACTTAGCCATGCGGGAGTCTTGGACGACCATCGCCCTGCTGAAAACAACTTTTAGATCCACTGGCTCTAGGATGTGGAGCGGTGACTGCTTCTGCTTACGGGCCATTTTCCAGTCGCCATCTATCACACACAGAAAAAGTTTTACATAAACAATATTTTTGTTGGCGCAATGTATATGTATGGTCCTTCCTTCAACATCAGACATCTTCAAAGCTTTGAGACAATATCTTTTGATGTCTATGCATTATTTTCTTTGCTAAGACAAATTACAAAGTTAACTACTGCCTTAAAGGCATTTTCTCTGTATAAATTGTTATACTGTACAGCGTATCAGCAATAACTAAAAAGTTTGAGCTTCCTGACTTTCCAACAGTAGCCTGAATAAACTCTCAACCCATATGTGACCTCTCAGTTTCTACAGAGTCCCAATAAAGAACCTTTGACAGGTGCATGCTCTTGTGTGTGTACCTGGTTTGCTATAAAGGAACTGCAGGCTGCTAAGCTGTATGTCATAGCTGTCGTATGCTCTGGACATGATGTCTTCAATTTTGCTGGAGCCCGCTGACAGCTGAGGTAGATGCTTCTTGCTTTGACTAGACATCTGAAAAGACAAAATGTTAAACTTTGTAACTCTAAAGCCTTCAAATAAAGACTTTGGAAAATAACTCAAAAGGCTCATTGTCTTGTCATTTTATTTTTCAGTGTATCTTCAGGGAAACCACATAGTCATTTATTTGTACTCCATGGTCAAAAGTAGGACCAGTTTAGGATTTAGTGTCGTATTTTCAGCCCAGTGTCAAGCTTTGCACTTTCTGACCTTGAAATGTCCAAGATCCAACAGTAGGATGTTCTGAGTGCCGTTGTAAAAGCCAGTCTTTGGAATGATGACATAGGAGGCCATCAGGTTCACCTTCAGGTCGAGCACTTTCTGTGTTTCGATCACATACATTAGACCTAAAAAACAAAATGTCATTCACTTATCAATCGTAGCCAGAATGATGATGATAAAAACAAATATCGATAAAGTTTAACATCAAGCACTAGGGTCAGCATCATGTTTGTAATATACTTGAAAATATTATCAGCAATAGACTAGATATTTAATCAATTATGCTTTTTTTAAATTTATAAGGTTGCACAAGGCCGTGGGGAAAATAAAGTGTTTTGGAAAAAAGGGCAGCTTTGCTTTGTACATTTTGTACATTTCTTACTTTGATAATAAACAATCATGAGAAGAAAACCTACCTTATTCTGCACTTAAATCTCAGATTATGATCATAGATCTATCATAAGCACTAATTTAGGTATTGGTTAAATTTAGTTGGATGAAATACATGCCATTAAGTAACTTGCTCATTTTAGATCAGATGTGGGTCCAGTGAACACTGATACGTTGTTAACTTAAGTAAAAGCCAGTGATGAAAAGTCTTCCAAATGTTCGTCCCTAAATTGCAGTTTGATATATTATCAATATCATACAACCTTATTAAATGTACCCAAATCAGCTACAGTGAATCATGCCATTGTAAGAAAAAGAATAAAGAGCTTGAAACTTCAACAAACAATCTCAGGAAACAATCGGTCCCAAGAAAATAAACAGGAACACCACTATCCAACTGACTCAGAGGCTAAGAGACATGGGAAAATGAAAAGAAAAACAAGGACTGAGGAACGTAAACAATTGCCCATCAGAGAGTTGAGACCAGGCTTGAAATCAACTCCTGACATACAGTAGCTGTTGGTACATGTTTGTGTAACTGACCAGTGGCTGTGCGGTCTCTAAACTGCTCCAGTTTCATGAGGGTCGCGTTGGTGAGCTCATCCAGCTGCAGGTCGTCAGGAGGCATGAAGAACACTGACATGCTGTTCACTGTTATCTACACAGACACACAAACAAAAAACACATTTGATTTGTACATCTTTCGTTTTTTCATGCTCATACATGCACATTGACAAAGGCCACTCACAGCATCATAGATGATTTCCAAGGGTTGTGATTCCACATGGAGCCGTTGGTTAGCACTATTGTCCAGCGGGTTGGTCTCAAACAGGATGCAAAGCAGTGGGGTCCCTGCTCCTGTGGCTGCCTTCCTCGATGACAGCAGGGTTGGTGCAGGCCGGTTACTGGCCAAGCCTGTGACTTCGAACAAACTAAGCTGGGCTGTGAGTCTGATAAAAAGAGGAAAAGAAGCTAAACGTCAGTGTCACCAATGCCAGCATACTAAGGATGAGATATATTGTAAATATCGGGCGCAAAAGGGATGCTTGTGCTGCTCAAATGAAAAATTTGTATTTTGAGACCAAAAAATGACAAACTTGATGGCTTGTGCTCCAGGTCTCTGTGTGAGTGTGGACTTGAGCTCTCCCACAGTCAGCCTGATGATCTCATTTTTGTCCTTGTTGTCTTTAATGGACACACACAGCCTCTCCATGTGGAAATTGACCTTCATGTCCTCAAACTATAAAGGAATGACAACATAGTACATAATCACAGTATCTGATACAGTATTTGGAGTTTGATCTTGGTAAGATTGTTTAAGTGGGATGGAGAGCCAAACGGAAGTGTATTATTAGTTGACAGGTGGGTGTCGGGGAGGGAAGTGACTCACATTCTTTGGCAGATTGGGATTAGCAGCGGTCTCACTGTATCCAATGGCAGTGTAGAGTTTGGCTTTCTCGGCAGGGGTTAACAGCTCATCAAAACCTGAGACAGAGAAACAGGGCAAGAGGGTATAAATGGAATTGAAAGAATATGAGGAGTAAAAAAAGCATTAACTAACACCACAAACTGTTACTACAGAAGTATGCCAGAGCACTTTGCTTTGGTCCTGTTTGCCACATGTGCATATTATCTTTTATTTACATGCCTTGCTGTCTTTCTATATCCTTGTGTCTATTTTCTACATCTTACCTCCACTCTTGACCTCTTTTGTTGGTGTATCTGCATTTCCACCCCAATTCCACATCCAGTTGAGCCAACCCTGAGACTCCTCTTCCTCCATCTTCACCCCAGGACGGTAAATACACAGGCCTGCCTTGCTCGCCTGGGGAAGTAAGAAAAGACAGTTAAGAGCCCAAACTTTTTTTTTTTTTTACAATTTATGAGAAACGCACCATCTTACCCTGACACTGAGACGGATTCAAACATCTAAACTAACTGTATATAAAAATGTTTTCCATATGTTGGCAGTTTACTTCGGCATTTTTAGTGGATTATTAACGCTAAACTTAAAGAGTTTTCTCTATTCAGTTTGTATCAGTACAGAGACCATAAATAAAAAAAGCACATATTCATTATGTGTGAAATTAATCCAACACAAAATATTACTTTGCTGGCCACCAATATTTATTAGCAATGTACTGTATGAGAAATATTGTGTTGTAAAATTGCAGTCAAGTGCTGTACAGGAAAACCAAGCTTATGTAAGAATTTCTAACCAGCTGTGAAGTAAAAGGACTTAAGTAAAGTGAGACACAGTGTATGTATGACACTTCAACTAAAACGTCAACCACTAGATGCAGCTGCTGATAACTGTTACCACTGTCTGCTTTGTGCTTAGTCTTGAATCACTTTGGTCATATAGGGTATGTTGGCGAAGACACACAGCACATTCTCCACAAGGAACTGTACTGTGTATCATTTCTGCGTCTATTTTTTTCTTAAATCCATTGACATGAATGTTAAAGCATTAACTTGTTTATTTCTGTATTCGTGGAAAGTAGAATTCTGGAGATTTAAGCATTGAAAGGACAGGAAACAGTCAAACAGTCATCAGTAATTACAATTGATGCTACAGCTAGAGTACACAGTAAGTAGTAGTAGGTGAGACAGAGAGCTTACCTCCACCTCAGCCTGCTGTCTGGCCAGTGTGATGTTAAAAATATCCAAGGTCTTCTCAGCCTCCTGAGAATAGATACAAGACAAACTGATTAGAGCTTTTAGCAGCTTCTTGCTACTCCATGCAGAAATGCATCAATTACTAAATGTCCATTATTAATTGCATCAGGAAAAGACGATGCTTACAGAGCAGAGGAGAGACAGAGAGAAAGACCTTTAGATGTAATGTTGTATTTCTCGGAAATACATCATCAATCTCAAATGCACTTCAATCACTCCTTTTACATGGTTGACCACTAGATAAGTGGGTAAGTAATTATGGCTAGAGCAAAGAGCATCACTGAAAGGATATTGAGGTTATATCTTTGTAATTGACTACTTACATAGTATATTACATTTACATTTCATATAGGCAATGAATTATGGTCACTGTAGTCAAGTAGGTATTTGCCAGCGTACAATCAAGCAGAAGCAGCAGGTCTGAACTTTAACATGCACTTGCAGTAATGTCCCAACAGAAATCCCATCTTTGGCCTGTGCACTCACAAATCCTCATTTAAATTTCAATAAATTCAAATACACCTTTTTGGCATGACAGATACAGGATCTGTCAAAGCATTTGCAAACAATGAAATCAAATATGTATACAAGGAAATAATGGATGCGTAGTAAAGAAATTAACAGAATTCCAAATAATATTGGTATATCGAAGCAATATAGTATTTTGATCTATTTGAAATCATCCATTTTCTATACCGCTTATCCTCAGAGGGTCGCGGGGGGCTGGAGCCAATCCCAGCTGACATTGGGCGAGAGGCGGGGTACTACTTGAAATCAATGTATCATAATACAGGAAATTAAGTCAGATGAAGGGACACTTCTTCTAATAATCAAAGACTTAAATTTATCCAGAACTTGGCGACACTGAAAGACACATTTTAAGGATCCTAAGAGATAAAAGTGGGAAACTAGACATCTCTCAGCCCTGTCCCACCTCTAGTGCCTTGAGCAGCTTCTCGTTGGGTTTCTTGCTGGTGATTTTGGTCTTGTAGAGCTCTCTGTAGCGTTTTACCGTCTGCCGGTGACGGCGAATGTGCTGCCATGACCACATGTGGAGTCGAGGCTTCACATCTACCTCCAGGATACCTGTGATTACGTACTTCCACCTGCAAGGTAGGACCATACAAGCATACAGTCAGCTTCACAATCTGTAATATTAAGTACCAACACATGCAAGGGTGGTAAAATGTCACATGGCATATGGTCATATGGCTTTCGAAATGTCAAACTGTATTGTGTTTTCTGACCATATGCGGGCATTCTTGTGAACGTGGACCATGGGTCTGTACTTCCTGTATGGCAGGTTACGTGACATCAAATCCACTGAGCCCAGCAGCTCCAAGATGCTAATGTACTGGAAAGAGAGGAAGTCAGCAATTACTCACTGGCACAGAACTGACAGAAGTGCAGTCATCATCACTGAACAATTTCTTTAACTATTTGTCCTTTTAAATTTTGAAATAATTTTGTTTGTCTTTAACTCGTCTTTATTCTCTTTCTCACTCTCTTAACTAGGCTTTTACATAGACAAGTTTACACATTCACACACACCTACCTGGGGTCTGTTGAGTTCAATGGCCACCTCTCTGAGATTGACCATTAGGTCCACTTTGGGAGAGGAGAAGTCCACATCTGACCTGGGATTCATCCGCAGTTTAGCGTCCGCTGAGATAGGACGGAAAACTGTGGACCAGCAACAAGGAATAGATTATTACTTTTCATTGTCTTTTATTGCTTTTAATGTTTTTAATTATTTTTATTTGTATTTATTGATCATTCATTTTTATCTTGCTTTTGTTTGCTTTACTGTTTGGCTTTCTGTTGTTATATTGCTTTCTGGGTTTGCTCCTTTTGCTTTGTCTGTCGAAGCATTTTGTAAACTCTGTTTTTAAAAAGGTGCTATATAAATAAAGTTATTATTATTATTATTATTTAAAACAAACTGTCAACCTTAGCATAATGACGTTTTTATAAACGTTGGGGCTGTACATGGCTTAGTTTCTGTATGGGCAAAAAATGGACCTGTACTTTTGTGGGATATGAAAATTGGGAATATGTTTTTCTTTAGCAAGGTTAGCCCTTCAAAAATCTGTGAGCTTGAGCCTACAATTGAAACTCAAAACAAAATCTGCTGAGAGGTGCTGAAAATCTGTTCAAATGTGTCGGTGGTGGTGATTCAAGCTGTGTGATTCACACATTTTTTCCAGGCACTGCAGTGTGCAAAAATCACATACAAAGTGCCAATTCACACTCTATATGCAAAATACTGACTCATGCATGTCAAGTAACATGTGGCTTTAGGTGGGTTTCGTGATCTCGACAAATTTTTAAAATGAGCATTAAATAACAGTATAAAAATGTGACAGTGAGATACTCACTGAAGTCATGGCTGACAGTTAGAGAGTTGTGGATTTCCATGCTGCTCTGGAGACATCGCTATAAAAAGACACAGGGAGAGGAGCTTCATTTAAATGTTTACCTGTTTTCTTTACTCCTTTTCTTAACCTCTTAACATATTTCATCTCATTTGTTACTGCTTTAACAAAATGTGGAAGTAAACCATCACAACACCACATTAATATACAGTATATAATTTAATATACAGAAATGAATGGTCAGCAAAATCTACATTGATCTCAGAAGCATTAGCAGAAGCCTTTTTCCAACAAAAGAATTACAGCAAAGGCTTTAAAGGTATAATATGTAAGCAGAAAAAGGCAATTTATGTTGTGACTATGTAACTTGAAACTGTTCTGCTGCCTGAAAGTGAAAACTGGTAAAGGCTGTTCTGTGTGCCCACAATAATGAGGTTGTGACATGGCATGGCTAAATCCAGGCTGGTGGAGACAAGGTACAACACAGTAATAATAGGGTGACTCACCAAGGCCTCATCTGCACTGTGATTGGAGAAGAGTATCGAGCTGACATTCCAGTAGGCAAACAAGTTGTCTAGCTGAACCAACTGAGAAGAAGGAAAACACATAGCAAACAGAGTAGCCCAAAGTTAGGTCATGAGGAAATAAAATTGGTTCTAAGAACAACTCCTGACAAACCCATTTCACAGAACCGAAACAACTGGTTCCAATTGCCAAAAATGTTTTCAGAAAGTTAGTTTAACTTTCACTTTACTTGAAGGGACAAACTAATCAAATGCAATGACAAAAAACATGCAGTGTCACACAGGATACATTTGATATTTCCGATAAAACATAAATGTATAAGAAGTACAGGTGTAGCTGACAGATTAAGTGGTTGAGTTTTTTACCTTGAAGAAAAGCCTGGAATTCTCATCCAAAAGACTGGGATTCCAGTTCTTATCAGCTGTCTGTCAGGTCAAGAGATTATTTTAAATTTTTACATATATATAATTATGTTTAAGTTTGATGTATTAATTAATGATTAAAAACACCTTAATTGCTGAATGTAACATAGGATCTAATTTGGCTGGAGGGACAGATTACAACACATTACCTGAAGACTGAGGTTTTTAAGCGACACTCCAAATGACAAAGGACAGTTTGGATTAGTGACCTGTGGAAAACACGAGAGCAATAAGAGCTAAGCCTATAAACTGGTTAAGACTACATTTACTCTGCAACCTACTCTTGTCCCCTGCATTTATCACGTACTGCTTACTTTACATGCACAAATGTGAGTACATTTGAATTTGAGTATGCTATACATACATATACATACACCACAAAGGTAATTCAGCTTGAATACTCACATCATCCTCATAGCGTACGTGGATGTTAGAGATCTTGACCTGCAAGTTTTTGATGACCTGAGTGACAAGCTTCTCCACAAAGGTGTCCTGCTTTTCCAGATTAGGGTTCTCTGTCAAACACAAATGAATATGATGAATATGAGACCTGATCTGGTCCTGGACCTTTCCTGAAGCTGTTTTAGGAACAAGAACCTCTTGCTCCAGGATAACAAAGGGAGGGCTTGAAGGCCCTTCTGCATACCCCTACTATCATTCAGCAACAGCATATGTTCTAATTTGCTGTATAACGGTTGGCCTTAGCTCATTACTGCTGTTGAAATTCATACTTAACTTTATTATCTTTCTATCAGTGCTTTTAAATACAACGCACCATCTCACCATAAGCTGGCGTCATCTTTTAATTTTTAGTAATATGTTTTTTCACCAGCAGTTATCCACTCTTCCTCACTTATTTTTATTTTTATCTTTAGGTTCCCCAAAAACACATGCAACACGTTTTTCCATTCAATCAAAAGCTCAAAGCTGATAATTACTGTAAATAGTCAGTAAGTGAGAATGAGAACAAGACTAATAATTAGACTGAATTACATATTTGTTTCAGATTAACTACACCATTCTTGATCAAGATTTGCCATAAGACATTAAATCCTTTCTTATTTTAAGATGTTATTAAGCAGTAAATACATTTCTTGCTTAAAAGGACTATTAGACTAAATTAATCTTACAATGCAGTGTGTGTACTGCACCTACATGCTACTGCAATGTTGATGCTGAAATATCATTCAGTCCTACCTGACAGACTAATTTGAATTTGTTCTCTCAAAATTTGAATGCTTAGAAGGAAGATATAGTCTTTATATTTGTACAGTAAATAGCATTTAAACAGTTGCATGAGTCCAGTATCAAGGAACACAGATATTTTCTATCTTATTGCAAATATCTAGAGTTCTAGTGAAACTAGCTTTTCTGGTAAAATAAGACACAGCACTGTTTACCACTAGAGGACCTAAAATTTAGCTGGTGTTCTATTCATACAGTTCTCTTAGTATTCAGTACGATACACGTGCTGGCAACAGGCTCACACAACACAGCTGAGGTCAGTGTATTTAAGCTCAGTAGTGCTAAACCACAGAAAAGTGTAAAAACTGCTGGCTGGTCCAAAAACAACACAGGAACTCACAAGCAGAAAAGCCATGACTGCATGGCATCAAATCTCTGTTCCTGCTACTTTGATGCATCTACTCCACACAACCATGTTTACAGTCTCTGTGACCACTCATTTGGCTACCCAACCCAACAGTGACACTGCGTGCTACTGGCCATTCTCTCTTACAGCCTGGCCAAGAATGTCTCTGAAACCTGTTGAAAACCTACTGGTAAGCAAAAATGCCTGACTTTATGCATTTACACACACGGTTGCTAGACTCACTCACACACACACAAACACACACACAGTCCCCTAAAAATCAAAGCTGAACCCTGACCATGCTCAGCAGCCTTCAGCTTTGTCTCCTCTATCCGCTGTAGCTCCCTCTGACGAGCCTCCTGTAGCTGCTTCTCCTCCTTTTCTGCATCATACTTTATACCTGGAAAAAATGGGGTCAAGAAAATATGAATGAGTGTTATGAATAAGTGAGAGACTTCCTTTGTCTAAGTACTGTGCTACACTGTCTTCTGTCTGCTAATGGCCTATTCATTACACTGAACTTGATATTACTGATATTTTGAATGCTTTAGGATTTTTCCCCCCACTACAATACATGCCAATAAAATGCAAAGATGTTTTGATGAGTTTTTGTATTTTCAAAACATTAACCATGTAAAATGAGCAGCCTAATCATCTTAACAAAGATATGCAGCAGGTTAATATCCCTCAAGCACTGTATGTGTCTACAGAAATGGCGGGAATCGACAGTATACATGTATGCAATGTCTGTGATGAGTACTCAAGTCTCGTAATTTTTGAGTTTAGCTGGACATAGATGGTAATCTTACTTGCTGTGGGGACTATGAGCAGATAGACACCATCCAGTGTCGCTTCTACTGACTGGGTGTAGAGGTTCTTCCATGGAATCTTTAGCTCCAGCCGTCCTGTTAACAGAAACACAAAGTGAGAAAATCTCCTTCTGCGCCAAAGGAAAGCGGGCAGATGGGGACAGTAACTCCACTCTCACCTATGTGACCGGCTCTCACTTTAAAAGGAATGTCCAGTTGACTCTGCAACAAAAGAACAGTAAATTATTGTAACACATATCCATCACAAATGCCAGAATGTAATGACGCATTTGTTTGCAACTTACCAAGGCATTTTCCTTTATTTCGAGATTTGTAAGAATAGCATCCCCTGTAATGACAGGAATATGTGTTTACTGATTGTTAATATGTACATTCTGATAAGCCAGATAGGTTAGCATTGTGTTGTGAGGGTTATAGAAACACAGTCCAATCTAAAGAGGAGGTCTTTGGTCTTTGTCTATTCACTCAAATCAATGCTCAGGCTAATGGAACACATACATTATTGAAGCCATTCACGACAGGTTTGGTAAAACGAAAGAATTCACAATGTGACTTGGTTAGTTGTTGCAAATTGGTACATGTTTAGCAGTGGCTCCGAGACCTCTCTTCTAATCCTCTCATTTGCCCAGAAAGTGTACAGAGCTGTGAGGATCAGACTTTCTGGTAGAGCTAGTAAAAAGGACTCGGTATGAAACACAGCAGCGAGTCATAACCTGGCTGTGTGAAAGGGTGTGACCCCGAACTGCTCGCTTCTCTGAAACTCCCATGAACGCACTGAGCAAACAGCCTCGCCGTAACGCTAGCAAAGAGGTCCGTTCACATAATGTAATTGTAGCAGTCAGTAATTAACCCTATCTTGCTCCCACTGGACAGCTGAACTAGATTTTGGGACAGATAAAGTGACACTGACAGCTGATGGAGCCTCTCACACACAGACACGACTGGTGGCTAACGTCTGTTAGCATTAGCTAGCTAGCTAGCTTGGAACGCGCCAGTCCACTAAAATGACAAACACAAGTTCAGTTACCTCCCCATATGCCAAGCTTTAGCTGTGAGCAGTCAAGGTTGACAACGTAGTCCCCTAAAAATCGGTTGAGGACGTCTACCACCAGGCTTTCGAAGACCATTTTGGCGTTTCTTTCATCTACCTGTCACCATGTTTACATTCTGACAACTCGCTCGCCTCAACGTCAGATTACGACGTCCTGCGTTGGGCGGTGCTCTGACGTCATGTCGTACTAAATTCGCCCACTGATGAAACACTGTGAAAATGGGCAACTGAAGGTAAGTTAAATTCAAAAGGTAAATTCATAACTGATAACACAGACGCTGTCTTCAGTAATAATATTGGCAAAATACCATATCCACAAACTCAAAACATTTATTTTTTTTGATTCAGCAACCAAACAGTACATTGACACAATTTACAAACACTGTGAAAGCTGTTAAATTCATGAAATGTCCTCTTTTTCCCCCCCATGTTTTTATCTAAAGACATTATTCTGTCCTCTGGTCTCATCGGTGAATTAAGTTTCAGTTACTTAAGAGAGTAAATGGGTAAGTAAGTGATGTAAGTGAACTGTATTTTTATAGCACTTTTCAAATCAGTATGCCTACTTGCTGTAAAAGGTGCTTTACAGAAGGCAGAAAAGAAAAACAGGAAATAAAAAAAGACACTAGAACATTATGAGATCAAGTTATCAAGAAAAAAGCTAAAACAGTAAAGATTTTGCGTCTCTTATCTATGCTTTTAAAAGCATAGATAGCTAAGTTTGAAGGAAGTGCAACGTGCCTAAGCAGGACAGAACCAGTAATTTCACATACAGTAGTGCTCAAAATGTAGATTGACATCAAACATATTTCTACAATTTCTTGCATTAGATTTAACATTTCTGGCAAGCAAGCCAATTAAGTTTGATTAATTGTGTGTAACAGTATCTGGATCAAGAGGGCAACAAGAGGGCTTTGACAAACCTCTATGATAGTTTAAAATAAGTATTACAAAAACATTACAAGGTACTGAAGAAAGCATGACTTCATCACACACTTTGATTTTTATGGTATGGTAAATATGTTCATTATTAATATAAGAATATTGAACAGCTTTAAGTACTAGCAGGTTGTAGACCAATAATCAACATAATACATGTATATATATAAAAGAAATTGTAAAAATTAAATACTACCAGCAGGAAAGATAGTTATAATTTTAACTTAGCGTTTGACTGTAAATTCTGTAAATGCCCTGTAAAAGAAGTGTATGTAATGCCATTTCATCATTTCTTTTTTTTCTTTTTTTTGCTAATAGTTATTCTTCTACCCATTTTGAAGAGGGAGTAACTGAGACAGTGGTTTGCTGATCACTCCAATCACTGTCCCTCTCCTCAGTGTTCCAGCTGCAGGTTTACCCACCACTTTTAACCTGAGCTGCAGTTCCAGCAGATCCTCTCTACTGAGCTCTGTAAAGAAGAAATCTTCATTAAACACCGGGCTGCAGCAGTTCCGGATGGTGGCGCTCTCCTGTTGCTGCAGCTTCCCCGGGGTCAGACACAGATTCACTGCAGTGTTCAGGGTTCGTCGGTCAGTATCATCCCATAGGCCCTCCACAGACACCACACGGACTCTGACTGTGGAAAGGGATGAGAATGTGTTGGTGGAGAATGTGGTGTGCTCAGCGAAGAGGCGGACTTGACCACGGCCCTGCAGAGGGAGGACGTGCTCCTGCTGAAGTCTCTCCTGGCGCTGCAGAACATCCAGTGGGAAGAGGACAGGTGGGGCTAAGGTGAGTGAGCTTCCCTCTAAGCTTGGAGGGCTACTGGGAGAGGTTGTTAAACTTAACCCCCCTCTCTTCCACCTCCCTCTGACCTCCCTGCTGTCAGTTAATGAAGGACAGGATGTTGCTCCTTTAAGACGGCCACTGCCTGATGAGATGTAGAGAGAGGATTTAGCACTATAAGGGGAACTGAGGGGAGAGGAGTCACTGGAAGAAGGTGTTTCACTTTCTGTGCTTCCTGTCTCTGACAGGCTCTTGCATAAAAACGGAGGGAGAAACCCAGATAAAGTTTTCTTGGGCACTTTTGTCTCCTTTTCCAGCCTGGGTGCTGGAGTAGCAATGCTTCTATCAAACATGTAAACAGGGCGCTTTGAGTGAAACAAAGACTCTTTCCTTCTAGTGTTGGGGCTCTCATATATCCCAGCCAGGCCATACCCCTCTGCAGAGAATGGCAAAGGTTTCTTTGTAGCCTTCCAAGCCACTGATGCATCACCATTCTTTGTCTTCACATCCTTTGCCTTTACATGTGTAGTGTTTGAAGAAGTGCTGCTCTTGGGTATCTGGTTCTGACCGTGCAGGTATGGTGCCGTTTTCTCAGCTTCCAGCAGCGGGCTTGTCTTGCGAAGCCGCGGGGGCAGGCAGAACTCTGGGATCTTGTCTGGGGTGAGGATGTTGTTGTGCAGATTGTTAGAGAGACTGGCCTTAGAAGAGAGAAAGATATCCTCCTCACTCTTCCCCATGTAACGACTCAGCTCTAGAGGAATGCTCTCCATGCTCTCCCTGATCTTCCCAAGGACCCACATAGTTTCTGATGATGTGAGTGTACAGTCTTTGCACACAAATCCAAACTTTTTTCCTTTGGAGAATAAAGAATATAATTTAGATGAATCACACAAACAATGCATGAAACAGAACACACTTTTCAGAACTAGAAAAAGAGGAATTTAAAGTTTACTCCAAATGGTGAAATGACAAATATTTTCCTCTCACCTGCTGAGATCTTGATGTGTCCACCTCCAAAGACAGATCTGTATGAGTGTGACGGATGTGCCAGTGACAGATTTTAAAGGTGAGTGCAAGGCTCTGCATCACTGGTCTGCCACCCCCGCCTGCGTCAGAAAACCGGCTGTACACGTACATACACACAACAACAACAACAACAACAACACACATAACGGACACAGTGTATTGACTCACTCAGTGTCTGTTGGAGATTGGGTGGGTGGCAATCAGAATCAGGTGCATCGGTGTGCATTTAGTTTTGCTACGATGGTGTGATGTCAGCTTGTCAGTATTGTACCGTAAATAAAGGAAAGCCATAGTCACAATGTACTAAATGTGATGTTCTAAATTTCACTTTAAATATGGTCAACCCATGTAAGGACAACTTTATTTCTAAGGCTAACTGAACTGAACAATAGTAAAGTGTTCAATGAAATGAAATTCTGATTAAAACACATAACAAAACATCGAAGTGTGTGTTGCTGGGGTCATGATGACATAAGTATAATCTGCTTTTGAGAGAGCTGACCTCTTTGTTCAAAGGCAATTCAAAGACAGGAACACCCCAGGCCTACAGAGAGCACCCACCACCTCAAAGACCCACTGACCTTTAAATAGCTGGCAGTGCAGACACACAACTGACCAGATGTGTACTAGGCAGCTATGAGTCAGTATGTATTCTTAAACTCAATTAATGGTTGTTTTAAAGCAATGAAATAATGATAATAATAGTCAAAGTGTGAATGGATGATAAACACATGACTTTTTAAAAAATTGTACTAATTTTCACTTAATCAAGAGAACGTTTTGTGATTTTGCATTGATCTTGGAAAAGGAAAATATCAATGAGACCAATGCTGTTTATAGTTAGTTTAACAAATGTCTTTTTTATAGGTTCAAACATGACATATGCACTTGTACATGCAGACATGGCTCCTCTACACTCAGCTGAAGGAAAGGTTTTTGGTCGTGGTCACTGAACTTTCTGCCAGAATTGTAGGCTTACGTAACATACAGCATCTATTAGTTTGACTGCCTTTATTGGTTTTAATACACTTCTAACAGTAAAAGCCAACTCAACATATGAATTAGTGAACATAGAGGGTATTCTGTATATGTGTATGTCACTCACTCTCAGATATTTCCAGAGTGCAAATGATCCAGTTTCTCTCTTTTTATTGGCACTGAGGGAACTCATCCTGAAATCCCACATATTAAAATCAAAGATTTTTATGATTAACACACGTGACTTGTTACCTCACCCTCTCTGCCATGGTATGACTTTCTTCTCCTTGGTTAATGTCCTCATTTTGAATGGGATTGAATTATCATACTGTGTTTCTAATAAGTCCCACATTCATTCTGTGGTTTCCATTCTATCCAAGCTTTTGTCTAGATCATATTCACTTTTTGGACTCTTCATGTTATCAAACAGTGGCATCTTGTGCTCATTACACAGATGAGGCCGAACTGGAAGGCCCTTTGAATGATGTGAGTTCTTCAACCACAA
Organism: Macquaria australasica; assembly: GCA_005408345.1. Lineage (NCBI taxonomy): Eukaryota > Metazoa > Chordata > Actinopteri > Centrarchiformes > Percichthyidae > Macquaria > Macquaria australasica. Next base: position 85,976 of record SEMN01000436.1, read on the forward strand.
GAGGGCGTACATGGATCAGATTTACTGTCGGGCAACCTCAAACTTCCGTTTGTCTTTGTTAAGACATCAGTGGGATATAGTTAATATTTTTGTATAGAATTATTAACATCATAACATCTATAAAAATGATTACAAAAGAAATGGAAATCCAAGGGTTAGTCAAATTAGTTTAAAGTCCACACAGGCATGCACACACACAAAAACACGCTCACACTCAAGACACCTGTCCCTTGCTTCATTAAAATGATCCTCTCTTATTGTTCTAATTAAACAGTAAGTAAGTGAGAAACAACATCCATGCCTGTGTGCCTGCCTGCTTGCATGCAGAGTGTGCGTGAGTGAGTGTGTGTGTGTGTGTGTGACAGAGAATGAATATGAAGATGATGAATACATTTGGGAGGAGTCAGGGGCCTCCAGAGCACCCAGGGGTCAGGAGGCTTTTTGTGGTAGTGAAGATCGACTTTATTACTCCAATAAAAACCCAGAGTGCTCTCTGTAATGGAGAGATAAATGATTGGAAGTCAGAGGAGGACCTTGCCTTTAACCGCTGTCATAGCTGCAATTAACGCTAACGAGAGAACAGTGCATTGTTGCCAAATGCTCTACTGCTGTCGAGTGCATTAGTGTTAAAGCCTTTTTGTTCTGGAGCTCTACATTTTTAAAATAATAATTCATTATATTATTTATCGAATATACCCTTTGTGTTTTATTCAGCCTAACTTGCGTTGTGAAGGCTTTTGTAGGACTCAAACTTAGAACCTTAGATCGGTGATTTCTTCTTCACAGTACTTTCTTTTGTTGTTAAATCAAATATCAGCTGAAGTGGAGTGAATCTGTGTGAAGTGCTCTGTAATCTAACACCTTCTCACTATAGAGCTACACTCAATTTCAAGCAAACAATTTCTTAAAAACTTAAACAATTTCCCTCTTTTATGCTACTCATACACTCGCATACATGAAACAAAGCTGTACTTCCCAGTGCCTTACCCAAAACAAGTTTAAAGGCCTTGCACATACACTTTGATGCATCATGAAAACATTTATTCAAACCCAAATTTACAGTCCAAGCCTTATTTCCTTCATTTAGAGCAACCATAAATGAGCAGGCCAACTGACTTGTGGCTGTTGCTTAATGCTTGCTGCTGCAGGGATGAACCATCAGCTTGTGGTTATCATCTGAGATTTAAACCAATAAGGACCCAAAGCAAAACAGCCACTTTGTTAAAAATCTCACTTCACCTCTGCATTCGTGTACATTATAATTGATGTGTTATATCCCTCTCTCCACTGGAGGCTGTAATATCATCCCGCTAACCTGCCTAGAGCTAAAAGTGACCTTTTAGCCTTCCTGCATCACAAAGAAGGTACAATGGAAACTTTGACTCTGTTTTCATGGAAGATGACTCTTTCAAACTTGCTCAGTAAGAGGAATTGCTCCAAAGTGTTTGTGGTGATTCATTTTCAGCATCTTGAATGGGACAGGAAAGACCTCCGGTGCCTGATGATCAAAGATCAGTCAATCAAGTCTCCGTTGATTCTGTGTGGGTAGTCTTTATTTAAAGCATCTCTAGCTCCAATTTCAAAGGATAAATTAGTTTCATGGTTTCTGTCTATGCTGCTGAATTGTCAGTTTGCCATTTGAAACTCTCCTAATGATTTATTCAATAATCTTTTTGCATGTTGATGGGCAAAACCTTACAACCATATTGTGAGTATGATGAAAGCCTCCTCCTGTCCGTACAGAGTAAGATATGTGGAATAAACTCTTGTGAGTTAGTAGCTAAAACAGACAAGAGTTAGCACACACAACACAACTGAAACATATCAACTTTGTGTAACACACACACAAAAATATTTTTTAATGTTGTTAACCACTTCAATACAGAGTGAGGACAAGAGGATGACACTGAACAATATAAAGGGTAACACATTTTTTAAATTGTTTTCATTACAGTAAAATTTAAACTTAACATGTAACTATTTTGTATATAATTTAAAGTATTTAAACAGTTTTAGTTAGGTAAAAGTAAGTTTTAAAAATCCCTAGATTACACATAGGCTTACAGAAACATGTCAGAACAATCAATGATTTTGTTAGCCTGATTTGAGCAGTCTGAATGCGGCTCTAATAGAAAAAGTCTGATTATATTTTGTACACATTTTTACTCTGCACCTTCATGTAACCAAACAGCTCCTGCCTAGATCCAAGGCAGTTTTAGTAAGCCAAACCTTTGTTATAAGGTTTTCTCTGTAACATTGCCAATTATTATGTTTTGACATTGTGTGATGAGATTTAAAATTTTAAGTACAAACTCCGAGCAGGGGGAAAGCTGATGATACACTTTGTTAATTTCCATTTCACTTTAATCTCTATTATTGAGGAGTCAAGTGAGCCTATATGGGCACTCGTTCTCTTGCAAAGCACTTAACCTCTTATAAAATTGCTGAAGTTTTTTGGCCATAGAACTTGTCTGAACTCCTAAGAGAAAGTGGGGAAGTCGGAAAGGAGAAACGGTGGGAAGGAGGCCAGAATGGCTGAACCATTGACCTGTTTTGAATCGATGATAAAATGTAATAATGGCTAATAAGGTGTAATAATTCGGGCCAATAAAGATAGATGGCAGATTGAAGATTATATGAGCTGCGTCAGAAGACCTTACTTTGAGGACGGCGCAGAGACAATACACTTCAGCCAGAGGGGGCAGATAAAATTTGACCCCAGATCAGTGAATCATTGTCTAATTATTAAGGAGGAAGAGAGAGGCAGAGAGAGGGAGGGAGAGAAATGGGTGAAGGAAGGTAAGGGCAGAGGGGAATCAGTTTTGGAGAAGAGGTGGGAAAGAGTGGAACAGAAATGAGAGAATAAACATTCAGAGACAGTAACATCCTCTATGGCTGGGAGGATCAGGTGAGCTGCATTTTAAGACACAACAGAGAGTCAGAGGAGACTGAAAGAAGACGCAGAGTAATAGAGAGTGAGAAAGTGAATGGGATGGAGAAAAGACAGAGAAGAAGAGTTATCGTTATGTGCAGTGGTCCAGAGTGACCTGTCGTTAGGACTCTCTCTCCTGACAGCTTCTCCCTGTCTCCAGGCCTGATGCCAATATGCTAATTCCCCTCTGATGGCCTTTTCATTCGCTGATGCTGACTCCCGTCGACACGTGCCAGATGACTGTCCCCTCGTCCCACTATTAAAGACCCCGGCAGTGAATATGGCAAGGCGACCATTACCAAGAAAAGAGCAGAGGTAGCCGTATGCCGGCTGCCTGCTTGCAGTGAATCACATACACTGTTAAAATAAGTTATCACATGTGCCACAACTGTACCATAGCGGGCATTACAGTAAAACACCACATGTACCATAAAGCACAGGTGGTGGAGAAAGTGAAAAAGCAGCAATTGCCCCTCCCTCATTACCATCCATCACTGAGGTGCCGTTGAGCAAGGCCCCAAACCCCCCAACTGCTTCATTGGGGCTGCTCAGTGGCCAGCTGATCATCCTGGGCAGCTTCCAGGTGTATATGTGTGTAACTGCGTGAGTGTGATTAGGGTGTTCCTTGAAAAGAGAGCATTGGTTAGAAAAAATGATATGGTATCTAACTGATGAAATAGGTGTTAGAAATTCCAATTGTGGGTTTTGGGATTGATGGACTAAATATATACATAAACTTAATATGGATTGTTTTTAAAGGAACCTATATTGGAAAATTACGCAATTTAAATTTAGGTTTATTCTTCGCCCTAATTGATGACAGCAGCACTAGAAGTACATATTTTCTAAGAGAGTAGATTTAAGAAGTAAATTTAGTTAACTTAGAGCATTCAGAACTGTCAGTGACCAGACATCATTTCTCGTGTTGTGTGCAAGAAGAAGCTCTCATTAGCCGGCCAATGAAAGCTCCCATTACTGCAAAGTGATTTGGACCTTTAATGTTCAGTGTGGCACATAACATGTCTTTAATTTAAACACACTGGATGTGTCTTAATTACGTTGTGGATGAAGCTTGGTATTTGGTATTTGTTAATGCACAAAACAAGGTATTTGTGAGATGGAATAATATTCAAAGACATATGAGCAAATTGATTAACAGAGAGTAAAATTTCAAAATGCAATGCCATTCAAATTTTAATAACTTACAGATCATTTAAATACAGAATAATGGGATTATTAATTAGCACATTTAATTGTCATTGTGTAACTCTTTTGCTAATAGTTCTCTTAAATGCATCATTTAAATGTTCATTTGATTAATCTCTTAAATATCATAACCTCTCAATTGTATATAATATGTCTATGTATTAACCAATTAATTACATACAATCAGTGAGAAAAGTCTGTAATTATTGCACTGGCACACTTCAGCCTCCATAAATGAGATAATTGCAGCAGCAGGTGAAAGAAGGAGAGATATGTGAAACAATTACGGATCTACACATATGGATTATTTTATATGTAAATTTAAACATGCAATATACTGTATACATTAAAATAATAGACAACTTCATTTTAGTTCTTCTGATCCCAAAATGGGAGTTCTTCAGTTCATATTTTATTATATTTTTATTGTAAATATAGTGTGTATAGTGTGTGTTCTTGTAGGTATTTTACTTAAAATCACTACAGTGTATTCTTAAAGTGTATTGTCAAAGAAAAGGAAAAAAGAAAATGAATGTGTTCGGAGTTCGTGTCATTACAGTTTCCTGATTAAAACAAAATTAGACAGCCAGTCTAAAAAAATAAAAATTATTTTTATTTTTAGCTAATTTTTATTAGCTAAAAATTTCCCCGCTGTGGGACAATAAAGGCTTATCTCTTATCTTATCTTAAAAATGTGAATCGCTGGACTGAGCAAAATTTCATATTGTATTTATTGTCTCTTTCAATTCAATTCAATTTACGTAATTTGGTTATGATTTATTTTTGTATAATTAGGTGATTTAGCCATTGTCTCTGTTAAGTCAGTCTGTCTGTCTGTTTCAAGGTCCTCATGTACAGATCTCCTCAGACTGCATTAGCAGGTCAGCAGTCATCCTGTAATCTGGGACAAATTTGGAGCAGGAAGAAACCTCTTAAGAATATTACAGTTTCATTAGTTCTGTAAGAGGGTATGAAGCCCTAATGACCTTGTATAGCTGTACGTCTTTCTCACACTGTCCTTTCTTTCTTTCTTTCTTTCTTTCTTTTTTCTTCTTCCCTCATTTGTATTCTTTTTCTTTGTCACACTCTTGCTTTCTTTTTTCCTCCCCCTTTCGTTTTCATTTCTCATGATTGTGGTTAGAAAAGTGAGGAACCCCGAGCCAATTTTCAGTAGTGAGAGTTTTTCTAATGTGCTCCCTTCACTGTATTCTGATTCTGCAAATTATGAAACAATTTGATGCACTTTGACTTTTAATAACAAGATTTTTCATTCAAGTCCATTTGATAGACAGATTTCTGCTCCCTGATAAAATTGTTTAACAAAGTTAATAGATGTTCTAATGTAGTTTTATGCCTCCATTTATTGTTGAAATGGCTCCACTGATATTTTTAATTATCATTCAAGCTGTGACTGAACAAGGAATCCTTGTATGGCAATTATAGGTTTAAAGAAATTAGAACAAATTTCTGTTATCTGATCTTGCCAATACATTGAATAAAAGACTGCTGTCTGGAACAAAGAATAATATTTAAGGTTGTTCATGTTCGTGCGTGTGAATGTGTATGTATGCCAGTGTGCCTGAGTTAGTGCGAACGGCAGATCAGATCAATGAATTAAGCTGCTCATTATGATGGCCTGCTCTTGCTGGTCATTAAGAAAAACGCATGTAGAATTTGCCACCCTGGCCCCTATGAAGTGTGGGTAATTACCACTAATGTATCATCATCTATTCAAGACCGTAACGTTTCGTTTCTGGGGGCTGACAGTGAAACACCTCTGACCTAAATGTTTTATTCATTCATAAGACTCCTATTAATCATTTTAAACTCATATTTCACATGATGAACAGTTTTTTCCATGAATAAAGAGTTCTCTCATATTAATGTCCCATACACTTTTATCAGCGCTAACAGTTTTTCATATGGTGTAATATTATATTTGTGTTGTTTACATGAAATACCACCATATCACTGTCAGCTTGCCTTGTTGTAATGGATGCAAGAGTTGGGGTCAGCTTGTTAGGAAACCAAAACCAACTTACAAACAGACTAGTTTTACAGGCTGGTGCACAGGCTACTAAATTACTGAACTTTGTCCTTGTCATAAGTCATCAATGTTTTCAGTATTATTTATTTGTGTTTGTATATTATATGCTTGTAAAGTCTTTAGATAAGTTGTTTTGAAACTAATTTTAAATTGCCTTTGCTTCTGACTCTCTGTCTTAAGCTGCTGTGTTGATGTTAAGAGTCTAAAAAAAGTCTTCGGGCTTCAGTTGTTACATTAACAGGTTTTACATATTTGGAGAAGAGACACCAGCAAATGATCTGATAGAAAACTGGATCCTATTTTCTCTGTTTTCCAATTAGTCCATGTTATTTTGAATAAAACCTCGTCATTATTTTAAGAAGAAATCAGTTGCGTAAGTAGACAACAGGCAGTGCTGCTTTATAGCAATCCAACACAAAAGACTTGCAGTTTTCTCTGGTTTTAATTTTGCTGTGAGATGCGACACTGAAACAACCCTCTGTACTTTTTCATTTATTTACCACAATTACTCAAAGATGTTTTACATCTGTTTAATGACATTCAGCTCCTGATTCAAATTCATATCTGCGAAAAACTTAAATCTGCTGCATCCCAAACAAGTTCCTGATTGCTTTATCTCAAAGTGAAGAGAAGCATGCAGTGAGCTGGCTTATTTCTTCTGAGTAAAGAAATAAATGTGATTATTTTGTAAATGAATTAATCAATAATATCCGATGATTACCTTTGAGTTGGACATTTTTTGTTAAAACACAAACTCAAAAGGTTGTCCAGAATGTGCATGTCTGGGTGATGACACAAATAACTTTGCTGCTGTTTTTCCTAAAACTTACATTCAATCCAACTATTTTGTTTTAGAAACACATTGATACCCCGATTATGTTTCTTATCAACATGGACAATATGGACGCACCACAGAAATACACAACCAGGTACAGGATGAGATCCAATATGATAACGGAACCTGCATACCTACAAAAATAAGACTTGTAAGACTTATATCTCTATTTTCCAACTTGCTCCAGAGACTTATACTGAAAATCATTTAACATATGCTGTTAAATGCTTTGACGCAACCAGCACAGTGTCTACCCTTATAAAAATAAACTGCACATATACCTCCTATTAGCCTGTGCATAAACACATGTGCACATTAGGAGACCTCGTGTGATATTATGATTCCAGAGGCATCTAACTACGGTTGTGAGGACAGAGGATCATGGAGGGTAATAATGGCTGCATTATTACTCCCCTTATTGTGTCTTAATTAGTGGCATTTAATTATACACTAATGCAGTGAGGGCTATTAAAGACATTGAGGCCTGCTGATCAGGGAATTAAAGCAACACACACACACACACACACACACACACACCTACAGGCAGAGGCGCACAATTATCACATAGACACTTTTGTCATGCCATTGAAATTTCAGTTCCCTTTAACTAGGAATCACAGACACCCTGCAGTGAAAGTGTGTGTGAAAATGTGTGTTTGTGGATGAGAGAAAGTAACAGATAAGAAGAGATAACCTTTGGAAATCTACATGCAGGAAAACTAGAGAGAGCCAGCAAAAAAGTCAGCTTAAAAGAAAATGATGAAGTTACAGAAAACAGGATAAAATAAGAAGATTAGGATGAGGAAGAAGAAGATATGAGCAATCACTGTTATATGTATTCTGCTCGTTAGCAATGACACCCAAATAGGTTTTAATTCTTCACTCCCACGCCTCTCCTCCGCTGGTGCATCTCAATTATTTGTTCAGAGGCTGGTGTGACAATAGTGTCGGCTGTGGGAGCCTTTGGGATGCTAAACAGGGCACAGGAGGTTGAATATAAGTCATTTTCAGTGGGCTGGACCTTGCGCTTTGTGATGTTGGAGAGGAGAAGCTTCAAAGCTACGTTTAAAGAGAGCAAACAAAAGAGCAAAACTTGATCCGATCGCCCTGCCTGCTTTTGAAGTTGCAGAGCTGCAGCCCAGAGTGTCGGCTGCTCGTATCCATCTTATGAAGATCATACACACATCTCCTCCTGGACACAACATGCATCAGTGCTTATGCCCATTCCAGATGTGATTCATGTCATGATGCCCACACTTGCATGAACGTGTGCACATAATGATGATTTATGGGAGATAGTGGCATGTCTTCAATCTAAACATCTACTCTGAGTAAACTTTGGCTCAGGCAAAGTTTGTTTTTCAAAGTTTTTTACAATTATTTTACCCCCCATATCCATCTCTTGAATTTGGGGAATTCACATTTCATGTTGAAATTATGAATTTGAGAAAGTACAACATTTACACCTACCTTCTGCTGAATTGTTTAATATGCAATAAACACACCTGTGATCAATGAGATCAGGTGTTCAAGAGGGGTTCTTGAATTTGTATGAATTTGTTTGGGTGAGTTGTAAAAGCTCCAATGACTTTCACATCATTATGTTTTCATTCAGTATAAAATTACTGAATGATCACAGGTTTCAGGCTTATCATTATCACTGTATGTCCCCTATACAGTTGCAGCCAAAATGTAGCTTAAATTAAAAATTAAAAACTTTAATGGAGGTCTCAATTAAATGGGGATCTGTTGCATATGAAAAGTGCTGATAATGAAATAAGGGAAATAAACTAAGTCATTAATTATGCATTTCATAGAGCAACTGGTGGCAAGTATGTCCAGTAATCTGTGCTGTTATAAATTCCTGTTGTAGACGGTGATATGAGCACTACTTATTTCAATATTCAGTAATTGTGCATACAGAAGTAATTGTCACACCCTCAAATCCGCAACGTTGAATCGTAAAAGTCAGAATGCACTTGAAATGGTATGATTTCTAGCCTCAGATTAACTTAATCTCACGGTCATTTACATGTTATATAAAAGAATACCGGAGTCTAAAGGAATGTGTCTTTTTTTTCCTTGTGGTGTGCAAACAGTGATCCCCGAACAACGTGTGGAAATTAAAACGAGTAAATAACTACAACACCAAAGAAGAAGCGGTTTTAAGTTCTTTATAAATATCCTCAGATAAATAGTGTTATAATACAAGCATAACATTTTCAATGCACCGCTAAGTAACACACAAAAAAGTGCAACAGGCCTAATTAAAAAACACGAAGGCCTATTTGTCTTTAGCCAATAGGCCTGCCATAGATTAAAATAAAATAAATAGAATAAGAGCAAAAAATATAAACAGAGTTGTTGGTTTGCATTTGGAAAGAATTGTTTGTCTCCTAAATCAAAGCTTTCTTTGGGTTTAGCGTATCTACTTGTCTGATTGTATTTATCAGTGCCACATTACAGTATGTGGTAAATGCCCTCACAAATTGTGCAAATAAATTATGATTTCAATCAACATGGGTCTAATGAAAAATTCATTACACAGCACAATGTTAACCTTAGTTTTTACAACTCTCCTACAGCTGCACTTAACTTAAACTATGACGTTGCTGATAGGCCTATTCTGTCTTATTTTATGCAATCACAATGTCCTTCTTGTTTGCGTTACTTTTCAAAAATGACCCGCAATTTACCCGGTTAGGACAGCAGGAGAGCCGGGTGCAGGGGGTTGCCTTTCCCCTCCAGCAGATCGCTTTTCTCCATCACAGAGGCTGGTGAGCAGAGCTGGGCCGGACCGGACTGCAGCCCCGTCAATCCGGGCACGGGACCCAGGGATGGGGTGGGTTTTATTGGCACGGGAACGGCGGGCAGGGTTTGCCCGTTGGCATTGTGGTACAGGCCCTTTGCTGACATGCTGAAGGGCGCGTACTCGGATGATGTGGGCACGGGCACGCCACCCATGGACTCAGACAGCATCCCGACGTGCGGCCACATGGAGTTGACCACGCTGCTGAGCTGCGGGGGCACCGGGTAACCCAGGTGGTGCATGACCGAGGTGAGGGGGAGCCCGCTGGCCATCACACCCTTGTAGTCCCGTCCTATAATGTTCTCGATGGCGAATGGGTGTTTAAACCCACCGGGCTGTGCGCAAGTAATGCCCCCGTAACCCTGAAAGTGAGGCAGCCGACCCACGCTGCTTGCCGGGCCGGGTGAGTGGTCGTGGTGGCTGGATGCTGTGCCCAGCTTGCTGCCCGGGTGGTGGTGGTGATGGTGAAAGTAATGCATCATCGGGGAACTCTTGCAGGCCATATGCTCAGCGCGCAGCACCTTGAAGCGCTTCCGTCTCCTCAGGAAGCTGCCGTTCTCAAACATGTCACCGCAGTCCGGGTGCAGAGCCCAGAAGCTGCCTTTCCCTGGCTGATCAGGGCGCCGAGGGATCTTGATGAAGCAGTCGTTAAAGGAGAGGTTGTGTCGCAGGGAATTCTGCCACCGTTGGGTATTATCTCGATAATACGGAAACCGGTCCATGATGAACTTATAAATGTCACTCAGAGGCAGCATCTTCTCGGTTGAGTTCTGGATTGCCATCGCTGTCAGTGATATGTAGGAGTATGGGGGCTTCTGGTCGCTGTAAGAGTTCTTCCCAGGACGAGGCATGACTGGTTACTGTTTTCTTGAAGTTTGAATTGTTAAATAAAACAGCCTTTAAAGTTGTTTTAAATGTTATATTTTAAGTAGCTAAATTGACAGTCTTCGTATCAGTCTCCATCTGACGGATCTGTCCCAAAGTTCTGAGCCATCAGATTAGAAGATGGTTCAATTTTTGTTATATCGATAAATACAGTGTAGCCTAAAGGCCCGCGGCTGTCAGGTAAGATCCTTGAGAAGCTCCTGCATCCCAAGAAAGTTTCCTTTGAAGTCTTTTCTCTGTCAAATTATACTCTTGGTGTTGAGCGTAAAAGTCAGTCTCTGTGCGTAAAAGTTGAGAGGTCCTCTCAGTCTCTCGCTGTTTCCGCGGCGGTTGAAGGATGCGAGGGGCCAGTTTGCTTCGCTGTCTGTGTGTGGTGTGTGTGCTCCTCTCCTCTTGTGCGATGCTCCCACTCGCCGAGCGCCGTTTTTGTAAGACCCCTGCAGGTCGCTGGCTCTATTATCTATTATCCAGACACTTGGGGAACACGTCAGGGGAGAGCAGAGGGCTGTGTTTGTGTGCGTGCGTGCGTGTGTGTGTGTGTGTGTGTGTGTGAGAGAGAGAGAGAGAGAGAGAGAGAGAGAGAGATGGGGTAAAGAAATGAATAAAAATGAGGGGTGGGTGGTGGTTTAACGCACGCGTTCGCTTCTAATCTCCTGTTTGCCAATCAAAGCGCCCTGCGTAAAGTACACAGGGACAGAAAGTAACCGGGGTGATTGGTTTTAACCACTAAACGGTGTTTAAAGGCACCGTTTATTCTAAATGTCTTTCAGCAAATCGCTAAATTCCCAATAGCTCCATTACTACTCCAATGTAGCTGACCCTGACCTTTGACCTCTCCTGTCAAATAAATGCAGTCAATCAGCTTCAGTTTGGGATATACTTCACGCTGTTATGTTATGGTGCTGAAAGGATCCATTGGTTTGCATATAAAGACTGCATTGTCATACACATTTCTGAGAGCATATTGTCCATTTTTAAAATCAAGACGTGCTGAGAGAACATGATTGAAATAACCATGGTAGAGAATGTGGATTTGAATTGCCACCTTGGCAAATTTCACTTGAGGAAATAAATAGTGAAGAATGGAATATATAAATACAACCGCTTTGCTAAATTTGCTCGACTGCACTTTCAGACTTTGCAAACAATAAATCATGTCTTCCTTTGCGCACTATCATCAGTGCGCTACTCTTCTGTTCTCAATTACACAAGCACACACGCACAGAAACGCGCACAGACAGAGAGAGAGAGAGAGAGAGAGGCACTGTTGTTGATTAATTGCTGAGAGGGGAGTCCGGCGGCTGTCTGTCTGTTCAAACACTCTCCGGTGAATCCTACAAGGATGTAAACAAACTTCATCCCCTGCTCTGAATTCTGTTCAGCGGAGAACAACAAAAGCTGCTCCCTTTACCATAGCCTATTTTTTTTTCTCTAGCCAGGTGTCATGACTGGGTCCTTGACGGCTCCTGTCTTCCCCGGTGCCCCGGTGGGCCCCCGAATACATTACAATAATTAAGCCTTCCGTGATTTAGCCTCCTAGGAGAGAAGTCCAACAATGTAATTAAGGGCAAGCTCGCTGTATTGGGTATGAATATTCAAAACTGTGTCAATTAATTAGCCGGTGTATCTCTCCCGTTATGTCTCAGTCCTTCAAGCCCACTCAAAAGGTCAACTGTATCGACGGAGAGCATATTTTAAAGACATCATGTAATTTCACTTTTTAGTGCCTCTTCGCTTGAAAAAAGAGTTTACATTTAAATATTCACTGCTAAATAAAGACAGTCGTTGTTGTGCTTGTGTTTTTTTTTTCTTTCTTTGCATAATTGTTTTCCTGGCGCCTGAAAAATGAGTTTTGAAACTCTGAGGCCCTCAGAGGCCAACGCGGGTAAAAGCATCCTCTTTAAACGCCCGGGAAAGATCAATATTAAATCTGTTTTCACAAAGGGGGCCGTTAAATAGACACCGTGGCTGATCTGCATAACAAAATTAATTAGGTAGTCTACGGCAGTCTTCGCCTCCACCCAACTCCTGGACAAATAACTAGTTGTAAAGCACACCTTCTGGGCATACGGAACATATGCTGGAATTATCCTTAATTGACTAATTACATAAATTACTCATTAAGTTTACAGCACATCAATTATAAAAGATGTATCAATTAATTTTGCATAAATTACAAGCTGCACGCTGCACGAAGAGGGCGGCGGAGGGAATGAGGGTCGCCAGGAGGGGGTCTACTCTAAGGTGGAGTGTGTGTGTGTGTGTGTGTGTGTGTGTGTGTGTGTGTGTGAATGACGGTCGTCTGTTTGTTTCCTGTCTCTAATAATTATTTGTTCAGCTTAAGGGCAAAGATATTCTTTCTCTGTCTCCCATTCGCAAAGGGGAAGTGTGGGGGTAATGGCAATTATAATAATAATCTTAAAGACCTCTCTCCAAGTCATAAGGGGCGCATCGTCGCGGAGAGAGCCATTAAAATCAATTAGCGAGGCCTATTGTTTTCAATGGAAAATTAAACCAGTTTAGGACTGTTGTGCAGACGTTGTAAACCATGTGTAATGGGAAATTATTTAGAGGCAAAATACGACAGATTTTTCCGTTTCCCCATAAAAGAGCGAGCAGGCAGGAGCATTAATGGATCAAAGCTGCAGTGTGTCTGCCTGTTGCCTCCAAAGGGTTATCTCAGTCAGCTCAGGTAAAACTATATCATCATCATTCATCACAGTGGCAAACTTAGCATACTGCATATAAAGCTTTCAGTCTCACATTCTTCCCAAACTCTCTGACTTCAAACTTCCAGAACAATAGTAAGAAAACTATCACCAGAACAAAATGAATAGTTACTGTCCATGACCTTTGTAATTGTTCCTCTTTTTAATTTCACATTGCACACCAGTGTCTGCATGACATACCAAAAAATATTTGAATTTGCAACATCAGTGTGAGCTATATCTGGTGATAACATTGTAAATGGGAATGTTATCGAGTACAATGGGATCCAAAGATGGATTATTGCAATAAGTAATGCTACTTTGAGCTTTAATTTTAACTGTGTCAGAGAGGTGTTAATACAACTCTAAACTCATTTTTAGACTGTAGTGTGTGATGTTGTTGTATCTGCAGCTGACAATGACAAAAAAACGATGAACCTGGGATTCAAATGTACATTATGAATAGCACATGCAAAATCCTGCCTTGGTGGTGATAAAGAAAAGATGTGAAAAGGAATTTTGGCATTTTTGATTCATTTTAAAGTTCTGGTGGTCATTTAGGCACTCATTGAAAAATTACACCGATGACAGTGCAGATGGATTATACAGGCAAGATCTGAGCAGCGACAGTATGCTTCATAATAATGGTTCACAAACCTTTGGGCTGGGCAGTGATTGGTACTGCTTGCTCACCTGCTCTCTTTCTTTCTCTCTGTCTTTCTCAACATTACCATAATTCCTTACATTAAACACACACACAAATAAGCAAGATACTTGACTAGACAGGATCCAACTTACCAGTATACGTTTTTTTATGAGAAAAATTAAGAGCAAATGTAAGTGCGATGAAAGAAACAGGGGGAACTCCTGGAACCTCCTTGAGGATGGCTATTTTACTATCTATTTGATTATCTGTGACAATTTCATTTAGAGGGACATCAAGAAAGGCTCTGAAGCTTCCCCTTCCATCCCTTTTCTGGCCCACTAACTTGTGTATAAATATATATCTTTCACATTGTTCTCACTGAATACAGCCCTAACACGTTTGAAGGATTTGTAGCCTATACTCATAAGATGCTCTCACCAACCGACCACCTACTAAACTCAACTTCACTGACGTGACCTTCTCTCAAATGCCTCTTCTGATGATATTCATACTGAGGCCCTCTTACAGTATTTTGTCCACACAGGCTTATTTATTTTTTTATTTTCGGTACTTTATACTGTGACTGAATGTGCATTGTTTTCTTTTGTATGTAGCCGACTTATGGAGGTACAGTTTCTTTTGGAGGATTAAAAGTTTTAAGTATGGAAGCTTTATATTACATCTGTATGGTGGCACTGTATTGTGTTGTGATTGGTCGGTCTATTTATCTTTTAAATTAAAACAGGAAAGTAATAAACTGTAAGATACTGTAATGTTAGTAATTAAAGTAGATATGAGTAGCAGAAATTGTGAATTAATGCTATTCCATCGTGTGTGTGTGTGTGTGTGTGTGTGTGTGTGTGTGTGTGTGTGTGTGTGTGTGAGTGAGCGCATTCATGTACTTCATGACACCCCTGCATAAGTCACTGCCCCACTGCTCTGTGGTTTCTTCCACTTCACTTCTGCTTTCACAGACCACAGACTGTGAGGGTATTCTTCATATCTCATGGGTATTAAAGGAGAATCCATTTAACCAAACTAGCCCTGATAATGCTGCAATAGACTGCAACTACTCAGTGACCATGCTGAAGTCTATTCCTTCCCATCAGCTGTCATTACAGGCTGTCAGCTGCTGTCAGCTGCTCTGTTCACAGCAGTCATTCATCAAGATGAGAATCCACACAGAAGCTCACTTCAAATCTCAAAGGAAAACATTAAACCTTAGGTCTCCTTAACCTTAAACTCTTCTATAACAATTGACAATTAACCTTTTATTTCTAGATGTTTACTGTTCGGTCTTGTACTTTTTTTATTGTAATCCATAACTGGCCCAACAGTAGACGAAGAGGTGTCTCATATTGTCAGCATAACAACAGTTATTGATATTATCTTTCAACATTTTAACTCAAACATCAGCAGCAAAACATAAGTCCATCAGAGGAGCTTTCTATATGACTCACTACGTCAACAGTGAAGAATCACCCAGGAAAAGAAAGAGATAGAGATGTTTCATTAATTCATATTTATTATATCACAAGTAAAGGACATATTGTGTTTCGCATCAGGAGCATGACTTACTCTGCGATAAGTATCAATGTCACTATTGCTGCTCGGCCTAATATCACCAGTTTTAATTAATCAAATTCAGGCTTATTATTTAAGGGGTTTCTAAAAGTCATCCCGGGAAATAAATTACAAATTGAAGGAAAAAGTAACAAAGCCATGTTTAGGGAAGGTGGCCACACCAAAATTTGGATTAAGTCTTCTGTATTACTTAAAAACTCATCAATGAGGGTTTTATTTTGAAGATTGTTACCGGAAGTCACATTGATTATATCTGGCTTGACTGTGGTCTGAGGGCAAAAAGACCTTTTGACTCCCCACATTGATAGAGCACTAACACAGCCTCCATTACTGTAAAACCAAATGGGAAACCACAACATCTTTTAGAGACGCTCATATTACCTACTGCAGTTAGAGAGTTAGGCTACAGTGGATTCCAGCTAATGTGGTACTGATCTAAAGGCCATAGGCAGTAACAGTGAAAAAGTTACACACACCTATAAACGTGTTTGAGTATTACCGTATGTGAAATTTAGTGACGTCAACTTCTTCTATTCTGATCTTGTGATTATGGTTTTTACAACTGGTAACAAGCATTTCTCAGTTCACTTTTTCAAAGCTCTTCACAGCACAACAGCAGTCTATGTGGACTAAACTGTGGATCACTTTTCATTGTTTTGACACAGAATGCATTCAGTGACCACATCTTTTAAATTTCATGAACTGGTTTCTCACTCAAACTCCATTTTGTACATTTTTACATGCTATTGTCAAAACTGTTACATTTATGTTCAAAACCAAACATAATACAAACTTGTTGTAAATTTGACTACAATTTGCTACATTCTGCTACATCCACATCTTAAAAGAAATTTAAAAAATAAAATAAAAATGTATAAACTCCTGATTTGGACATACAACACTGAGCGCCTATTTTCATTCCTTGATTACCTTTATGAAAGACTTGTGCCAGGTGAGGAAAAAGGGCAAGTGAGGCCTTATTCTCCATTCCTCAACCCCATAGAGGAATAATTTTCCTCATGGAGGTGGAAAATGTATGACCACCACCCACATGATCACATGTCCCTCTTGGACACAATGAATGCTGGATGTCTGGACATCTCTGCAGAAGACTGCCAGGGATGGATCAGGCTTGCAAAAATATTATTTCCCAGGTGGACTGCAAAAGAGGACAGAAGGTGTGATGTGGATGAGAACTTGTGGCCAAGACAGGGTTGACCAGTACCGTTGTGCCAAGCTGCGTGTCAGTACAGAAGACTGAACAGTTTTGAAAAAGTGAACTCAGTATAGAGAAGTGTGTGCTAACAACTTCAACGTCCCATTTTGGTTACTCTTTTCAGGGCCACTATGTAGAGTAGGGGTCAGTCCAAAACTTGCACAATTCCATTTTGGCAGTCGAGGCCTATACAGTACACATGACAAGGCTGGATAACCAACTTGACAATGCAGGCAACTGCCAAGGCATCCCAGACAGACAGACAGACAGAGAGAGAGAGAGAGAGAGAGAGAGAGAGAAACTAATATATAAAAGAAAAACCCAGTGGCACCCTGACCCAATGATAAATGCCTTGTCCATTTTGAATATTAAAGTTTCAGGGCTGGCCGACTTTCCATTGTGTGTGTGTGTGTGTGTGTGTGTGTGAGAGAGAGAGAGAGAGAGAGAGAGAGAGAGAGTTTCCGTCTTCCCTCTGTTTTCTCTGGTTGTTACTCACACGGTCACCTTTCAGGTTAATTAAAGTGCTTCCTGCCACACACTCAAAACCCGGAAAGGCATCACAGAGCACTTTGATTCTGGCTGCGGTTTTGATCATATTGCAGCAAAATGTGTGAAAACAGCGGCACTCCATAAGTGTGAAGGTGCTGAAATGCTGAAATCAACACTGAAGGCACTGGCAATAAGAGGGTGCTGTCCGTGGTGCTGGAGCGCTACTATTTATCATTCACTAAATTCACTACGTTTTTTCATTGGTGGACACTGATGTACGGGATAGGATAGGTGTGTTTGTGTATATGGGGGGGGGGGGCTCCCTACCGCAGGGAGCGCGGTTGAATCACCAAGCGCGCCTCCGTAGGATCTCCTCTTCCTGCCGTCACACCCACTGCTCGGCGTTGTGGGTTCACCCGGTAGAGAAGAGAAGGACCGACGGCGCACACAAGCAGCAGAGAGTGCTGCAGTGCGAGCGCAGCGGGGGACTCGGAAGCGGAGAGAGAGAAAAAACATAACACACACACACACACACACACACACACACACAAAATCACACACCAGCAGCCTTTATTGTCGAAACTTGGTCTATGGAGAGATCTGCAGCGACACCGTAGCGACGCAGGCCGACATGGAAGAGTATTTGCGGAGGGTCCAGAGCAGACTCGGGGTGAGTTGAGAGCCTTCAGCGGCGTTAAAACCAGGTTGTGGGTGTAATGAATGAGACCATGACGGGAAGGCTGATACTGCCGTGCTACAGGCTGCGTTCCTGTTGCTGAGAAAGCTCACGGCAAAAAGCCTCTCACGTCCCCTCGGTCCCCCAAGCACCTGTAGATCGACAATATGGCAGTACAGGGGGGAAGGAAGGCGTGCTTGGCCCTATACAATAAGCTCGTTGTGTTTGCAGGAACATCAGTGTGTGAATTTGAATGAGGAGCTGATTTCTAACGAGGGGGAGGTGTGACATCAACAAGTTTAGCCAGAGGCTGTCCTTCCCTGCTATCTGGTTGCTCTGCAGATACTGACTCATAATTTGCATTTGATCCAGGATTGAATAGCCTATCTGTGCACACAATTAAAGCAAGGCCTCGTGCAAATACTAAACAACGTAATTTATATAGACTAAATGACTGTGGAGCCTTTGGGGCACACTTGCATATTGTTATAGATATGTGGTTCTGTTCTTTTTACATTTCTGTATACAGTCTTGGCCTGTATACATTTAGTCTGTCAGGAGTGCACTGCAACACTTGCACAGACGTTCACATCAGGGAGCCTTTCATGGATGATGCACATGCCTTGAGGCTATGGGCTATAGGGCTGTAAAACGGGTCTTTCTACATGTGCTTGTTTAAATGGCATGACCATATGTTGCAGTGCATGGTCATGACAGTATCTTTCAAGGATTTTGAGCTGTAAACACATATATTCTCGCCCCCTCCAAAGAGTATATTTGTGTTGACTCAGTGCCCAGTTGATATTGGCACTACTGCATTTTTGCATTGATATTTTGGCTGAGTTTAATGCCTTGTGTTTTTCATTTAATCTCTCTGATGAGAACATGCACAAGCACCTGTCAATATCAGGAACTGATCAGAAATAACTCAGTCTCCTTCTGTCTGCCACTGAAGAGCATACACTATTATTCAGTGACTTTTAAATATTAATAGTTTTGCTGTTTTGGTTATCTAGTCAACTTCATTCTGTTTTTCATGCATTACAAAGGGGTGGGAAAACACAAACACACAAAAATAACCTACAATCAGATGTAACAAATATCTATTCACATGTGTTTGTACATTCAAACACATGCACACATGATTAACTGATGTTGTTCTACAATTGAATATAAATAAATACATTTGTTTTAATGTAATTATCAGTCACATTCAATTCATACCATCCTAAACATAATCCACATGGCCTCAAAAACCTCACTTTTAAGGTCCATGTAGTATCTGTTCTGGGGCTTTTGATCATATCACATGACCTTTATCAGCAGATGGACTTTGCCCAGTTGTCATAGAATTGTACATGTTCAAATTTCCTCTCTTTTTTTTTCTGTAAAGACTGAACTTCAACATTCGCTCTTGACCTTGCAAACGGCAGTTGACAAAACAATCTCATCTTAAAGTCCATTTAGTAGCTTTTCCAAGATCATCACCTAATCTTCTCCAGCAGATAAAGACTGTGTATGTGCAAAACCTTGTACTGTTAGTCACCCACAGGGTAAGGTACATATATTGTCTGAGCATGCCAAAGCTCAGAAAGTCCAAACTGTACACTTCATGGCCATTTAGTTAGTAACATATAAGTGATGGTGTTGAAACATGGTTTTGACATTGGGGATTTTGACCATAATGAACATGAACAAAATGAGTTTTAGTTAAAGGGACACTGGAGAATATGTGTTGATATGTACACCAATATGATGTGACTGTATTTCATACATTGTTGATATTACCCAGTATACATGCTTGTATTTGCTTTATTAATCTTAATTAATTATATTTTCAGCCATACTTCTGTATTCAGAATATTCATGTAAACAGGTGCCTGTCAGCACAATACAAACGTGCACATGAACAGCCTGTCTGAATTGAAATTTAAAGAGGATAAGAGCTTTTATCTGGGATGTACTTCACGTAAACGTAGGGAAAGCTGAGGAGAAGAAAAGATCAAAGAAGCAAATCCGCAGATCAGAGCACAGCGGGGTAATTGAGTGATAAGGAGGGCAACTGATGAGTGTCATGGAGGTTGCAGATAAAGTGTAACACATGTCATGATTATCAACCATTTCTCTCTCACGCACACACACCCGTGCACACAGACACACTTTATCTCTCGCTCCTATACGCTTTTATGAGTCACTACTCTTTTGCTGACCACTCTCTACTCTCTGTCATTCTCCCTGTCTCTCTCTCTCTCTCTCTACTCTCTGGATGGCCACCGTCCAGAACATCCATACCTCTAATTGGCCTGGCTCTTAGTGCTTACTGAACCTGTCTTTCTTTCTCTCTCAGTTTTTGTCTGTATAGCTCCACAGCTCTCCCTCCTTCACTCTCTTATCATTTGGCGTAGAGCTGAAGCAATGTGCTGAGTGGACTTCCAACGTCTGTCCTTCTCAGTCTGCACATTAATACACATACACACACACACGCACGCACACACAAACACACCTACACACACCTAAAGATGTTTTTACTTTAATTCTGGCTTTGGCTTTGTGCTTAGTACCAAAATCTGATTATTCCAATGTCTTAAAAAGAACAGGTAATTGTCAAACCCTTTGTGCATCTTGGGTGCGCTAACATTTGTTACTTCCCAATAAATGTTTACTACAGCACATAATAGTTGAGACATAAAACCAATTGCTACATAAAAGAGGTCCAAATTGGCTTCACTGTCTTTCTGTGCACTCTTGCTGTGAAAAGGAAGGTTGGCTGTGGAAAGTGCAATCATTTTAAAAGTATTTATTAGCATGAATGAACCAAGAGGAAAAGTTAAAAAACAAAATTGCACACTGACATGTTCTTCATCAGAATAATGATACCATCTTTCATAAGTTAATGGAGTCTCCTTTTAAATTGTCTTTCTTTCTTTGTGCGAAGAACATGGTGATTGTTCCACTAAACATATTTCACACAAATCACCAAGTGTTTTATTCTTTGTTTTTAATACAAATGGTGTCAGTTATACTGCAGGGCATGCATTAGATGTAATGAAAATGAAAAATTTCCAAAATGTGTAGATGTATGGATGTATATTATGTAAATGGTGGTATTGTGGCTCAGTGGCTGACACAGAAAGACGAACTTGCCTCTCATTCTCAGTGCAGGTCCTTCCTGTGTGGAGTTTTTGTATTCTGCCTGTGTTAAGAGGGTTTCCTCTGGGTGCTTCACTTTTGTCTCACAGTCTAGAGACATGCAGTTCAGGTGTAATTGAGACTTCCATAGAAATATGATTAAAAAACTCAAAGTGTTTCCTTGACTTCACTCTAATGTGCTTGGACAGGCTCCAGTTGCTCCAATGGTTGCAAACGCCACCCATGTAAACATTTACTGTTTCAGAATACATTTAAAGGTTGTATTTAACCTTTTAACCCACAGCTTTTATACAAGGAGCAATTACTGTAAGGGAGTAAATCTCCTCATTTCAGAGTGATATTTAGCTGAAAATATACATTGAGGCAGCTGGGCATCTAAATGAGATTCATAATATATTCCAAACCTGGCCTGTGATGAGCTAAAGGAGAGAGGAGAGGAGAAGAGAGGGGCTGAATGTGGTGAGACAGGGAGATAGAGCTCAAAAGGAGAGCAGTGAGCACTCAGATTGAAGGATATCAGATGGCCAATGCATGCTCATGCACACACACACACACTGATGTTCTCCCGCTGCAGTATAACAGACACAGAGTGGCCTTTTCTCCTGCTAATGCATCGCTTCCTTTCTATCTAGTATTGATTTATTCTCCCTCTCTCTCCCTCCTATGAAGGAACTGGCTGCAGACCTCTTCCCCCTCTCCTTCTCGCTCTCTCACACACCTCCTCTTTCTGTTCCTCCCTTCAATTCCCTCTTCATAGTGTTTTCTCCCTCCCTTTCCACGTCTTTGCCTCACATTTTCACTCCCTCTTATCTAATTTCTTCCTCCTTATTTCTCAGTCTAATCAGCAGCCTCTAACCTCTCTCCTCCCCTCCCTCTCTGTGCTTTGGCCTCTCATTTCTTCTCCCCTGACTTCATCTATTCACCTGGCCTCGATGGTGAGGCCCTATGAACAGAAACCAAACACTAACTCCACTCCGTATGCATTATTAACAGTACTTTATTCATCCATCCCTGGCATTAAGCTCCCCTAAATTACCAGACTCCATTATATATTTGACATGTCAACAAATGTGCTAAGTGTTAGCTAAGCTTCCAGAGTGATACTTACTGTAAGAAAGCACAGTTACCCAATTAAATAAAAGTTACAAAGTCATTGCAGTCTGTGGGGCTCAAAATACCATGTTTTGAATGTTTTAACCCATTAACTGAACATTTACATTACTGCTGACCGATTTTCTACTTTCAAGGCAGCCATTGACTTAATTAGTTTCTGTATAGTATGAAATTGACTGGCAGAAAAACTTGAAATCTGCTTAAAAATAGTCAATCCATCACAGTTAACATTTAGTCTCCTTAAAAGCATCTCGTGGAACTGGCTTGTAACTGACTCACAACTCACACACTGACTCATTCAATAACTTCTAGCCGGCTGCAGATCGTCCACAAGGAAAGGCTGTTCAGTCACTGGCAAACCAACTCCACACATACTAATCTGCATCATCTATAGGACAGGAAAGTTATAGCAGCAGACTAGACCTGCAGATGTGTCAGCATCGCCACTTACAGACAGAGAAAGTAGCGGCTGCTGCAGTTTTTGATCTGCCACATGAAGGAAATGAGTGTTTTTGCAATTTTTGTAATTCCTTTTAAAATGAATATTATCCTTTTCACGACGTATGTGTTTGCTAATTGTTTGATTTCCAGGTTTCATATTCCAACAGCAATGCTTGAATATGAATATGTTCTACTGCTTTGCAGGAGCAGACTGTTGTGTAAATGTCAGATGTTGACACCTCTTTAATGCAACAGCATTTTTCTCACAATAATGTGCTTTTGTTAAAAAAAAGTGATTAATTGTTCACTGTTATGGGAGGAAATCAATCTAAAAACATCGTCTTCTTTGAAAAATGGACAGCAGTACTGTAAAGTACAGTATGCCGTTTAAAGCAAATGGGCTAAAACATACAAAACCATTGGTTAAGTATTCTGCTTGTGTTAAGAGGGTTAAATGAGCTTCATCATATGCAAAACCAGCCACTCATGTCTGTATAATTTTAAGAGGAAAGGGTATAGAGTTGTCAAGATTATACCACATGAAATACCCACTTGGACAGTCCGGATGGACTTCTAACAAAGTTATTTTGTCAAGGCCTCAAAGTCAGCTAAGGTTGGAAGATGCTTAGAGGATACACAAATAAGCTTGTGACCCTGAGGTTGCCAGTTTGGGCTACCTGCAAGAATCTAGCCAGGAAACATGAATAGTCAAGGCCTCCTACCTGTCTTTGTCTCTGTAAACTTGCTTCTTCCCCTCCACCGCCCCATCCTCGCCCATCACAGCATCCTACAAGCCCATTAAGATGAGCTACAGATAGACGGGATATTCATTGTATCCACATTTTGCTCCTTGATTAATGGTGCAGGCTTCAGGGCAGTGAGTCAGCTTATCTGTTTGAGATAAAACATTACAGAGTGACACAGAACACCCAGTGCAAGCTGGGGATGGTTGACAGTGATTTTGTTTCCAATTACCAAAAATGATTGCGCTGTTTTCTTTTACTTTCAGTAAGTGCAATTAATGAGGATTCATGTCATTTGCTGATTTCTACTATGATGTTTTATATGGAGTTTTTTTCTCATAAAGACAAATGTTGAATGTCCAGAGACCTGACCTTTGGATGTGTGCCCCCATGTAACTCTATGTAAATACCAATGTTAGAATCAGGCTATGAAAGTCAGGAATGGCTTCATAAAATATCTGCTCCATTAAAATCTAATACTAAGAGTCCCAGTCAATAAGTGAAAGGAGAAAATTTTCTGCCTTTTTCACCAAGAGATGAATGTTTAATCTCTGTAATGGAGCTGTCATTAATGTCCACTTAACCTAAATGAGGAGTGTTTGTCTGCATTGTTTAGTGAAATTAATGGAACTCATCACTTCTCTGATAAAGCGTGTTACTCTTTTTCACTGAGCAGTGAAAAAGTTTATCTTGCTAATTTAGACCGTTGCTTCACTGTTACAACTGATTTTGCCTCTAGTGTAGTGCATATTGAATAGTACTCTCTTTCAAGCATGAGCTAAACCTTGCAGCACCATGATTTCATTATTAATGCATACTGTTGGTTTCAAAATGCTGCAGTCATCTAACACAGTCATGCTGGCCGATGGAGTTTCAAGTGGTACTATCAAATCAAAACAATGTTGTTGGAAAACAAAGAGATTAAGTATCTGAATGATGTCATGTCAAGCATAACCTTGTATGTTTGTGTGTGTTTCCAGGCAGATGCATTAGAGGATCCCATCCAAGCTGTTTTAGGCGGACCAGAGCCAGATGTTGACACTGTGGCCGCGACACTGTGCTTAGCACTACACCTCAGCCAGGTAACATGAATTCTGTCTGTTTGTGTGCATTTGTTCTCCACTTAAAAAAACATGTGAAAACCAAACTTTTCCAGATGGTTGAAGTTGAAGTGTTCAACAGTTCAGGTCAAGTCAAGTCAAATTTATCTATAAAGGCACAGGTCCTACCAGTGCTTGGCAGTACCTGGAAGTTGAGCCAACTCCTATGAAGTGAATGTTTATTGTCAGCCCTCAACTTAGAAACGTGCATTGTGTCCCAAATCCATACTATCTACTAATTCCATATAGTATATACTACATACCAAATGTCATAGTATACTGTTTTAGCAGTTAGTATCCAAAAATTCAGCATACTTAACCTTTTTCATTAACAGGAAATTATTCAATACATGCAACACGGGACTGTCACAGCCAATTAAAGTTCACAAGTAGACATCAAAATATTTTCCCTGAAATTTGATACTAATTGTTTTGTTTTCATAGATCTTGCTGGAGCTGTTTCACCACCATCCACAATTTATTTATTTTTTCATTGCATTATGGGAGAATAGTGTCCATCGGTGGCACACCATATTTAGTGTGCATATTGTGTGTGGTTTGAGTATACTTTTATGGCTATCAAGTTAGCAAAAAAAATCTGTACTTAGACATTGTTGTTTGATTTGTGTTACTGTTTCATGTGCAGTGGTACTAAACTTTTTCCCAAAACTTCATCTTTCAGAGTGCCAATCATTTGAAAACTGGGAACATTGTTATGCCACTATTTTTATGGAAATACACAAAAAATAAAGAGCAGCTGGCATTCAACACAAGCTAAAGTGCTATCTTGGCAAATATACGATGGAGTGGCAGTAGGGTGGAAAAACAAAATGCACCAAAGAAGATTAAACATGGTACACTATGAAAATGCCTTTCAGTTCACTGTAGAAATTCATCCTCCTACGTTTGAGCCACTTCCCCTTTGTTTCACTGTATACACAAAGATACTTTCACTATAGTGGTAAAACATAGTTAAAGTATTCTATATATTGTAAATTAAGTACTGTAAAGTGTTCTATAAATTGTAAATGAAGTATTGTAATGTATTCTAGATATTGTATACTTTTTGGTGCACTTGTATATGCAATAATCTCATACCATACTGCATTTATATTTTCCATTTTTATGTAATTTAAATAAAACCTACTAATTGCTTAACTTTGTGGGAACATCTGATTCCATGTCAGTTTTTTTCATTTTTAAATGCGTCTGGTTTCATGTACTGTGTGTGTCTGTGTGCTCCAGAAGGAACCGTCAGGTGGAGTGTGGGTGCCGGTGCTGTGCGGCCGGCGATGTGACGCTGTGTTGCCCGGGGAGACGGTGAGGTATCTGCGGAGGGCGAAAATTTGTGAGAGCTCGCTGCTCTGGAGGGAGGATGTAGACCTCGTGGAGCTTCATCACACTGGAAAACTCTCACTCACGCTGCTGAGAGATGGACTGCTAGATGGGTAAACGCACTCACATATGCAAATCATGTCAAAGCACACACACCAGGTCAGTTTGTAGATAACTTCAGCTAATCCTTAACTGCTTTACGGATGAGACACCGGGGAAGTTATTAAAATCTTACCCGTAAGCGGGTTCAGTGAATTTAGGATGTTTTATATTTCACTGGACCAACACTGATTAATGTGTTTACAGGTGATACTGAAGCACACACACACACACACCATACACACACATGCAGACCACTAACATATGCGGACACAGTGGGTTCTGGCTGAGAAGACTGTATTTGTTGATGCAAAAATGAGATTGAGAGTATGTTTGGGTGTGTAGTTCAGGCCTGCGTTTGTTCATCACTCATGACTCAAAGGGGAGTTGTATTTATGCAAATGCCTCACAATCATCGCTCCTTGCCCTGCAGCCATCCATATCTCCTTCACCCCCATCTTCTCACTCTCCCAGCTCTGAGTACCACACTTTGGAGTCCAGCATCCTGCGAGTGGTCCATCACGACAGGCAGCAGGACGCAGGGGATGATGGGGCATCGTCTGCGGTGACAACAGTCGCCAGGGAGATTCTTCAAGAGGCAGCAGAGCACATCGGAGCAGCGCTGGGGGAGACTCTCGGAGGTGAGGGAGGCGCAGGCGCCCCCCAGGGGGAGTAATGGGGCGATGAAGGAGGACACACACAAATCCCCTGACATGACTCGCTTAACACCCACCAGGAGAGATGGAGAAAGAGAGAGATGAGGGGTGGTGAGTGTGAGTAAGGAAGAGCGCAGAAAGACACACAGAGTCCCCATAGTGTGACTCTTTTTTTTTAAATTTAAGTTAGTTTAGTCTGTTAAGTTGTTTCTCTTTTTTCCAGCTAGTCATGTTTTGCCACTAAAGTAAGAAAAGTTACAAGAAATCAAAAAGGAATCAGTAAATGTTTGAAAGGGATAAAAGGCAATAATAGAGAAAACAGTAAAAAGTAGAGAGGGGCAGAGAACCAAACTGTATGTCTGTGTGTGTGTGTGTGTGTGTGTGTGTGTGTGTGTGTGTGTGTGTGTGTGTGTGTGTGTGTGTGTGTGTGTGTGTGTGTGTGTGTGTGTGTGTGTGTGTGTGTGTACTGTATTTATGAGAGGTAAAACTCTAGCCTCACTACAGAATGTGTGTATATGTGTTGGCATGGGTAAAGTAATATAAATGATTCATGAGATACTAGATGGTTTACTGCATTGTAATTCAAATTACATCAGTTAACATCTACTTAGGGTGGCTTTCAACTACTTGTGTGTGATCAAGCACCTAAGAGATAAAAAAGAGATGGAGTAGTACATTTGCAGTGTGTGTGTGTGTGTGTGTTATTAAGTCAGTTAAACAGCCTGCCAAACAGGTACTCCAGTTGTCAATGTTAAGCAGCTGTGTAAAGGTTGGGCAGGAGAAATGACTGATCTCTGTTCAATAACGCTCTGCTGCTTTTCTTCTCTGCCGTCTCTCACTGTGATGTACGGATGGAGTAAAAGTGAATTAAGGTGGATGGAGTGAGAGGAGACGAGCAAAGTAAAGTCCAGATACAGAAAAAGAGAGATGATTAGAGCAGAGTGATGTACTGTGTGTAGTTCAGCTCTCGTATTTCTATGTTCTTTGGACAGAGCATTTTCAGGTTCATTGATTCCTAAAGAGGCCAATAGCTCAACTCAATTCATGATCCTCATAAGCTCTGTCTGAAGAAAAATGTTACCAGAGGACATGTAGAACTTTCCATGGGTTTATATACTGAACTGGCCATTGGCTATTTATGGCTTTAACAAAATTTCAGCTTTTTTATTTACAGTATATCTACTATGTACAGTTGTACTGTACATGTTTTGAAACTGTGTATTTTTGTGTTGTCTTGATTAAAATGAGACCAATTGGAAATATTTGGTGGAGCATAGACAGCACAACATTTTAAATACTTGAACCAGAAGTAGCTCACATGATCACAGTCCCAGATGTTGCTGTTGCCTTTCATTAAATGTGAATGATTTACTAACTACTGTGGTACGAACAGTATAAAGTGTAACCTTAACTGAATTTCCCCAAACAGTTTCACCAAAAGGACACAATGTTTGGTCAGAAGTTTTTCATGTTCTTCCCAGGTCACTGCTGGCAACATCACTAACTTAATTAAAAGTGTGGCAAAAGAGGACTGTGTCAGTCTACATCATTATTTATTGAGTACAGCTCAACACAAGAGGTTAAAAGGGCAAGTAATTAATGACTTTTACTGATCATTATTGATTATAATTATTGATTGATCATAGCTTACAGTGGCCTGAAATGTACATAAATATAATGGCCACATTTCACAATAAAAATGTAAACTAACTAAATAAAACAGAAACTCAGGAAAAAGAAAAAGAGATAATATATCATGGGGCAATACAACACTTAATGTGAGTGGCTCTTCTTGGCTTAAGACAAAACTGTGTTGCAGTGCTGGTTACTTGCCCTACAGCAGAAGTCCAGGCTTGTAGATAAGCAGAAATTCATCAACAACCCCTATCAAATATGATAACATGTGTAACATGATGTGCGTAATTATTGAACTTACATGAACTTATGAACAAGAGCCAGAGTGTGCATGTTGGATGCACCCATATGTGTTTGCGTGTCTGCAGAGGCCTTGCGGCTGCAAAGTGATGCCTTGTGGATCAAACATGGCCGTCGGTCAGCACAACTGGAGGAGCTCACAAGATCCTTGGAGCAATGGAGTGATGTTATTGCGGGTCAACACGATGAGGCAAAGCTACAAGGTATTTAAACATGCAGAGCAGCTGGGCTTTAATTGAACACAGAGCAGGGGTTCTCAACCTTTTGTAACTTACGGTCCACTTCTGATTGTTAAAACATTTCCGAGGACCACCTTCCCACATAAATGAGAAAAAAACCCATAACATCACGAGTGCTTTGTGTTTAAGTGTCTCTGGAGCTTTGATGGTTTCAGCACCTCATTTGACAGGATTTTACCACATTCAACACAAATCACCGACTATTTGTGGACGTTGATTAAACGTTTACATTTAGACCATATTTCACCCAGTGACTAGTAGACCCACTAGTTGGATTACATGGACTGTATCTTAACCTATGATATAGAACTTCCTTCATGCAAGTTAGTTTTATTTATATAGGCAAATGTGCTTCAGAGTTAGTAGTATGCATGCAGTTTAGAAGGAGTTGGAAATATCTGATCTTTCCTAACAAATTTTATTTGCATAACTAGCATTATTGACATAACCTTTTATAATTTGAGGTGTATTGTGTTATTTTGTCAAAGGGGATTTAAAATCTTCCCAGTTTACATCATGATAAAGGGCATTACAACAGCTGTAGGAGCTTTAAACAAAAAGCAGACACATTTACCATAGTTGGAGGCTCTCTCCATGTTCTGCTGTTGACAGAATTGTCAGGTCACATGATTGCTAAAAGTTCAAAATAATCCCTGTTGTGTCACAGAGACAGGGCATTCATGTTTGTGTTTTTTTCTGTATGTTGTGAAATTGTTTTGTATTCTTTTGTGTGTGTTTTATATAACTGTTAGTCTGTTTGTGTGTGCTGACTGGATGCAGACTTGGAGCAGCTGCTGACTAAGGACCTGAAGGAGTTTTCTGATGGAGAGATGACCATAGCGCTCACTTCAGTGACCACAGATAAGGAGGTAAGTTTTTATCATTAAAAAAAAAAGCTTAAAAAGCCTCATTCCATTTATATTTCTGTTCAGTCAGTTAAAATATAAATATAAACCAATTTACCAATGAAATTTAGTGATTTTTCTTCTTTTGAAATATGACTAGATCCTACTGCATGTTTGAATGTTGAAGAGAGTTTAATAGGCTACTAACCTCATTTAATTAAGGGTGAATTGAACCGAGCTGTGCAAGGCAGAAAACCCAATAAAGATTAAGTTAATTTATCTGAAGCTCAGAGAGTTTCAGTTTTAAAGACCCATTTCATGTCCATAACATTTAAAGACAATTTACAGCTTTGTTAAATACATTTTAAATGTGTCCATTTTATGCCACGATTAAATGGAAACTCTATGTATGTATTTTATGAGATATTTCCAACTACAACAATTAAAACCATGTAAATGTGGAGCTTAATAATCCACAGTTCGTATTAATTCTACACATGTATTATCATGTAAAGATAAGTGTGCTGACATAGAAATATTGGCTAATTAATACACTTATTACTTCAATTAATGACCCCATGAGCCTGACTGGTTCCTTTAATATATCTTGGTGATTATATTGGGATATAATACAGTCTTCTTCCCTTTGTTAGTTGTTTTCAAAGAAGCTTATGTTAACTTGCATAGTCTTTTAAAAGAGAGATGGAAGAGAAAGAACTTGGACATGTTCCCAACAAAAACACGGTTTCTTTTTTTTAAAAAGTTAGTTTTGATGATGTTTTGGATTCATCAAACCTACACCGTGTCATTTGTGTGTGTGTGTGTGTGTGTGTGTGTGGGGGGGGGGGGGGGTTGTTATGCAAGTAGAGAAGCCCCTCTGATGTTGTGATGTTCTGCATTTGGATGAGATGCAGATGGAGGCCTGAGAGCCTCATACACATCCAGGTATCACCTCCTCCCCACTGATATCTTAAAATCCAACACACACATTTTCACACACATTTGTGGAATGTTTGTGTTGACTTTTCTATCTTTCTATCTCTGTCGCCCTCCTGTTCTTCCTCTTCACATTTGCAATCACACACACACACACACACACACACACACACACACACACACACACAGAGGGTGCTTTAAGCCTTTAAGCCTACCCCTTGCTTTTCTCCCTGCTGCAACTTCTAATGTGTTCACCCCCACCCCACCCCAAAAAAAAATCATTCATTATTTCTTTTATATCTCCTTCTCACTTCCAAAGCCCATTTTTCTCAGTGGCTGCCTAGTGTGCAGTATTAGGCTATGTGTAAAATAAATGATGTCTGTAGCCGTAGGGGTATGGCTCTGCCTCCCCCAGAAAACTACCTAACGTCCAAGGAACATTAAACACCCAGATCCTCGTTTAGCGAATAAATAACCATTCATTTGAATGGCTTTGTCTGTGTGTGCGCACTGGACTTTCTGTGCATATTTTACCAGCGCTGTGCCTACATGCTGTGTGTCAGGAGCGAGAGGGAGCGAGAGGGAGCGAGAGAGAGAGAGAGAGAGAGAGAGAGAGAGAGAGAGAGAGAGAGAGAGAGAGAGAGAGAGAGAGAGAGAGAGAGAGAGAGAGAGAGGGCCCATTAGAGACTTAATATAGAATAAATGGCCAGGGGCCTCTGTGTCGCCAGCGGACCCTCCAACTCCACAGCGTCATGGTGGGTTACTAATGACCTGAGATCGGGCTCCAAAATGAACTCCTTATATGCATGTCATTTGCAGTGTGTATATATTTATATATTATTTTTTAATTGTGTTTGAAAAGAGAGTAAAACGGTATGAGAGTGTCATTTATTGAGGGGGCTTAGGGAAGTTCTGCCTTAAATGATTTTTTCCAGAAAACTAAATAAATTAGATTCAATTAGTCTTTAATGGTTTATGTGTTATGTGTTTGTCAAAGTGTGTGTGTGGGTTTTTTTTTTGGGTTTTTTTGTCCGTGTGTGTGTTTGATAGCAGTTAAAGAGGACAGAGTTAGATTTTAGGCTAAAAACAATCTGACTCTGATTGCCTAGTTAGCAGAAGAAAAAGCTTCAGTGTGTTTGGTGTAACGATATGGACACATCGTATAGACTGACTAATGTATTTT
The DNA here is from genome assembly GCA_005408345.1 of Macquaria australasica. Taxonomy (NCBI): domain Eukaryota; kingdom Metazoa; phylum Chordata; class Actinopteri; order Centrarchiformes; family Percichthyidae; genus Macquaria; species Macquaria australasica. The sequence goes on from SEMN01000436.1 coordinate 117,784, forward strand.
TGTATACTGTACAAACATACATTAGTCAGTCTGTGTGCTCCTCTATTATGGAAGAGAAAAGTGGAAATGAATGGAGTTTCATTCTTTTAAAATCACAGTGCCTGTCTGGATGTGTCTGTGTGTCATTTGTATCCGCTCATCAATGTGCGCTACATTTGAAACCGTAAAGGCAAATATTTCTATAAGTTCCTCGAACAGTAATTCCATGCTTGGCTACAATGGCACAAAATACTGCTCAAGAACTATCGTGAAAAAAGTTTCCCCTGATGCTGCACATGAGCAGCAATCATATGAATTTGTCTGTGAGGCTACGTATGCTATGTTTTGTAATTCAGCATATAAAAACAGCTGTATTGAGGGTGTGACATTGCCCATAATTTGCACAGTGGAGATAAATCTGTGAAAGCAGTATGTTACACATTTGCCATGCAACCTTGTGCTTTTCTTTATTGCATATAGTAAATAGTGTTGCATTCAGTATGCCAGTTCCCTGTCAGCTATAGCAGTTGTTGGTTGTTTAGTTCAAAGTGCACATACTTCAAGTTCTTGGTATTTTTCTGTTGCTGCAGCTGTACTGAACGTGTTCCCTTATTGCTGCAGTCTGTGCATGTTGTAACATCTACTTGTTAAGATTCTGTGTGCAGTATTTATGTGTTGTATGTCTCAGCAAACCTGCGGTTCATCAGCTCCAAATATTTCCGCATTCAAAGCACAGGCTGTGTTTTTATAGTTGTTTAAATACTTAAATCCCAGACTTTTGCCTTAATTTCTGCTGTAGCCTCACAAACAAGTTTGGCTTTTTATCACAGTCCTATGCAAACTACGAGCTTAAGCTGACATTTGGTAACTAAGTAAATAAATAACACAAGCCGTACTCTAACTCTAACACTGTAAAATGTCCTTATGAGTTGCATTGAACCTTGCGTGTTCTGTATAAAGGGGAACGTTAGGGAAGAATAAAGGTAAATACATACTCATTTCAAACCAATCCATATTGTTATCATTGTTAGCAGTGTATTGTACAAAATAAAACTTAAATACAAGATGTAAAAGAACTTGGTAAAATTCTGTATTAGAAATTATCAGTAGCCTTTATAATCAGTTCTAGTTATTATGTATTGTTTTCATCCATTTCTGTGTGGCAGTTTTTTTTATGTTAAGGCATCATAACATTTTCTGTATTTGCTGTTGTTTCTCGGTATATCTCACTGTAGAAAGGACAAAGTATTCAACCCACACAGTGTGGTACTTACATTTATGTGGTCAAGCCAACTGGGACTATTTTCTTTTAAAAGTCACCAATTTGTCACTGTGTACAGAGCGCACAGGAACACTACATTTTCTAATTTACTGGTAGCTGCACTGTGTCCACTAGTGGAAGAGGCACCACAGGAGCCAATAGGCGTCAAGTGCCTTGCTCAAGGGCACACAGCCATTGTGCAGCATCACCTGTAGATGTGAAAGACATGACAAAGTCGCTAAGTTGGTACAAGGTAACAAAGAAGTTGGAAGGCTTTTCTTGCTCGTATGAAAGGTTTTGTGTAACACTTACGTGAAGCTGAACACACAAAAACATTACTCACATATTCATGCCAGTGAGTGTGTGTTTGTGTATCAGAGGTTTTCATGGCTCACTAATTAGCGCTGGCAGATGAAGCAGTGGTCGGATAAAGAGTTGTCATGCTGTGGAGTTGATGAACTGTGGGAAGGACAGGAGCCCACAGCCACACACACACACACAGTCATGAATATGTGAATAATGTGTTTTTTTGCATTTGTTAATATGGATATCTAAATAATATAATATGTTTTAGAGTTTTCGGTTCTTTTGCAAGCTATTTCCACTGTTGAGACTGTGGAGAGAGGAAAGGGGGGAAAGTAATAAAAGTTTGCATTTTGGTCTGAGCTTGAAATCTCACATGAACACAAGCTAATCCAGTGTTCCACAAGGATATCAGAATAATTGTAATGTTGTTTGTTTTCTCTGTGTGGTAAAAAAAATCAATCATCTTTTGTTCCGTGTGAGTGTGGCTTGTGTAACTGTGTGTGCTTGCGTGTGTGTGTGTGTGTGTGTTTGTGAATGTCTGCTTATAGGATAATGCATCTGCATACGATTTAACATTATTCTGGACGTTGATTACTATTTTTCCGTTTTCATTGCTATAATGTTTTATGTTGTTGATTTGTTTGTTCTATTCTTTCTCTGCGTGTGTGTATGTGTCCATCTTTCCGTCTGAGGTACGCTTTAGGTTTCATTTTGGCGACGTTGATTGTCTCTAATGTGTTGTTTGTTCACAGTCCTCCGGCCCTTCTGTTTGTTTATGCGGGGCCAGTTTTGCCCTACGCCACTTGCACAAATAATTATGCTCGCTAATGAAGGGGCCCGCAGCCACGGCACTCGGTGAATGCCTTCCTGATGAGAGGCACTAGGAGACAGCAGGTGCAGGGTGGGCCTCCCAGGGACTAAGATTGAAGACCAGGAAGTCAGGGTACCCCGCCCCTCCATCCCTCTATCTTACCATTCCTCTCTGATTTCCTGATTCTTTCCTTCTTGCTCCTCAGTGATTTTCTTGGCGAGAGTATCCATCAAGTACATACTGCTGTAGACACAGTTTTGGGGAGATTCAAATCTTCGGATTCTAAATTTACATTCATAAACATAACATCTTTTTTTACATTAGCCTGATATCTGCTGATGCCATCAGGATGCTAAATCACATTTACACATTTCCTAATTCTGTTTAGTGTTGCTTTTGTTGTAGCTCTTTATATGGAAATACCTTCAGAGTAATATACACTCATAAGGATTATACAAAGATGCATCACTTTTATCTGCTCTGTGAAAATATTTTGCTATAACTTTGTTTGGCTGTAACATAATATATGAATTGTTTCATTTACAAAAATATGGTGTTTATTTAAATAAGTTTGGAAAACTGCTGTACAAGACAGTCATCATACTGTATCTTAAGTAACTTGCACTGATGTTTCTTCCTCATCATCATCTCTTCTGAAACTCTCATTCTTTCTCCTCCCCCATTTTCATTCTCCCCCTGTGGCTTCCTTGGGCTTTGAGGGCAAACAAATAAACAAAACAAAACATTTATAGACTCAGTGCTTGCATCCTGGCCCCCAAATCCCTGCACTTAGAGCTGAGTGAATGAAGCATGCGGAGAAGGCCCATATGAGAAAGACAGACAGAAAGACATTTGGGCTTCTTTCTCTGCAAACTTTTACCCCCCTCCCTTTTTCCCTCCGTCTCTCCAAAAACTTCATAAGCAGTAATACTCTTTTGTACGTGTGTGTGTGCGCATGAGTGTGAACGAGAGCGTATGACTGTTGGTTTGTGAGCACATGCATTGAGTTTGGCTGTGCATAGTGTGTGTGGTAAGTGGTATATGATGCGCATGTGTGCGTGCATTTGCATGTGTGTGTTTGAGCAGGGTGGTGTCAGCTCGCTCCTTGCCACCCCATTTGCTGTAGCTGTACCGCTGTGATCACAGACAGATGTATAAATCAAACCTCGCTTGATGGATTCATCAGGGTGGCGAAACGATCGCCTGAGAAGAACTCGCAACTCTCTTAGCATTCTGTGTTCTGACGGAAAGGGTATGCAAAGAGCCTAAATGGATGAACGCTTGATTAATTCTTTGCCGGAGATGTTGGCGACAGCAGGAAATGTGTTTTTGCTTTGACTGTGTTTGCACGGGAATTTACGCGCGCGGGGCGTGAGTTATGAGGCCCGAGTTTTGTACCTAAGGCTATTGTGCATAATGATGGCAGGTTGGGAGAACTGCAAGCAGCCGCTAAAGACTTGCTACCTGTGGAGCAAAGACAACCAAAGAGAGAGGGAGGGTGTGTGTGTGTGTGTGTGTGTGGATTGGGGCCTAGTGTGGGAGAAAGATGAAGCTGCAAAGTGTGTGAGAGCAAGAGATGAAGAGGCAATGTGTGACAGGGGAACCGAGGGACACAGGTGAGGGAGGGAAAAAAGGAGATAAATGGAGAAGATTTGGGTGAAGGAAACATAAAGGAAAGGATGCCATTAGAATACAAAAACAACAGAAGTAACACACAAAGTTAGATTAAAGGGATACTAATTCCCTTTTGATGCACACATTTTCTGTATGACATAAAGATACTGAACATGGGTTCAACCTGCTTTTGACCCTTCACGCCATCAGTCACTGGTAACTGGTCCTCAAAGATTACACTGCACACAAAGGGGTGCTCTCGAACGATTTCGATGTGTATTCCATCACTTTAAAGTTAATGCAGAAACTAGTGAAGCATCTTGGCGATCAAGAGGATCAGAAATCATGTCTGTGAAGGTTAGAAGAATGTCTACAAGAGGAGAGAAGCTTTTCTTTTCACAGCAGTTCTGCTACTGTCATAGTCGTCCTATCACCACACCTCAGGACCAACAAGGTTCCTTAATCAAAACCCATAACTCCAAAAAAACCTTTCCTACCAAAACAAAACAAGGTCGGATATCTGTTGACACTATCACCATCACAAGCAGCAAACTACTGCTAAAGGTTTTTAGTGTTTCAAATGTTACTTTCCCTATACTTGTATTACTATTTTTGTGTTGTGTTGCACATTTTCAATGTTTCTTGTTATTATTAATATTTCTTTCATTTTGTTTTTGTTGCTTTTTCTGTTTTCTGTTATTTATGTTGAAAAATCTGAACACTTGAGAAAGATTGCTTTTGTTTCACACATTGCTTTTACTTGTTGAGTATAAATAAAGAACTTGTGCATCAGTGAAACAGACCCACAAATATCAGTTCATCCAAGTGTCTGCTCTAGATGACTACTTATTTTTTTACATTTTATTTCTAAATGCCATTTCACATAAGAAAACAAAACTGCCATGCTTTTCTCTGATGAAGTTTAAAGAATTAAAACTGTTAATATTTAAAATATCTGCAGTAGCAGAATATTGTTCCAGTGACTGACTGCTCTTAAAAAAATGAAAGTTAATAAAAAGTAAGTACAGTGAAGGGTTTAAAGGGAAAACCCTTTGTTTGTGATAGCTTACCAAAAGCTCAACAAATGAGAAGCAGGTTTCTGTGTCCAGATCCTAAGGTTCTTGGAGACAGTTAGCAAGTGGATTTTTATAGCTAATATGTTGGTAATTTATAAGAAAAGGCAATCTGTGTATCTGGGGGTGGCAGAAAGAGGAGGGGCAGGCAATATGAGTAGTAATTTACTCAGTTAAGAGCCAAATGGCAGACAGACTGTCGCCCTGCGTGTTATCTCGGAGATTTGCACTCTGCTCGTTTTCTGACTATATTTCCCTGCCTGTGTGTGTGAGTATGTGTGTTTGCAGTTTTGTGTGTATATGCACGCAGTTGGGTAGTAGCCTCAGCATCGTTTGAACATTTCTTTGTATATTGTACTGTAAATCATGAAGACTTTATTGCTTTACCAGAGCTCATATGTGTACATACTGGTACATGTTTGTTCACTGAGATTACAGTAGCCGACTGCAGGCGGATTTATGTGTGTATCTGCATGTGTTAGGGTTACATGTGCCTTTACTTGTGTGTTTGTACTTATGTGAGTGAATATGTGTGTTTTAACGAATCTTGGGAGGCTTCATTGCACTCATCAGGATATCAGTGTTGAAAAATGGCAGTGTCAGTGAAGTGACAGTTGTGTGTGTGTGTGTGAGGATTGATGGGCCTGAGTGTGACAGCAGCCATATTGTGGAGAGAAAAAGGATGGGATGGAGGGAGGAACAGGCGGAGGAGTATTGTATCCCCCTCATCCTCACAGGTTAATATTGACACAGCCTGGGCAGATACAGCGCCTGCAGCGCTCATCACTCACTTTCAGTGGACCCATACAAATACACACACACACACACAGGCTCAAGGAGAGAGAAGGACCACACACACTGTAAGACACAGCACACATAAAAAAAATAAAAATACAAACACTTTCAAAGTCAAAGAAACACGGACTATTTGGACAAGTCAGTCAACATGAACAGAAATATGTTTTCAAGTATACTAGACACACACATGAATGTCAATCTTGGGATTCCTCTGTTAGCTTTACTAAAACTACAGTATCTCTTTTGTTTAAAAGTTCTACTTAAATAAGCACAACAACAATTTTGAGAACTTCACAAAACAAACAGTTGTACAACAAATCTAGATTAATCAAGCAAATATGTTTTCAAAAGTATCACTTTGCACACTTTATGTGTAACCCTGCGTTGCAAATTATGGTTGCCATAACATTGTTGTTAATCATTTCAGAAAGAAAGAAAAAGCAAGTTCCCTTGACAAACAAAACAATTAATTAATGTAACTTTCCATCCATCAATCATTGTGCGTGTCACTGAATTACCATAATCTGTGCATGGTGGCTGTTTTAAGAGCAAACAGTTAATTTCCAAACAATAAATCACAAAGTGTCTCTCTACCCCTCTGTGAGCTTTGACAGCTTCGTCTCTCATTGCTGCAGATGAAGGCTTACTTGAAACCACTTCAGTTTTACAAAAAGAATTAAATCATATGCACAATAAAAGGCAGGGGTCTAACAAAGTTTCCCTTACAGCTGTAACCAAAATGTTTGGAAATGTGTATTAATCATTTTGAGACTATTACGACAAAATGTAAGAATTGCTTTTTTCATTATTAGTTCATTAATAATATAATTTCAAAAAAGTTGGAACTGAAGGCATATGTCAAGCAGCTTGCCTTGATCTTGACTCCTTTCCCCTTCTTTTTGTTTGTTCATCTTTCTTTATCTCTCTTCCAGGACTGGCATGGTTATGTGGGCGGGCTGAAATCATTCAGTCATCGCCATGGCTATGATGGTCTGGTGGTTCTCTTGTCCATCAATGATACACTTCATCATCCCCGCCAGCAGGTGGCTGTCTACTCAAACAACACAGATATCCTAAACCAGGTAAATAAAACGTAAGACCACCAACAAAGCCACCTGTAATATGTCAAGAGTGAAACACAAGTGCTTCTTTGATGGACACTACTCTATGAATAACTCTGGTAACTGGAACTAGGCATTGTTATGTCTCTTATTTATTTGTCAATTTTCCTGAATCCCTACATGTAATGTTTCCTTTGCTAAATTATCTAGGATTGAAACAGCATATTGACATGAGGTGTGCTGAGGGATGTGGGCAGTTATAGTTTGGATAAAGTGCCCTATGGGAAGGTTGCTCTGGTGAATATGCTCAGTGAAAACAGGCTGCTCTTTGCAATTAGGCAGGATTGTCATTAAGCCCTTCTGACATTAGTCAGTCAGCCTTCCCAGAAAATCAATAAAATGAATAAAAAGGAATAGTTCAACATTTTGGAAAATGCGCTTAGGCTATTTGCTTTCTTGCTGAGAGTTAGATGAGAAGATCGATACCACCATATCTATCAAGTAAATACACGGCTACAGCCAGCCGCCAATTAGCTTAGCTTAGCAGCTCCCAGCCAAGAAATAGTCTGGTACACACCCCTCTTAAAACTGCAACTTATCATTTTTACTATTCAGTTATTGTACAAATGAAACAAACAAGATATATTGTGTTAATTTGTGAGCTTTAGAGGTACTGTTAGGCAAATTTAGTTGCTTTTGGATGGAGTCATGCTAGCTGTTTCCCCCTCTTTGTGTTAAGCTAAGCTAACCAGCTGCTACCTATAGCTTCATATGCTGGACAGACGTGAGAGTGGTATCATCCTTCTCATCTCACTCTCAGCAAGAAAGTAAATAAGCATATTTGTCAAAATGTCAAACTATTGCTTTAAAAACTCAAAATAGAAGAACATAAAATATGACAACACGGTGGCTTTCATTGCAGATCTGCCGTGAGTTGGAAGAGTCTTCCAGCTGGTCTCTTTCTGGTGAACTGGAGGCCGGGGAGAGTCTCCAGGTATACCACATCCCTATAAACACCTCCTTATCTTCTGGTACTCCTCCTCTGCTGGTAGAAGAGATGCAGGGCATCCTCAAGGACTTTGTTGACAGGCGGAGCTCGGTGTTAGTCTGCCACCCCAGCAGTAGGACCTCTTCCACGGAGGGAGTGGCAGGCAGCGTGGAGTTCTCCCAGGGATCATCTGGTATCAATGACATGGATGGCTCTGACATAGAGAGAGCCGAGGGAGGCAGTGGAGATGTGGTGGCAATAGCAAGGTAATTAGATGCATCCCTTTGATTTAGTTTCATCCAGTTTCGGTGAAAGTCATCAAAACATGAAATCTGAGATTGAATATTATTTATTCATGGACTTTAGGCAAACATTGACACAATTCAATTACATTGTTTTATCTCTGTTTATAGGGTGATGGCAGATGGTGAAGAGGACACAGGAGGTGTAGGAGGTGATGCTGGCGGGGAGCTTGTGAGCCCTGACAGCGGTATGACCACCATCCGCAGCAGCCGCTCCTCCAAGGAGAGTTCAGTGTTCCTCAGTGATGACAGCCCAGTCGGTGAGGTTATAGCAGGAGGAGGACCAGTAGCAGGGCCAGGAGGACTCTTCCTGAGAAACCCTTCTCCCCTGGGGTTGTCATCCCTCTCCCCTCCTGTCCCACCGGAAAGGAGGAAGCACCGCCCTAGCAGAAATAAGAGTGATAACTTTGACTTGTTTAGTTTTGACCCACTACATAGCAGTGACCACTCTATGTCAATGGGAGGGGAATTGGCAAATTCTGGAGAAAGAGGAGATGAAGGAGAAAGAAGAGCAGGGAGCTCGAGCTTTTCAGAACTTGAAGAGCTGAGTTTGCTGGATTTCTCTGCACCAAATTCATTGGGTGGGCTTGAAAGTAGAAATTCTTCAATTGACCACCATGGTCAAATCCATGGGAATGACATGATCGACACTGTGGTTCCTCCAACCCCAGTCAACAGCGTGGTAGGTAGCCGCCCACCCAGCAGTTGCGGGGTCAGGTTCTTTCCAGAAGATGTAGTTGAAAGGATCAGTGGCCTGCAGCACAAGGACAGTGTGTCATCGTCATTGTCAGAGACCTGGGATGAACTTGGCTTTGACACGCAAGGAGCATTGTCCTCAAGTGATAATAATGCCTGGAATAGAGGAAAAGAGTCAGTTGATGATATGACAGAACGAGAAAACAGACAAGAGATCTTAAAGTCAGAGAATGCCCACCAGAGTGGAAAGAGCCTTGAACCCCAGCTTAGTCTGATCACGGAGCAAACTGAATCATACGACAACTGGAACCCAGAAACTGTACTTAAGGATCAATGGAACCCTGTTTCTTTGGCTTACCTGCAATTGACACCACCAGAGGAGGAAGTAACTGGAAAATGCAGGGCTGGTATCATGAGAGTGAAAGAAAAAACATCCTCATTGTCGAGAAAGAAAGCAATCCTAAACACTTTAACGCCAGATACATCTAAAGAAGAGGATGAAGGGGTACAAGGAAAAAAAGGAGACAGACAGATGGAGCTCCTAGACTTCTGGACGTACTCAGCTCAGAAGGGATTTCTCAAATCAGATAGTGGAACCACCGCCTCATATCCTGAATCACTAGATATGTGGAATATGACAATCCGGGATGACAGTCTATCACCTCTCACTACCCCTGACAACTTGTCTGAAAACTCAGGTTCTTTCTGTGGGGTGAACCCCAAATTTGGGGCTGGCACATCCATGGAAAGTCCAGTAGGATTCTCTGATGGTGGAATGGTGATGTGGAACACCACCATACAGGAAGACAGCTCTTCCACAATAACAAGCCCCGAAGGAGCTGAAAATGGAAAAGACCTTTCACACATGGGATCATTGGACACCAGTGATTCTCCTGAGACACATGCAAGCAAACAGGTGGGAGAAGAAAAAGCTATTGAGGAGGAGAGAGGAAAAAATAAAGTACTTAGTCAGTCTCCTGAAGAAGTGGCGTGGAGGGGTAATGAACACAATGTGAAAATAATCATAGAGGCAGCAGAAAGTAGAACACAGGGTGAGGAAACAGGTGACGATGACATTGACAGTGTTCATAGCCAACAGCCTGTCTTGCAGAACTTGGCATCTGGACATTCAGAAGATGGGACTTCCCCCTACCAAGGTACTGACATGTGGGACCTACCTGTCCCTGGCATGGTCACCTCCACTTCAGAATATGACAATGTAGGAGCTGGTGTTTGGAGCCTGACATCCTCCCCTGAGACCTATTCTAGCCCCGTAGCAGACATGATACAGCTAGAGGGGCAGTCTAGCCCTTTTATAGCTGTGACAAAACCTATTCAGATAGAGGAGAGGCACGATCAGAAGGCTGATCCTCTGGGAAAGACTGAATACAGAGCAGTAATTTCAGACAAAGAACAGTCAGCCAACCAGGTGTTCCTATTTGAGGGAACTAGTGAGTTGGGTCACATGATCATGGGTGGGAGAAGTTCAATTGAGAGTAAATATGACAACAAATGTGGAGAAGGATCAGAGGAAGCTGACTGGTTAGAGCAACCAAGTGATCATTCCCCATTTGTTCTGGTGGACTACTCCACTGTCACTCAGGCCACTTCAGCCAGTCACCATTCAAGTCCAGGAGAAGCTGCTGAGACTCAAATCCAGACCGACCAATCATTGTCCCCAAGCCTTGTTAATTGGGAAAATCTCATTTCCGAGAAACACAATGGCTCCAAATCAGCTTCATCATCACATGATCTGCCGATCACAATGACCTGCAATGAAGATTGGCCTGCCACTGAAAGCCAAGGTGGTCCTAACAATGAGAGCATTGGAATTGTGGAGGGTAAAACAACAGAAACCATGTCTCTGAGCTCCAGCTCTGGGGGGGAGAGAGACACACTGAAGTATAGCCCCGACAGCCTTCACCCAGGTAGTCGAGACGAACTCAGGTCCAATTCTGACGGAGATTCATCGTCAGGCCTAGAAATGGAATACATCATTGTGTCTGGCATAGTGAAAGAAGCTGAGAGAGAGTGGCATGATAGGCCTAAACAGGGTGACAGGAAATCAAAAGGAACAAGAAAGTCCATGGAGACATTTAGCATGCTTTCCTATGCTGCCACAGTACTGCAAACCCAGGCCCAAGCTGCACATAGAGAGCACCAGGAGAACACAGACCAAAGTAGGCAAAACCAAATGATCAGAGATACCGACAATGCACTTAGTCCAGATTTAGAGCAAAATCAAGCTGTCTTATCCACTCATTACCAAGCAAGTCTTGATAATGCCACTGAGCATCACATGGTGCCAGAAATTATCAGTTCCAGCCAATCAAAAAATAACTCTGAAGCTTTTTATCAGTCAGATTCACGACCAACAGGTTGCAGTCAAACACAGGTAGAAGAAGGAAACTATGACGATAAATCAAGCATTGTGGCCAGAAGTGTGTCTCCATCACTGAGATATCCATCAGATCACTTCCTGAAAACCAGAGAGGAGGTTTATGTCCATTCACAGATCTCAATGGAAGATTCAGATGAGGGTGGGCAGTCACCCTGTGCACCTCCACCATGTCCTACCTCTTTGGATGACTTTCAAGTCTGGAGGGGACAGTTAGCGAGACAGGGCACACCTCAAACCACATCTGAACCACAATCCCCTGTATTTACCAACAGTTCGGTCTCCCACACCAGCTCTTTGATTGGCACCCCATTAAGTGAATCAGCTATTTCTACTGACAGAGGACTTGGATTACCATTTTCTGGAGATTTAATGGAAGAGGAGAATGATGAGGAAGAGCATGGGGACGAAACTGATAGAAAGCACACCACCCTGCCAAAATGGACTTCAGAAAAACAAAGTGAGAGGGAGGAAAGACAACAGTTGGGATCTTCTGATCTGCTAAGTTTCACAGAGGAGCTGATTGGAGGTTCTTCGTTTCAACAAACAGATTTACAAACATTTGAGCCAAAGAGGGACAGATTCCTGCAGAATACAGAGCATTACTATGATGAACAACCTATGAGGACTGATCGTGATAAATGGTCGACTGAACAACAGATTGGAGACCAAGATGCTTCTCAAGATAGCTATTCACCTGTTTTAAGGTAAGCAATGCACCTCAAATTATATGCTTATGTCTTAAGCTCATGTGCTATTCTACTTCTGTCACATTTACAGTTATTTGAAGTCAGTACAAATACATAAAATTTGAAAACATATAAACATGCAATTATTTTTTCATAAAAAGACACAATATGAAAGTTATTAGACCATATAGTCATCTTAAAAGGTTGGTAGGTTAACCCAAATTGCAAGAAAAAAAACATAAAAAACCTGCATATTTTTGTACATCTAGTGTATATCTAGCCATGCAGGTAGTTTGATTTGGTTGGTGTGATCTTCCAAGGTTTTGAGATATCCGTCTCTGAGATTTCTGCCTCCACCCCAATGCAGTGGAAGTGAAGGGAATTTCATTTGTGCTGATAGACTAAGGAAAGATGTAGAAGTATCTTTCTAGCATTCTTGCTTTTGTTCATGACAGACTTTCAACACTCAAGCTGCCAACAACTAGTGAATGAACATATGTGCCTGTCCTGCACACACACCCACACACATAGACACGTGCCAACCACCCCTCCCCTCACTCTTAGTTCTCTGCTGGGTTTTTGAGTCTCTACAGCTTTCTCAATGGAGTCTGTACGTAAGAGGAATATTAGAAACACTGAACAGACTGTTGAAATCAAGCTAGAAGGCCCTCCTGAGGAACTGAGTCTGATGATGTGTGTGTGTGTGTGTGTGTGTGTGTGTGTGTGTGTGTGTGTGTGTGTGTGTGTGTGTGTGTGTGTGTGTGTGTGTGTGTGTGTATGGGTGAGTGACATACTGAGACTGACAGAGAGGATGTGAGAATGAATATTAGTGGTGTGACAGAAACAGATTATGTGTCCGTATGTGTGTGTGTGTGTGTGTGTGTGTGTGTGTGTGTGTGTGTGTGTGTGTATCTGTGAGTAAGAAACAAACTGTGCAGGTGTATGTGGGTGTATCTCGTGTTCGGCACCAAGCTTTCATCTGCAGCTCTGTGTGTGTTTATAAATCTGTTTACGCCTCATTAAATATGCATTACCTGCCTCATTACAGCTGGAGCCCCACCACAGCTAATAGAAACAGCTCCCCTAGCGCTCTTACAAGGTGTGGGTGTGAGTGTATGGATGCAAGCCTGTGTGTGAGTGTGTGCACAGGTAATACCCAATGTGTCAGACAATATAAGTTCGCTCATGTAGCTTCAATTTTTTGTTAGCGAAGAGTACATAACATATTTATGTTTGTGTTGTTTGTTTGTTTTTGTGTAATTGTAGATATAATGTATGTGAAGCTGACTGTTTGCTACTCTCTTTATTATCTCTTTATTATAAGTAAGCCTAACAAAGGTATTGTATGCATTTCCTTCCTCAGAAAACATTGCAAAGCAATCCATACATCCATATTTTCCTTGCTAGCAGTCCTCTTCTTCACTGCTTTTGCTGGGGCAGTGCTGTGTTTCCCTGACACATTACCATCACCTGTCAATCAATACTGGCAGGAATGTATATCACAACACTTGGATGTTCATGTGCAAGCGTGTGTGTCCTCATACGCGTTCACGAGAACAAATGAGACGGGGACCCACTCGTAAAAACAGCTCTAATGGTCAAAAACTTTACAGGGTGCCTTTAATGTGAACAGATATTTAAACTCACCAGTCTATTAAACAAGCTGAAGAACAGAAACTGCCCAATTAAAATTTGATCCTGCAAGCCACTAAATTGTCCTAATGAGAGTATTTTTAGTAGTTCACTGCATACCATTTGTATTTACAATTCTTTCTGAATTTCTTCTTCTCTCTGCACTGATCCCCCATCCTCTATTCCCCTAAAAGAAGACACCAAGATGTGACATCACAACTTTCCTCCCAGCCAACCAACGAGAATGCTGCATACCAGTGGACAGGAAGTCAGAATGTAACTCAGGGTCAAACCCAATATGGCTACAACTACCACCACATTGACCAAAGAACTGAAAACCAGAGCGCCCACCCAGCCTGCGTAGATACCAAATCCAGCAGCCAGCAAAACACCACAGATGTCTATGCTGAGTTTACAACTGATGCCACAGCTATACAGTACGGATCTGAGCAGGCTGAGAGCTATTATCAACCTGGAGTTAATGCCGAGTGCAGCTTGGGTGATCCAGGTTCCAAGTTTCAATATATGGCTGAAAGCCAGTGTGGAGATGACTCCAACTCCATTTGCACTTCTGAACTCCAGTGCTCTCAGTATCAAGCTGATGGCCAGAGTCAGTATGAGTCAGACCACGCTCATTACCAGTTTGACGGAGAGGCATTCTACCAATCAGATGTCCACCCTGAGAGGGAAGATCATGCGCGGTATGTGCCGGAGGAGTATGTTCACTTTCTCCTGGAAAGGTGAGCTTTCAATTTTGCCCCTAAGTTCAACAGGTTCAGCACTTTGTAAAACTTTAATTCTTAGTGCTCTCTGGAATCTAATAATATGTACTACTGGCAGGCCAATCCTCTTTGCAAGATAGCCTGGCAAAGACAATGTAATTTTAGATAGAGGTTGTTTTTTTCATTGGTCTTTCGTAAAAGCTGAAACATGATTATAGGGGTTTTCTGTCCATTGTAAGTGTGTGAAAGAGAGATCAATGCAGAGCCCATGAGGTGCACTACTGTCTTTTACCACAAAGAGGCAGCACAGATCAATTTAAAACTGTGATCCATTTTAAAACAATTTTTTTTTCTTTGTACCAAAGCAGCATTTTTTCACATTATGTCTTATCCAAGATGTATTTTTTCTCAATCAAAAGTCCAAATCAAAAGTAATGTTCTGAAATCAATATTCAGTGTGTGTACATGAACACAAGAATGCTGTGTGTGGGTGTGTGTGTGTGTGTACACTGCAGTTTAACTGTCCCTCATTATCAGTTGCATCATGGTACTTGTTTTGCCCCGCTTTGTAATTCTGATGACCCGCCCTCTTTGGGATACACAACCCTCCCCTGTCTTTTACTCTGTGTGTATGTGTGTTTGCGTTCATACACGGCAGACCTTTCCATAATCAAGTGGTCATGTGACTTGATTGTGGAAAGAGTGGTTCACTCATGCTGGGAGACGACAGAGTGAGGGAAAGGTAGGTGTCCTAAGACAGAGATGTGTATGTGTGTGTCTTCGTGTCTATAATCGAGTGTGCTGGTTTCTCTGTTCTGCTTCTCTCTATTGTTAGGCCTTATGTTAATCAGATTCTGTTAGAGGGGCTTTGGTTGGGGGGAGGTAGCAACACTGCTCAGTATTGTTTCCTCAGCCCACACGTGCAGCCTGGGAATGAAGCAGTGAGTCGCGTTCTCTCCGCTTGCTTTGTCACTTCTGTAATCTTTTATGGCCGGAGTCAAATGAACAGACTTTAAACTCTTCCTCATTCAATGTCATGGGAAGAGTTAGACTTTTTTTTTTTGTAGATGATTGTCTTTGGCTTGTTTGGCCCAATACTATGCGTAGCTGTGCCTATGGTGGCAGTGTTGATAGCAATGATAATTTATGTTGTGGCTCATTATTGTATTTCTGTGCCTCTGAGCAGACACTCCCAACAGGGAGAAGGTGCAGCAGAGATGATGATGAAGATGGCCTCCAGTGAGGAAGCTGCTGAGGAGATGGATAACAGAGAAGGTAAATAAACAGCAAGATAAACTAAACTTTTATTGCTCCTGTTATTTAAAATCTTTGGATATTTTAGTGCTGATGGTTATTGTTGCACCTTATAGGTAAAAGGCTAGAGGTATAGGCTTAAAGGTCAATCACAAGATTGATATCAATATTTAATGTTTTGTGGAGGTTTAAGAAATGGTTTTGACTGTGTTTTAGCACATTTTAGCACTCTAAAGGAATGATTAAGTAGGCTTTGGTTCTCTGCTCTGAGTTCTGCCTTCTGTTGCCATAAAATCATATGCTCACATAATAATTTATGGAAATGTCAACGTTTAACACCCTAGAAATGAGTGATCTTCTTCTCAGACTTGCCCTTGTTAGTCAGGGGGTCCATAACCTCTTGTAAGGACAAGACCTAAATGTACCTTAATCTACAGCTATACGACCAAGGCTTCTTAAAACATAGTCACATGAGGGGAACTTACAGTGGACCTACAACCTTTCACTAAAAAAACAAATTAAGAAACTAAGAAAAAAAATCAACCATCTCTCTTTGACCAGATCCACCCTCTTCTGCGGATCTGTCAGGCGGCTCCAATCAAAGGAGAAAGTTGGTAGCTCCACCAATGAATGTGTCACTGGAACACAGTGAGGGGTCCCTTCTGTCAGAAGATGCCCTGGACACAGAGGACGAGGCCTTGGATACTGATGATGACCTGGATGTCAACATAGATGAGCTGGACACACCTGATGAGGCCGACTTACTGGAGTTCAACCAACACGGTCAGGCACACACCTGAAGATACACCAATCAGCCATAACATTATGACCACCTGCCTAATATTGTGTAGGTCCCCCTTTTGCCGCCAAAACAGCCCTGACCCGTCGAGGTATGGACTCCACTAGAACTCTGAAGGTGTGCTGTGGTATCTGGCACCAAGACGTTAGCAGCAGATCCCTTAAGTCCTGTAAGTTGCGAGGTGGGGCCTCCATGGATCGGACTTGTTTGTCCAGCACATCCTACAGATGCTCGATTGGATTAAGATCTGGGGAATTTGGAGGCCAAGTCAACACCTTGAACTCGTTGTCATGTTCCTCAAACCATTCCTGAACTATTTTTGCAGTGTGGCAGGGCGCATTATCCTGCTGAAAGAGGCCACTGCCATTAGGGAATACCGTTTCCATGAAGGGGTGTACTTGGTCTGCAACAATGTTTAGGTAGGTGGTACATGTTAAAGTAACATCCACATGAATGGCAGGACCCAAGGTTTCCCAGCAGAACATTGCCCAAAGCATCACACTGCCTCCGCTGGCTTGCCTTCTTCCCATAGTGCATCCTGGTGCCATGTCTTCCCCAGGTAAGCGAGACACATGCACCCGACCATCCACATGAAGTAAAAGAAAACGTGATTCATCAGACCAGGCCACCTTCTTCCATTGCTCCGTGGTCCAGTTCTGATGCTCATGTGCCCATTGTAGGCGCTTTTGGCGGTGGACAGGGGTCAGCATGGGCACCCTGACTGTCTGCGGCTATGCAGCCCCATACGCAACAAACTGTGATGCACTGTGTGTTCTGACACCTTTCTATCAGAGCCAGCATTAAGTTTTTCAGCAATTTGAGTTACAGTAGCTCTTCTGTTGGATCGGACAACACAGGCCAGCCTTTGCTCCCCACGCACATCAATGAGCCTTGGCCACCCATGACCCTGTCGCCGGTTCACCGGTTTTCCTTCCTTGGATCACTTTTGGTAGGTACTGACCACTGCAGACCGGGAACACCCCAGAAGAGCTGCAGTTTTGGAGATGCTCTGACCCAGTCATCTAGCCGTCTTAATTTGGCCCTTGTCAAAGTCGCTCACATCCTTACGCTTGCCCATTTTTCCTGCTTCCAACACATCAACTTCGAGGACAAAATGTTCACTTGCTGCCTAATATATCCCACCCACTGACAGGTGCCATTGTAACGAGATAATCAATGTTCTTCACCTTACCTGTCAGTGGTCATAATGTTATGGCTGATCGGTGTATAATACAAACATGTCTAAATGTGCACGAAGGACATGTAGAGAGACAAACACGCTCACATTGTATACTGTATATTGTCCAAAACAAATTCCGTAAAAATATCATCTTGTAAAACTAAATTTTCATATCAGCTGTCTTTATGTCACAAACAGGGGACTCAGGAGAGTCTAATCTGGGTGCAGGAGCAGCATCAAGTGATGCTGTCGCAGGACGCAGAGCAGTTGTGGAGAGCAGGGATAGCAGGCTGTGGAGGAGTGTGGTGATTGGCGAGCAGGAGCATCGTATTGATATGAAGTGCATTGAGCCGTACAAAAGAGTCATTTCTCATGGAGGTACGCAAACACAAATGTTTAAAATAATGCCTACCAGTTTCTCCTCTATGTTTCATAGCTTTGATCATTTGATTTCTGCCGATGCCCTCCCTCTTGATGCTCCCCATTCAGTTGTACCTTGCAGTTTCTTTCACTTGTTTGGTAGAATTATATATTTACCTGATGATTTTATGCTTTGAACCTTACTCTTTAAAGGCAAGCACTCTATTAGTGTTGGAAAACACCCAATTGTTTTTGTCTGGTTTAACGTATGAGTATTTCTTATTAATACAACTATATTTCAAGCAATTCTTGACATTGTTGAACCATGGCTGCCAGACTCCGACTGTGCCCTGTCAAATTCAGATTCTGCTTACTAATTTGAATGCCCGTCAACTCTTTTGATAACCTGTAATACTATAGAAGAAACTACACAGTCAAAGGGGGAAGAGTGGTTTATAGAGGTATGATCAGAACAATACTCAGAAACTACTACAATGAAAGGTTCAGTTTTTATCTCAAAATGTCCTTGTTTGGAAACTGCATGCCACATCAGTTTGAAAGGACACTGCTCTGCTCTGCACTTCCCCATATAAACCCCATTTTGCAGTGAATGTGGAGACACCCATGACCCATGTGTAGACTACAAAATAAGCATCTGCCATAGTGCAACAATGGTGCTAACTGATGGGCCAGCCAAAACAATTTCATACTGGATGAAAGTACAGGTTTGTGCATATGCACTGTGAGTGAGACGCACTGTGAGTGTCTTTTTGTTTATGTTTTATGTTTTCAGGTTATTACGCTGAACAGAATGCCATCATCGTGTTTGCAGCATGCTTCCTGCCGGACAGCAACTGTGACAATTACAATTATGTAATGGAAAACCTTTTTCTGTAAGCAAAGCTACACTACATGATCAAAAATATATGGACATGTAAACAAGTCATCTGTAAACCTGAACATTACACCCATTTGTGATAGTCCAAAACCATATGCTGCAATAACAACCTTCACTTCAGATTTTAAATCCAGGCTGGTGGGAATTTCTCCCATTCTTGAGGCTACAAGAGCACTAGTGATGTCAGCCACTGATGTTGGCCAATTAAGGCCTGGCTCTGTCGGTGGTCCAGTTCATCCCAAAGGTGTCAGATGAGGTTGTTGAGAGTTCAAGTCAGTTGATTCACACAGTTCCTCCACACCAAACAATGAAAACCCATTTCTTTATGGACCATGGAAAGGGCCTTCCTCAAAATGTTGCCACACTCTTCTGTGTAAAATATAATGATGTGCTGCATTAAAACTTTCCTTAATTGGAACTAAGGGGCCAAACCCAAACCATGAAAAACAGCCCCAAAACTACGCAATTAAATGTTGGCTTAATTATTAAATTAATTATGTATATTATGGTATACCATTCAATTAACAAGAAAATGCTTGTGTTGCTACAGTCCTTATGTGTTAACTTATGCCCATTTTATGCAGTGTTTTCTATTGTCTGTGTGTGTGTGTGTGTGTGTGTGTGTGTGTGTGTGTGTGTGTGTGTGTAGGTATGTAATAAGTACCTTGGAACTAATGGTGGCAGAAGATTACATGATCGTTTACCTGAATGGCGCCACACCTCGCAGGAGGATGCCTGGCTTTACCTGGATGAAAAAGTGCTACCAAATGATAGACAGAAGGTAATATTCACACATAAAAAGTGCACAGCAACTGTAATGTATAATATTGTACAACTGTAATGTTTAACATACAAACATTCATGTTCCCCCACCACATTAAACCACACAATTGGCACGCACTCTCTCTCTCACATGCCTTCTTTTTTCACAAAACACTTTTGACCTCTGACTTCAAACAGTGTAGAAAAAAGTATTTGTCTCTAATAATTACATTAGTGTTCTTTTATTCTCTTTCATGTTGTTTTTTCTCTGGGATCTTATTACTTGGGGCCAACGTTTTGATTACATATCACGTAGATATTACGTTTAAATGACATTATATTACACTGGCATATTATGCAAAATGTCTAAAGCAGACTGTAATGAAGAATTTCAAATACATTTGTTTGAATAAAAAGAAAGAAAAATCTATAGCAACCTTGAATGGGGAAAGTGAATAATACATCATCTTCCCCTTTGCAGCACCATTTATTAAAGTGCTCATCAGAAAAGAGAGACTTTAGAAAGATTACTTACTCAATATCAATTTTAAAAAGAGTTTCTATGAATCATGCATGCTGATTTGCTCGTATCATGACGTTTTCACTGTGATGCAAGAAATAACTATAACTCATAAGCCCATGGTTGGTAATTGTTTTTCTAATATGGACATTAGTCTCATCAGTACTTATCAACAGTTCCATAGGTAGGCCAGTAGAGGGCATACCTATCATACCTATTTTTTCTAATACTCACAATTGCGTGTTGAACTCAATTGAACCATTTGACTGTAACGATGTCACTGATTATGAACTGTGTCAGAAATCACTTCCTCGTTCACTCATTCACTGCTCCCTCAATAATTGACAGTGAGTAGTTCACTCCATAGTGAGCAGTATATTTAGATTTCTGACACTTATGAATCATCATCATTTTAAATCATCACTGATAACAAAATGCAACCCATTGCATTGTGGGATTGTTAACAGAAAGTAGTGTACACACCATGAGCAATACTTTTCTCACTCCGTTTTGGGAATATTTGATGGCACTTTATGTTGTGTAGTGTATACATTTAACACTCAAATAAAATGGCAGTAAATAATGTCAGTGTAACAATAAAATCATAAATCATAAATAATTTTTGATGTGCATTCACCAGACTACTCGTGCTGTCTTTATCTTCCAAAGATGAACAATGTCACTCTGAAAAACCATGAGCTCTGTGTATCATTGTCATTCCACTCCCATTCTAAAGTGAACTTTATACCTGCTAGCAGGAATAGTTAATAATGAATACTTAACAATAGGTGAATACATTATAGTTATCGATGAAGCTCTTACTAATCTTTTTACACCACTTCTGCCTCTCCTCTTGTCCCACAGACTGAAGAAAAACCTTAAGATGTTCATCATTGTCCATCCTTCCTGGTTCATACGGACTTTGTTGGGCATCACCAGACCCTTCATAAGGTCTCATTGTTGTTCTTTACATTTAGATGACACTCTCAACTGTAGAACACACATCACACAGGACAGGATGTACATCACAGGTCTTAATCATTTCTGATAACCACATCCATGCTACCAGTACATATTGGAAAGAAATCCTCACAACGCTATCACAGGTTTCCAGGATACCGTATTTCACTATCCCCATTTATAGGCATACTTAGATGATAGTGATCTATTGGCACCTGACATCACCACAAATTGAAAAACAAATCAACGCCCTTGAATGCACATAACTCAGATAAGCCTTTATGATTTCTATTTTCTACAGCTCCAAGTTCAGCAGTAAGATCAAGTATGTCAACAGTCTTCAGGAGCTTGGAGAAATCATCCCAATGGAGTATGTCCACATTCCACCCAGCATCGTCAAGTGAGTCTGCCTGTATCAATGTTTAAGACATGAATCTGCACTTCACTTTTTGGTGGCCACACAAGGTGCAAACAATATGGTATGTCGTGTAGCTGCAGGCATGATTGATGTTATATCTGGATCTGCAAGTATCTTTAGATATTCTTGTGTGTTTTGTCTGGTCTTTCCTAGGTGGTCAGTGACAAATACTGTAATTACTGCTGTAATCACGTCACACAGCCAAATACTTTTTTTTTTAGCAGACTTACTCAGGAAATACACACTGAATTTTTCCTTGCAAAGGGGAAACAAACACAGTGAAAACTTTTATTCCAAGTAAATTAGGCATTCTTATATCTCTCACTCTGCCCCAAGGTATGACGAGGAGAGGGCTATACACAAATTTGCATGTATGAGGTAACTCACCTAACCTGCCTGTACTGATCAGTTGGTTGTTTAGAAATCTCCCTGAAAAATCCTTCAACGCTACTGTATTTTCTCATGCTGGGACTAACCTTTGACTGACCTTTGGCTGTCTCCTTATCCAACATAAAATGAGCCAGATATTGATTTTCTTACTTCTCTCAGTCTGTGATGTGGCTTTCCCTGTAAATTGGTTCATTTCCCCTCTCATCTGTGACATTTCAGTAGAAATCTAATGAACATATATACCCTGAGGCAGCTTGCACTGCAACAACCAGATATACACACTTTCACTCACAAAACTAGACTAGTCTGATGGTTTTGTATGAAGGTATATATACCTTCATAGTTTTGCTATTGAGGAATTTGGATGCAATGCATAGTGGGACAGACTCCAAACTGGAAAACACCAATTTCTCTGTCAGTAAGAATGGTTGCAAAGGGTTCAGAGTTTCAGTGCACTGCACAGACCAGCAGCACAGACTGGACTGGACAGCAAAATATCCTCACAGTGTAAAAGAATATGAGGTACAGTATTTTAACTATAGCTGGCTAACAATAGCTTCCAGTGAGATGAGTTACAACTATTAGCACCAAGCATGTTTCCAAAGAGCAGTGCCCAGTAACCACAAATACTAAAACAAAATCATCAAAGTAGCAGTGTACATTGTTGTCTGTGGTGTTATTGATACCACCAGATTGCACTTAAGTAAAACATTTTAAATCCTACACATAGTGGCTTTAAGGTATGGTCAAGTTTAGGAAAACTAAAACTAGTTGGTTAAGGAAGGATGTCCTTCTTGGCAAAAAGAAAACTACATTGGTCGCTGGTACAAGATGGAACATAAACTGTGGACTCTGATGTCCTCGAGACTTTTTGCAGTGCTTTAACTACTGAGAGGACAGTCATGTACACGACTACTGGTCACTCATCAGGGAAATTTAAACATTAGAACAAATGACCAGTGCTGTTGTTTTTCTGGTGAGGACAGTCTCTGTGGATAACAAATATGATACATGGGATTACTTCTTATTCAACCATTTCTATCCAGATCTACTGTACATTGTAAAAGGGGAAAGGGTCTGTTTGTGACTCAGACTCCCCTAAAACACACACAAACACACACTTGCTGTTGCTTTGGTGGAAATAGAGTAGAGATGAGATGACGGAAAAATCAATTATCCATTATCCAAGGGGCCATGTCTTGTACCTTTGTGTCTTTATGCCTTGTGCCACTGAGCATGTATTGAGTCTGTAAACTACAGATTAACCTAGACCCAGTGCTTGTAAAAAAAAAAGTGTTTAACTGTTTATGCATTGCAGTGCATCTGTGCCTTACTCCTTTGACCTTGAACACTCCTACATAAGAGCACCGATGCTTGTTTTCCTTTCCTCCCATTCACCCTCTATTGGCAATGTGGATACAGGCTACTAATCCCCAGCAACTGCATGTGTACTGACAATACGGTCGCTCCCCCGTTACTTGTTTACCTCCCTCACTAACCTTTGCTTTCTGCCCTCCAACCCAATGCTAAACCAGACTGGATACAGAATTGCAAGACACGGCAGCTAAGTAAGTAGTAGGCCATTGTTGTCTGTCGGTGAGTGAATTTAACAGAGACAAAAAGAAGGAAATGATTGCTGAATATTCAATGAGAAGGAAAAGTTTGTCCTCTTTAAAAGAGGTACTGGCCCAATCAAACAGTACAATATAAACAATACAAATAATTTTAAATATGCCATGAAATTTGTTTTATTTTAATTATATGTCGCAACAAGTATGTAAACAGTCTTCAGGAGCTTGGAGAAATCAAGCATCCACTGCAGGTCTCCAACACCAACAGCATAAAGACATAGCAATAGAGATAAAGAAACAGTTAAGACATAACTGCTGTGCCACATTTATTTAGTAATAGTTTAACTTTGTCCAGTGGTAATGTGCCACATAATAAATCCCTGTGAACAGTAAATCTCTCTTTAACTCTGCGTCTTTTGATCACAGAATAACCTGACTAGTCTAATACCTTATGTAGTCAACTAACTGCTTCTAACCCTTTCTAGGTCTCAGTGATAAAGTACTTATTAGCCAAAGACATGGACACATACAGGCACTGAACAATAGGAAATCATTTCACATTTGCTGTATATTTCACATTACATTGACAGTGAAGGGCAAGGACTGTGTGACTTTACTTCCAGGCTAATTTCCCTGAAGTGGAACAATAAACTATTTCGACTGTTATGCCTCACTGAACTCTCCATGCTGGTCTGCCTGCCTCACAGAGGGTTTTCCAAACATTTCAATGCTAGCATATCATTGGACACAATGGCAGTTCTTTCCATGACTAACAATGACTGCTTGGCTGATTTCTGAGTGCACAGTATTACAAAGCCATAATGCCTGGTGTAGTGAGTGAATCTGTATGAACAAGGAATGAAAGATAATTGATAAAGACAGTAGAATGAAGAGATAATCATATAACCAACCTGCTGCACAGCAAACTCATCACTTATTATTTGCAGAGTAAACCATCTTTATAAATGCCACAGTGAATCCACCCTAGAAATTTAAGAGCAGGCCTGGTAACCACTGAATACATGTTGATTTTGCAGTGTTGCAG
Source organism: Macquaria australasica (assembly GCA_005408345.1). Lineage (NCBI taxonomy): Eukaryota > Metazoa > Chordata > Actinopteri > Centrarchiformes > Percichthyidae > Macquaria > Macquaria australasica. The sequence continues at coordinate 142,271 of SEMN01000436.1, forward strand.
TTAACCGAAAATGTATAGTTAGAATGTCAATAGGCATATTTCATGTCCCATTTCAGATAGTCATGAAAATATGTGCATCTGCAACTGGCCTAGTTTAGCTTTTGCAGAGATATGCACTTCATGACTGCCACTTACTACATCCTATTCAGTTTTCATTGTCAATCCCATTGCTTTAAATGTCTAACTCTAATGTCTCGATTACAAAGATGTACTACAATTCTTTCTCTCTCATCTTCTCTCTCACCCAGAGCCGACAAGAAGGGTCACTCTGTTGTTTGACGATTACAAGATACCTGGCTGCTGCCTATCTTCTCCCTGCATTACGCTGTACTCTACCGCAGCATATCTGAATATAAGCCAGCCTGCAGCATGATGTGTACGGCACACAGTTGTTACACCAACAACTAGAAATGGGTTTGAAAAGAAGATGCTGTGGTACAAAACGTCAGGCAGTTGCTTGTTCATTGAAGATAGTACCAACCTGAGGGTGCTGAACATAATGCTGTGCAGAGACTGTCACTGTGCTGAAGGGAAGATGCTTTATCCTGTACTACTGTACGTTACACAGCACTTGATTGTGTTCTTTGACTTCATCTTTAATTTGAACAATGCTTCTTATGTAATTCACTTTGGACGAATTACTAACTTGATTTGTTACATTCATGTATTTATCTAGCCTGTCAGTTGCCATCTGTACCTTTTGTAACCCATGGTACAGTACTAATACGTGTGGATTCTCTGAAGCCATAGCGAGGTTTATGACTCTTTCACCTAATAACCAAATACAAGCAAAGAGAAGTTGCATTACAGCCCATTTGCTCACAGATAAACATTTGTGTTCCCTGGACAATTGGGATGTTACAGTACTGTAGCTCTGTCAATAGACTTTAGTTGAGTTTTAGGTAGTCAAGGTTTACAAAAATGTGATCCACACACAAAAAAATCATTGTACTGTACAAGCCTGTTCAGTTTGCAATGGCATGAAACAGAATGGCCAAGCCAGTCACAGTGGGTTTTTACACTATATCACCATCTCACTTAACACCTCATACAATCTTTAAAAGGCTGTCAGTAGGCTATTCTATTAACACTGTATATCACTGTGAATATACTTGCGACGTCATATCATAAAGGTAGCAAAATAACAGTTATCAGTAGCTGCAGTAATGTGTTGCATGCTTTCAGTTACTACAATTTGAGATGGCTCTGATCTGAATATTCACCCAAATACAGAATTGTAATTTTAGCCATGGTTTATTTGGGTTGTGTGTGAGAGAGAGATTGTTGGGGAGTGATGAAGAAATTCTGTATGTTGATTGATGGTTAGAGAGGTACAGTATAGAGAGTGCTTACTGTGCAGGTTGGGTGTGCCTACTTTTATTAGCTTTTTCTCATATTTGTATATATTTGTTTGTGGCTTGCAAGGTATTCATTCGTTGTAAAATATGTAAAGTGTTTTACGTCATTAAAGATGTGTTCCTCCTGAACAGTCTTTTCAAAAGGTATTCCATGCCATTAACATTAATGTTGTTTTGAAGTCATTCCTCTGTAGGCCTGGCTTTATGTTTGGGGTCATTGTTTTACTGGAAAATAGATCTTCTCCCAAGTCGCTGTTGTCTTGCACACTGCAGTGGGTTTTACTGCATGTTTTCCCTATATTTTGCATATTTGCACATCCAAAAAACTACCATCCAATACTACCATCTTATCTTCTTCTTATAAATTAAAATAGCTTCTGAAGCTAGCAATTCTAGAAGAGTAAAATGTTGCTTTGACTCATTATCGGTTGCCAGAAAAATCTCAAATACATCTAATGTATCTCAGCCAGGGCCTTTTGTCTCAGATACTTCTCCAAGCAGTAGACAGCAATGGGATCTGTGTCTGTGTCAAACTTATTGGCAAAGAGGTGATGCTGCTCAAGCATCCACTGCAGGTCTCCAACACCATATACACATATTGCCCTGACATGGTTGCCTTGACACTCTGGGTACGCCGCCGCCAGTGAACCCTGTGACCCCTCATGCCACTGCCACTTCACCAGCCGTGCAATCGCATTGATGTCTGTCATGTCGTATTTGGGGTTGGGCCACGTTGAGCCAGGAACACCAGGGATTCGTTGAATGGTTGCCCAGAGAAACTCGTCAGGACTGTAGGTATCTTTGGCCCACTCGATCAGTGCCAGTACTCGGTTGTCCTCCAGCACGCTGCGAATGTAGCCTCGGTTAACCACAATGTAGGCATTTCCTGACAGAATGGGCAGGTTGAATGGAGGTGGCCCCTTTGTCTTTCCTGCCTCCTGAGACAGTTGAAATAGTGAAATCATTAAGGTCAATCTCAACAGAAAGCTTTTGCAATGGCAAAGTAACAGTGCAAATAATCAATATAGCCATGTAACACATTATAAAAATCTCCAAAAGAGGTACCTGGATATGCCCATCAACTATCTCGTGAGCATTTGACACCCTCCACTTCTTTTCTCCAGGCAGTTTTTCTGACTCCAAGCTGTTACCGCCATTCAATGAACGCAGCTTCCTTATAATCTCCAAGTTGGTATTCAGAGGGAAATCCTGGCCACAAAGGTTGATGAAGTATTTCCATTTTGTGCTGGCGTTATAAAGATCAGCCATACAGTTAAGGTCAGCCTGGACACGTGGCCAGGCAGAATAGACCACACTCACAGGCTGGCTGACCATGAAGACATTCGGGAAACAGGAAGCAATGGCCTTGATGGCAGAGAAGACTGAGGCCTCTGATTTTTTGTCCACGTGGATGCAATAAATATTTTGAGGGGCATAGATGGCTCTCAGCAGTCGCTCAAAGTTCTGCACCTATAGTATATGGGAAAATAATTCATTCAAACCTTTTTGTGTATGTTGTATGCAATTTAGTATTACTCTTCCATAAAGTTGGGGGATTCACAAGAGACAGGTTTTAAAAAATGGTAAAAACTTAACCAGCAGAGGCCGAGATATCCTGACTTTTAGTCCTAGAATGGATTTCACTTCTTTCAAACTCCACACCTCCAGTTTGTAACGCAGGCTGTCTGATAAAACAATTCTCAAGGCCAAGATGAGATAACCTTCTATGACATCATCAGGGTTATCTTTTAACTCCCTCCATAGGCGCAGAATTATTTGAATTTATTTATTTGAATTTAAATTCAGGCTTTAGAATTTGCATACCTTGTGATGCACAACCATAGAGTAAGCCAGAGGGAAGTCCTCTTCTTCCTGGCTTAATGCGAATGTTAAGTATTTCCTACTTAACTTGAATTTCCTGTAAATACACAATATTGAACAAATACCACAATGAATGTATGCTGCCTAAGAATTTCTTTTTTAAATTCAGTACATTTAAATAATGGCTTAGAGTTATACAATTACTGAAACCTGTAGATTAAAGCAACACACCTACAGTCTTTGGTTGCATTAATATAATACACATCAGGGATCTGAACACTCTTGTGGAAGTCTTTAGTGATGGTCAGTAATTTGGCATTTTCCAGTGCCTCCCTCTCTCCCTGCAGGATTGCTGAACAGTTACACACTTTCTCTGGGCCGCCATCAGCATCTGTATACTCCAACCAGCTGTACCAGAGAGTGTAGGTAGGATCCCAGCGTGTTTTGGGGTGACTCAGTAGGGAAAGCATCCATAGTGATCCCAGTACGACAGTGAGCTTCAGGAACAGTAGCAGCCGGCTTCGTTTCAGTAGCCTCATTGTTTGAGAGGAAGACCTCAACTAAGACGTTTTTACAGTGTGAGTTCTGTATGAAGTCCAGCTGCCCTTAGCCTTTTATATTTCTTTCACAGTGTCAGATCTATTTTAGTTTGTCTGTGAAAATATAAGACCTACCTGAATCATTGCAATAAACTTGGTACGTGCACTACTGAGCTGTTTTCTAAGCTAAAAATGTCTGATGGAGGCCTTGACCTCTGGCACAGTATGTGATTTATTCGTGATTTATTCGTTTTTCTACATTCTGTGATTTACTGCACATCAGCATGGCCATAAATGATGTGTATGAAGTAATGTTTAACAATGTGTAAAAGTTCCTCTCATTGTCGATCCGGGCAGATTAGTCACTCCATATTTTATTGGCCCTGGAAACAAGATAAGAGAGGTGATACATACACATTTATTCATTAGCCAAACATACGATTCCCAAGTAACAACTAAAAATCAAAGGTGACCATGAAGCAAAGTACATGTTTCTGTGTAGATAACGTTTACATTTATTAACTAGAATTTCTCCTAGTCAATGATAGTCTTTTTAAAGGGCAAGCAATCAAAAATGATACCATTATTGAAAATATGAGCACAAAAAAAGGAAAGAAAATCAAAAAAGACTGAGATTTGGAGATAAACAAAAGGCAAACTATCTAAAACTGTACTTTATGTTTGGTAAAAGTTAAATCTACTTGACTAAAGTAAAACATGAATCAAGTAACGGTGCTGATTCTAACTATGTTTTTGGGTGTTGCTTATCAAAAAAAGTTTGATTTTCATTTCATTTTTTATATTTCTTTTATTTCGGGTATAAAGAGAGAAAGAGAAACTGGCAGATGCCATCTTGCCCCTGGAAACCAGATAAAAGAAGTAATAAGAACACATCTGTTCCCGACCTACATATACTGTATGATGTCCAAGTGTAACCATAAAACAAAGATCATGCTTCTAATTTGGAGATTAAAAAAAAGGCAAACAACACACATGCATGAACCCTCCTGTTTTTATCAAGAATTACATTGACCGTGGCAGAAAATGAACAAGTTTTTCCTTTCATAAATAATGTTTAGAAGGTTTCCCTACACATGGACCCCAAAATTGCAGTATTGGGAGTGTTCCCTGAGGACTATGGACATTCATTTATTGCTGAATGTATAACAAAGGAGATGCTTTAAGCAAATTATAGAAAGTGTATGAAATGGAAAAAATACTTATAGACTATGAATAATGTTTGTTATATAAAGTCATAATGTATATCTGTCATTTATTTTACATTAGCTTCACCTTTGCATATTTGTTTTGTGTTTTATTTCATTATTTGTTTTTCATTTATCCATTTTCTGTATTTTTTAATTTTTTGTTTTATCCCTGCAACTGCATTAGTGAGGTAATATTTACAAAAAACTACTACTCAATTTGTTTGTTTCTGTTTGTTGGCTTATTAGAACGCTTCTAATTTTTCATCCTTTTATTGAGTATAGACCATTTCATCAGAATATAGTTTCTAGGACATAGCAACTTCTGGTCAGCAGGTGATATTGATATGATTCCTTCTGAATATAACTAGTGCTATTGTTAGTTTCGGGGACAGTTTTTACATTGTATGCCACACAATTGAAGGTTTAAGGTTTCACACTCACCCACATCATTACCACATGTTCAGCTACTTTCATTTGCAATCACTTCAAATTACATAAAACACAATCAGTTTGTTTGGTTTAGAATTTTGTGTGTGCACATTTAGTTTACATTGTTTGTCATATTGCTCTTGGTTTAATTAAGTTATATTAATTAATTTCGCTTTGCCTTTGAGTTACCTGGCTGCTGAGTTCTAATTCCCAGAACAATTATGGGGCAGAGGGTGGATGGTTTTATGCAGAGGCCCATGCCAAGGACCATACCAAGAGCTCTCACAGCCTGGGGGGGATCAGGGTTTCCTTATATTGGCGTGTGGCCAGCCAGTATATACAGTCTGGTCCATAAGTAAGTGACACAATTTTTGTAATTTTGCCTCTGTACACCATCACAATGGATTTGAAACAAAGCAATCAAGATGCGATTGAAGTGTAGACTTTCAGCTTTGATTCAAGGGGTTTAATAAAAATATCACTTTAGCCGTTTAGGAATTACAGCCATTTTTATACATAGGCTTAAAAGTAATTGGACAAACTAACATAATTATAAATATAAGGATTATTTTTAATACTTGGTTGAAAATCCTTTGCAGTCAATGACTGCCTGAAGTCTGGAACCCATGGACATCACCAAATACTGAGTTTCCTCCTTTGAGATGCTTTGCCAGGCTTTTACTGCAGCCGCCTTCAGTTGCTGCTTGTTTGTGGGTCTTTCTACCTTCAGTTTTCTCATTTCAGTGACTATGTTTGAATTTACACACATTGAAATATGGTTATTAAATGCTGTTGAGCAAGATTTTAAATGTAAAATAGACATCTAAAAATGTACACTCAGTTTTAACCTAGATGCCTTTTCAACTGCAAATCACAAAATCATTATTACTGGTTCGCACTACAGTTTCTAGTATACACACTCTTTTTTTTTTGGGGGAAAATAAACCAAACTTTTTGAACTTTAAAACCTGTTTCCTTGTGCCTTGACTGCTTGGTCCACGACAGTGCTAAATAAAGGGAAGAGATAAGGTTTCTTCAAAAGGATCAGCTCATGGACAATGCATCCCCAACTCTCCATCAAGGTGAGATTTGTTTTACAAATCTGGAGGCTGTATTAATCATTATACCATACAATTCAAAAGTGAGACAGCACATGCTGACACTGAATTCTGTTGTCCAGATTCAGGACTATGAGAAACATACAAGAGTAAAAAATAATGTGTTAACCTTCTAAGAATTTAGTTAAAGATGCAATGCTGGTGGGGCGTTTTGGTGTGGGCAGTTCATTTAATAAACTTTGTTTTTCTTCACACTGACATACACCATTCTTAAAATTAGAATCAGTGAAAAATGTGTGACATCTGACAAAAAAAGCCCCCCCTGAACATACATGACTTACTCCTTATTCCTTACAAATTCTCTTTTATGTCTGTTGTAACCCAGGGTTTATCTTGTGTGAAGAAACCGAATTACATTTGTTCCTTTTCAAAATGTGAAGTTATGTATAAATCAGAACAAAATTTGGTGACATGCTGTTGCTGCAGAAAGTAGCCTACATTTCTGGGTGTTTGATCAAGGAACTAAAAACTCTTCCATTTACCATTCTCTACTCACTTCTATGACTATTTCACAACCATAACGCTATTTTTTTCCCTCTAAATATAAATATATATAAAATTATATCAAATTACAGTCCTAGCATATAATATACAGTATGTAATAAGAGAACAGAATTTATTGTGGAATGCCTTAAAGAAACCCAACTAAAACCTCTTTGTAAGTGAGTCAAGACAAATATGTGAGGTGGTTTAATGAATTAAATGAAAGTAACATTATTTAGGCAAAACCATAAAATAAAAGTATTTTAAAACTTTTGTTCACCTAAACAACAGAACATGTAAATGCTTCCTACCTGTGACTTTACAAGCAGCAGATCAGATTTGAGTTTTCTCTCTTCATCTCATGTCATTCTTATTCCTGTCTGGTGTTTCTAAACCTGTTGGGAGCACTTGCTCTGGTCTATTCAGATGTAAACGAGGCACAGTTGGCTATGAGAGTACGACTTCCTGTAAGCATTTTTCAAAGTAAAACCATTTATCATGCACCTAAGCCTAGATTGGCAAGGGTTTGTTAAACAAAGAGTGAAACAAAAAGAGGGTGTATTTCAGTGTAGAAATCTGTAATACATAAATTTCAACTTAATGGTTTTTAAAGTTAAGTGTGCAATAGTATGCAATATTTCTTCTAAAAATACATGAACAATACCTCCGGCACAAGGACACACCATGCTTGGAAAGATAACACTATTACTATACTGTATACTATAATTATTCAGTGGCTTTGGCACAGTTGTTCCTAATACTAGTATTTAGCGTTGGGACAAAAATGAAAGGGTCTATGGTTGCCATATTTGTATTGTATTGCCCCATACTATATGAGTACAAAATCTTCAGAAACAATGAAAGCTGTCCACTATTATTTAAAAATAGTTATTTGATGCCCAATCTGTGTGCACTACCACAGGCTACATAATAGTGCTCTGGTTATAGTGTGAAATTATCATCACTAATATTCGACTCCCAAAAATGTAATAACCCTCCTGAGAGGTGGGGCTCATTTCAAACCCTGTCTATTAATGTTTAATGTGCAAATATGTACAGGATCTGCTAAAATTTAGTCCGGCAAATAGCCCTGAAATAGTAGCCATCACTATAATGTTTTAAAGAAATATATTTGAATTTGCAGAATAAAACTACCGCACTGCTGTTTTCCAGGCGCTGAAGCATTCACTTATTTACTTAATTAGTGTACCACTGCTAAGAACTGTTTCACGCTCTTATTCTGAAAGTCAAGTTGTTTAACCAGATGGGTTCTTCATACTAATCCTGCTACCTTGACACATCTGGAGGGGGTTTTCTTGAGACCATTTAACTTAATCAATGTATTTCTATGACATTTATGGAGACAGTTATATAAAATGATGTATGTAAATGGTGATAACTATGCCATCATTTAACAGCATCACAGCATTTTAAGGTGTGACAAATAGCCACTCTGCTTATCAGTGAGGTTGTGGAGGGCGTGATAAGGACCTTTATGCGTGAATGCACAGTATGAGTATAAGGTGGAGACCAAAATAACTGCTACACAGGTACATACTTCCAAAGGTTGCACGCATTATACTTCAGCACCTCTACCTCTATATGCAACAATATGGAAGGTATGTTTTATTGACATATCGACAGTGTGAAGTCAAACCCATGACCTGATTTTTGTTAGACAAACTCATAAAGCAAGATTATGAAGTCAGGTGGATAACCAAGAAAAAAAACAGGAACATTCACCACACACACACACCAAACCTCTATAGTATAATTTGAAGTTAAGGATTTCTGTTTTTTCTTAACCCTGCCTGAATCAATGTATCCACTTATTTGCCTATTTATTGCTGCTCTAATGTGGATGCATTTATACAGAACTTTAATGCCAGATTGAAAATTCAAGTACACAGTCTGTCTGGGCCATTAGGTGCTTGGGAAAGGATATTCCTCACGTCGCCCTCTTGTGGTTTGATTCAAACGCCAAAGGAAGCTACCAACGCCTGACAGTTAAGACGGGCTTTGTATATCCACAGGTGGAATCATTTACATTTGTAGGATCTGGGAAACACTCGCATAAACGCGATGAAGAGGTCTGTAAGGATCGGGACGATGAATGTTGTCAGGGAACAAAAAAAAAACAAGCCAGGAAACGCGATAAGGGAGCACAGTCACGCTAAGCGGTATTATGTAACGACAGTATACTTCGTCCTCTCTAGAACTTGCCATTGGTTCCCACCGCCCAAGCGCAACATTTCGGTTTGTCGAGTATCGAAACGTGCAGCTGAATGTTTGCGTCGTATTTTCATTTGTAATTGCTATATTTCCTACATGACGTGAAGGCAACGCTTTGGTCACGCGGTCGGTGACATCAACTATGGCAAGCCAAAGGGATCAAATGTGGTCACGTCGGCACACGTCCTTGGTACATAAAACGGCGTAAAATACGGCGTCCTGACGGTTTTCACGCCCATAAAAACCATACAATACGCCGCTAAAACCTGTCCAAGACGCGCGTTATTTACCCCATTTACTTGTATGGTAATGAGCCCTTCCTCCTGTTTTACACAGCCAGTAAATCCAGAGTTTTTGTAACCAATCTGTTACCAAAGCAGTGCATCGATGGAAGATGCTTGCCATTGCTAGGCAAGATTGCTATCTGTGTTGTCTTTATAAATTGATTAAAAATGTTCAACAAAAACTCTGGATTTACTGGCTGTGTAAAACAGGAGGAAGGGCTCATTACCAAACTGGACAGGTTCTAACGGCACAAAGAGCCGCGTTTAATGTACCTCACTAGAGCACCGTATGCGTTTTGTGTGGTTTTTACGGGCGTAAAAAGCGGCGTTTTAAAATGTAACGGCGTAAAAAGCGGCGTGAAAACCGTCAGGACGCCGTATTTAACGCCGTCTTATGTACCAAGGACGTGTGCCGACGTGACCACATTTGATCCCTTTGGCTTGCCATAGGGGGCAGACGCGTTCCGGACGCAGATGTGAGCGACACATGTAAGAACCGGCTCTCTGCGAGCGCCAGGGCTTCATTCTTGCCGTCGTACTGCGAGTGGACCTACGTGAAACCGGGACTGGCCTCCTTCGAGTACCGCAGAACTAACACCTTTGGATAAACCCGTTTTAGGAACAGGGTGCCCCTGATGACGCTAACAGTAGTTAGCTTAGCTAGCGTAGCTGGTGAACTTGCACCAACTGTATCCAACCCGAGAAGCCAGTCAGACAGCTAAAGCTACAGGTAAACACAAGGGCGGGCTTTGGACTCTACAAGGGTGAGATTTCAGGTTTGCTTGCTGTCAAAGAGGCGCTAGCCAACAGGCCAGCCCGAGGTCATCCTGCAGCTAGTCATGAAGAGCCTTCCGTACTTCTGCCGGGGAGAGGTCATCCGAGGCTTTGGGAGAGGCAGCAAAGAACTGGGCATTCCCACGGGTGAGTTGATCGCGATCACGTTCAATCTGTGCGAGTTTCCCCGTAATCTATAACCCAGTGTACGTCGACGCCGTTAGGTCGGTCTGTGGCCTGAAAGTCCGTCAGCTGGCCACCAGATGTTTAGTCACGGAGACGACGACACCTGTGCTCTGCAAAACGGGGGTTGAGTTGACAGAGGGTGAGAGCGAAATAATGGCTGTTATGTGACGGTGGATGTTTCCAGAAATGTGTAGTAACGACATATCTAAGTCGAGGTGAACGGGCGAAGTCACGCAAACGATTAACAATAAGTTAATCACCTGACACAGAATCTGTCGAGAAGCAAAGCCGGACCGCGTAATGATAAATGTCGTATTCTCGTTATTCTGCTTTCTACTCTGACGTTTACTCTCAGAAAGGACAGATTTAACGGCGTTTTGTGACTGAAACTAGTATAGTGCCACCTCACGAAACGTTCATTCTTTTCAAATGGAGTTCTGAATATTTTGATGTTAAATCAGACTTAAGTAATGACACTGAGATATAGTGCACATCAACAAACATCACCGAGGCACAAGATCAAAAAACATAAAGTTACTTTTCATATGGTAAGTTGCCAAAACTGTTTGTATAATTACTGTAAACCATGCGCAGGGTTATAAGCGACACTTAATGAAGATTTCTTTTAAACAGAGACGGGTAGCTTTATTTATCCCAAAACACAAAAGTTCATTGAATATAAAGAACATATAAATGAATTCTTAAGCAAATAATGTCAGCTTTTACGGAGGGGATTTGTGTCTAACCATGCAGAGACATTTGCCTAAACCAAACACTGGGTACTGTTACATAGTCAGTTCTAACAATATGATAGAACATATTGTGGATTCATTTCTAGCCTTGGTTATCTTAGCAACCACTTAAAAGGTTTCTCTAAATAGATAGCGTTCTCTGGTTTAAAAAATGTCTTCATCTGCTTTGAAGTGTCACTGAGCAAGACACTAACTTTATTTCAGGAGGAGCGGTTCTCTGGTTGACCTTACATGCTAACCTTTTTCTTTTCCTTCTTCTGACTCTCTCTCTCTCTCCCGTCTCCAGCCAACTTCCGTGACTCAGTGGTGGACACTCTTCCAGCAGATATCAGCACAGGGATCTACTATGGCTGGGCCTGCGTCGGAAATGGTGATGTCTACAAAATGGTGATGAGCATTGGCTGGAACCCTTACTACAAAAACACCAAGAAGTCCATGGTCAGTAGAAGAAAAGTGGCATTCACTGCAAACCGCTTGGTGTTTTAGTCAGAAAGAAAGCGTGCACATAGCAAATCTATTTATAAAATGTCAGATAGTCCTTGACAATCCAGGGTTTGAAAGAGATGGTATGGTCACAAGCCCACGTCTTCCTCCACAGCTTCGGCAGGAAATCAAATTTCCCACAGTGGGACAAAAATATTTGTATTAATAAAAATAAAAAAAGAATAACTGCTCATTGAAGTTGTTATACAGGGCTACACACATGTTGTCCTTAATGAATGTATGCATTCATTTAAGTATAAATGATCGGTCATCGTGGTTTCATTCATGATTGCACATGAATGCTCAATGCAGAATGTTAAAAGGACTGATTATTGTCAGTGTCATGATGTGTCTCATTTCATACTTTATTTTACTGGGAAGATATTTTACCAATATCAATACCAGTACCTGCAAGGTGGTGGGAATGAAGCAACAGGGAGCTTGGACAAGATGGGAGAATGCGGTCAAGAGGAAAGTGACCTGGGCTGAGCTTTGGAAAGCCGAGCCACACCGCATCAAATTTCTCAACCAGGCAGTGTATGATGTGCTTCCAAGCCTGTCAAATCTCCACACTTGGGGCATAGCAGACTCACCAGGGTGTCCACTGTGCACCAAGCGAGGAACCCTGGAGCACATCTTCAGCTGCTGCACAAAGGCACTTGGAGAGGGACGGTACCGATGGAGGCATGATCAGGTCCTGAAGACCATTGCTGAAGCCATCAGCGTAAAAGTTGAGTGAACAAAGCGGTCCCGACCCTCCAAGCAGGCCACCAAAAGAACACCTGCAGGCATCCTGGCCTCTGCTAGAGACTGGCAGCTGTTGGTGGACCTCGAACAGCGGCTGAAGTTCCCCAGCCATATTTGCAGCCACCACCCTGCGACTTGACATTGTCCTTTGTGTCCAAGTCCACCAAGCAAGCTGTGCTGCTGGAGCTAACAGTTCCATGGTAAGATAGATTGGAAGAGGCTTTTGAAAGGAAGCTCGCCAAGTATGCAGGACTGGTCAGCAACTGTCAGCAGGCTGGATGGAGAGCGAGGTGTCTCCCAGTGGAGGTTGGATGCAGGGGATTTGCAGCCCGTTCCTTAGCCAGAGCCTTCAGAAATTTGGGCATCGAGGGAGAGAGGAAGAAGAGAGCTATCCGTAGTACCACCGATGCATCAGAGGGGGCTTCAAGATGGCTGTGGCTCAAAAGAGGAGAGCCATGGAGGCCTAGGTAGCTGGCTATCTGGACACAAGCTGGGGTCTGAACAGCCCCGGCTGGGTCGCCTGGAGGAGGGTGTATGATGTTGAAAGACCCGAAACACCCGATGATGCCAGGAACATCACTGAAGATGTGTCCAGAGGCAGATGTATGCATACAACCACATTTCTTTTCCCAGTAAAATATAGTGCTGGGAGAGACATGGTTTCTTGGTTTTCAGAAATATCAAACACATTTCAAAGGTTTCCTATTATTGTAGTTAGTTCCATCATGGTTCAAGAAAAATAGATAAAAATGTCTAGGACTCTTTATGTTTAATCATTTGATTATATTTGTTGGCTTTACTGACTTTAAGTTTTGGTGCTAACATTGACAGGGGTCTGGGTGTCACACTGAATTGGTCTTTTCAACATTTTTGTACTTTCCCTCTGGAGTCAAACCGAGAGAAAGTTATGGGAACTAATTAAATTAAATAGTTTTAATTTGTTATGACTCTTGGGAACAACTCGATAGCATTTATGCTTGGCAACATGAGGCGACTTTATTCATCTGCACAATGTTGTGGGAAAACCCCACAAAACATTGAAAAATAGCATTCTTTGTGTCCGGTCAATCAGTGAGTATAGTGAGCTGGGAAAGTCCTTGTCATGTCCTCACTGTTAAACCAAAATTGCAGAAATTGGCATCAAACATAGCAATGATCAATATAATAATATATCCATCCATTTTCTATACCGCTTATTCTCAGAGGGTCGCGAGGTACAATCACAGGGCTGACACAAAGACAAACGTTCACACCTACGGACAATCACCCACTATCCTAACTCGCATGAAGCCGGGAGAGAACCCACGCGGACACAGGGAGAACATGGAAACTCTACACAGAAGGGCCCCAGCCGGCCGGAGGGTTCGAACCCAGAACCCTCTTGCTGTGAGGCGACAGCACTAACCACCATTATTATAAGATAGTTTGATGAAAAACACAAATGTTAAAGTTTAGTTTTTATTTTTTTCTGCCATCATTAATGCACTCCTATTAGACAGGGTTAAGTCTGAGGTACGGAGATATGTTGTTTTCAAAAGTGCAAAGTTCATTATAGAATTAATACCCTTTGTGTTGAGAATGTTTTCAGAGAATAGTGGCTAAAGTCTGCAATCTAACACATATAGAGACACATTTCTTTAAGCAACCCCAAACTGTTCAGTACAGTTAAAGCACTTATTGGGAGTGAACTTACAAATTTTATGTTTTTAAAAGTGTCTTGCGCAAAGTTTTTAGTTCGTAAAATATGTATTATTGGTGTTTTCAACATGGTCATCTTTTTAAATTATTAAAATAGTATTGTATACTTTGTTCACACTCCATTCACAGCCATTTTTAAGTATTTGTTTTGCAACTCCATAATTCTGTTAATGTCAGATGCAGAAGCAGATCTCAATGTAAGCCATTCTAATATGTTCTGGTTTGAAAACACAACAAGAAAAATGCAGTACATTGCATTTGACAGCTGCCGTACTCTTGTAAAAAAAATTATTTTTTTTTTTGGTTGTAGGAGACCCATGTGATTCACAGATTCAAAGAGGACTTTTATGGGGAGGTTCTCAGTGTTGTCATGGTGGGCTACATCCGTCCAGAGAGAAGCTACAACTCACTTGGTAGGACACCTTTCTCTTACACACACACACACACACACGCTCCTGTTTTTGTATGTCTGGTCTCAAAGATCAGAGTTGTCCCATGTCTCACCATGATTCCCCCTTTCATGTACACTCATCTTTCTCTTTGCACCTCTCTCACACACTTACTGTGTCTTCTCCGACTTCTTTTCTGCATGACTTCATCCGTCTCTGATCTCTGTTCCTAACAGAAGCCCTCATTACGGCCATCAACAACGACATTGAGGAAGCCAAGGTCAAGCTGGAGCTCCCAGAGCATCTCAAACTGAGAGATGACAACTTCTTCACCAGCGCTCCCAGCTCGTCTTCAGCCCTGCCCCCCACCACCGCATCCACATCACAGACTATTATGAATGGTCACTGACAGCTGGCTGTGATTTCAGCACTTTGTGCAAACACACCCCAGAACATCACAGGTTTCTATATACACACAGGTGAGTGTGTATGTACTCATTTAAAATGCACAGTCTGAGATCTCTTTGCTGTCACCATGACTGCACGTGGACATAATCATAAACAACCAATCTTTTTTTTAATTGTTTTTTCTTTTACTTTGTCGATGTGTCTGCATTTAAAGAGCTGTTTAACTTCCTGTATGGGTTTGTTGCAGACAGCCAGTCACTTAATAGATGCTGTTTATTTGTACATATTCATACCAGATTGCCTCATCTAAAAGCACAACTGTGTATGAAGCTCTTGGGTCTCACTCATCTTGCAGTATATTTGGAATCTTTTATGTGAGAAGGTACCAAAAAAAAACAGAATTTGGGATGAGGGTGACCACAAAATACAAACAGTTATGTAACAATCTGTATATAAAGACAGACATAAATAGACCATAACCTCAACTCTGTGAACATTGTCCAGCCATGGTCGAAAACATTCAATTAGTCCTTTTCAGTTGCGATTTGTCTCTGTGTCAGATGGTTAGACAGAAAGTCTGGGCATTATTATCTGTAACGAAAACACTGGTCGCACCGCTAAATGACTTTATGCAACAATGTGGCTAAATGCAAGACTGTGTGACGAAAAGGAGATTAAATCATGAAATGATGTAAATTTAATGGTATTAAAGTATCCTTGCTTTCATTTTCCTCTTTCGAAAATATCTTTCGCCTTGTCTTTTGTGACACAACCCCTCTCCTGTTTGTCACTGCACTAAAAATGAATGACCATATTACATCGGACCAGAGACTCGACAAGAATCTTAGTTCTTGTAGACGGGAATTATTTAATAACCAGCAGCACGGTTTTTTATTAATGAAATGTGTACAAAAACCCGTTGGATGTTATAAGGACGGTCTTTCCATTATCAGCCCGTTTGTTCGATAGAGAATTGTAGATGGATGGTAGACGATCTGAGGAACACTAATGCTGAATACGCATGCTAGTTCTTAAGCACGTCGGTTAAGTTTTTGCGTTTTTTCACTGCACCTTACCTGATGCTCAGAACTACAGTCCGCCAGTCTCTGTGAGTTTGTTACAGATAGTAAAACACTGATGGGTGAGATGAGATGAAGTATAGTCCACAGCTCCTGTTCGCTGCTCTGATAAAAGGGCAAGTCTTTGAAGTGTATGAATGCAAATTTATACTATAAAAGGTGAAAGGATGATCATGCAGAAGTCTGAACGGAAAAACCTACAATACACATAATATTCTTTATCTATATATATTAGTTACTTTTTTTTATTTCATGGGGTATTTAAAAGGTTTTACAAATATATTCAAAAACTACTGACAAAACCCTGTAGAGATGTAGCTCTTACCTGTGTGTGTGTGTGTGTGTGTGTGTGTGTGTGTGTGTGTGTGTGTGTGTGCACCTGTTTAGCTTTTACAAAGAAACTTTCTAATATACAACTACAAGTGTATAATCTTTGAACCACTGTAAACAATAGTTTTAATTAAATATATGAGTAGCTATGTGATTTGGGGGGTTTAAGTCTGTGTATTTTAGTTCATTAAAGTGTTATTTAGGGAGTGAAAGATATGACTGCAATTTATGAATGTTGACATTTATTATGCAACCTCAGCTATGATCCTTTCCCATGAAGAGCTTAGCTGTTTTTCCAGGTACCTTCTCAGTCTGATAGATTTTGTATGTTTTTTTTGTATCGGTTCAGTTTCTTTACTGACGGAAATGGGGTGAAAGTTTCTAAAAGCTTGAAAACGGTGTGTATTAAGTCCAACTAAAAGAATAAAAGAAGACAGGAAGCAGTACTTCACTATAATTATGTTGACAAATTCACTGCAATATAAAGCTTTCCTTTCATGTTGAATGCTACATTATCCATTGCATTCATCCTCTAAAGCATGTAATGTACAAATGAAATCTCACTGTAACTTTGAATTGTAATGTGCTGCTTCTTCAAACCTGTCGAAGAGGGAAGTTTTCATCACACTTAACACTTTTGTCAAATGTTTTTCAGGCTCATTTGTTATCATTTATATTGTAGTTTCCACAGGGACCAGGGTTACTGCATAAGGCTCAACACTACTGTTTCATCAAATAGTTAAAGTTAAGCAAATCCCAGTAAAACTGCTTTACTTGCTTACTTTCTGTAAATGTCATTATCAGCACAAGCAGAGGAAGTGGGTGTTGAGAATAAACCTGATTTTCCTGTGACTTCATATTAAGCCTGATAGTGCACCTGGGCTGAAAATCACGTTTGCTATCTGCATTTTCAACATCGGTCACACCGGGTATGTGATTGTGATGTAGAAGTGTCTACAGTCTGAAGCAGTTAGTTTTACATGTTAACGCTCAGGAAGGGAAAGCCAACGTGTGTGAAGGAGGCAGAGTGGCAGATGTCCCTGAGCCAATGCTGTGTCTGTTGAGTCTAGTATGAGATAAGACACTGGACACAACCTGTTCTGCTGGGGACTCAGGGTAAAGGTTATATTAGCCAACTTAATATTGATGTTGTGTGCTTGATTTATCACAGCTAAGTAATCAGAACAATTTGGAACCTTAAAAACTGTCTTTCAGTAATAAATTAGGTTGTATCTCTAGATGGTCTTCATTTTCAGTTTGTGTGACAATGAATATTAAATAGGGCGGTATGTTTGTTGTCCTTTTATGCAGCATAGACAACAACAATGCTAAATGTGATCCTATAATAACCCCTTGTGATGCAGTTAAATCAAGACCACCCTTGCATGGGTCAACATAGGCTCAAAAATGAATCGTATTCATTTTAAATTAGTCTAAACAAATTTAGCTTTCATACTTAAAACAATCACACACCAAACCCAATGTTACTAAGCTCTACAATTACAGGGAACAGCTAACAGCAGTTACTTATGTGTTGATTTGCATGTAATTCTTCCCTAAATCCACTTCAACTGTCCTCTGTTGCACATCTGCAGGTTAATTCATTAACACAGGTGTTCAGCAAGAATGCACACACAGCACAGATCAAAATCCAGTTTATTATGAAACAATCATTCACAGCACATTTCACCTCAACCAAACACAGAGAAAAAAATCCTAATTATTTACTCTTCACACCTTCCCTGTTATTATCTCAGGGAGACAGCAATATAAGCCAGATGCACAACCCTGAATTCAAAAGATTAGAGTAGAGCTAAAAAAAAACACATTTTGGAGGAAAAGCCCCAGAAAATCACTTCTCCTGCAACTTTCTGCTGTGTTTTGAGCAGATATCTGGACACATGCACAGATATGCAGATGCCAGCATTTCACTGTGGCCCCTGAGAAAAGATTTTCCTCTCTGTGTAAACTAACCTGAAAAGATCCAAACAGTCCCACACAGGGTTACAGATCAGACTGTGTGCGTCAATGTACATTTTTACTTTGAACTCTGAGGTGACGCCTGCAGTGCAATACGCAGTCCAGTTAAATTAAACAAAGACACAGTATAACACAGCAAGTACTGACAGTAATATTACAACAGTGATTAATAAGTGTTTTTAACAAGTTAATGCAGAAATGGAGGAAGTATATTACATTATCATTCTGTCCAAATATGTGTTTTATGTGGTGTTTTGTCTCTGAAAAATCAAAGTTCTGTTGACATAAAGTCTACCCCAGCAAATAGTAACTAATATGAATATATTATAATATGTAAGATTGTCTTTTCTCTAAGCAATATCAGCGTACAATAACTACTGTATCATTTTATGTTGTAAGCATACAATATCTTCTTCAAATGAAATGATTTATTCTAGAAAATGTAAACAAGCACGAGAAAATGAATATGATTGTCAACACATTCACATCCGAGCCCCCGAGGCTTGTGACTCGAAAAAGAAAGTCAAACTCTTCTTACACTATGTCTATTAGACTAGCCCAATCAAAGGAATAGGTTATATAATCCAACAGTAAAGCAGAGTTATTGATGTTGAGGCAAAAGACTAGACCAGAAGTCAACATCCAACTTGACCCAGCAGCCATATCTAACATCTCGGATGACATTCGCAATGAGCTAATAATCAAACTGAATTTAGATGACCTATGCAGGTTTACTGGCTCACTTTACACCAGTAATTTGATTAATTGTACATACGGCACATTTTCTGACCTGCGCAAACATCTGATATTTTTGTTTTCAGATTTGTACCTGAACATGCCAGGTGTACTGTATGTGAGTTGTGACACCACTTTTTCAGCCTTAGCAGGATAAAGCTGGAGAAATAAAAATTAGTTTAAGCACATTTAAATCTCTGTGGTCTTCCATTACCATTCACACTGAAAGAAAGGTAACAGTAGTCATCAACTGTGGCTGCAAAATCTCAACAAAACTGTGGCAAGATAGCAGGTTGGAGACGGTTTGACGCCATTTATCATGATGAAAATTCGCCTTTACAAGAGAAGAAATTATCTTAGTTTATTGGAAAGATAGCTTGTTTTTAAGACAAACAAGAAACAATCTGATCAGTGTCACAGATACAGCCACATATTAAATATGTGGCCGGTGTAAATATGGCTAGAAGAGAGTTTAACTGGAAAATGTTGATTACACCATGATAATAAGGTTTCAAAATGTTAGTTATAACAACGCCTATAATTCTTCTCTTGGCTCATAATGGCTGAGTTGCAGCCATCATAAATATCATAAATATTAACATATTGATTGGTAACTGGCTGAATAGGAATCATGTATCTGAAGAACGGTCAGTGAGTCCCCCCCCCCCCCCCAAATGAGAAACTAATTTCACAACATGTTTAGACTGCAATGATTCATAAGGAAGAGCTACTTCTTTCCAGTCGGGTCTTTTGTGCTTTCTTTTCATCTGTATGAGTAGCTCTCATCATCGTACTCTAGCTCAATCTCATCGTCATCCAAGAGTCCGTACTTGAATTTACGATACACCGTCCCATCTTGTCCCATGTACACAATATCATCATCATCATCGTCTTCCTCATCACCCTCACATTCAATGATTCGATCGCTGTACTCCCCAAATGAAGAGGTGGTGGCTTGTGAGGCAATGCCTCCATTGGTGTCCAGTTTCTTATAGCCTCCAACTTTGGTTCTGGGTGCGATGGCAAGTGATTTACTTCGAGCATTGAGGAAGAGGAAGACCCCTCCGGCCACAGAGAGGATAAGTAGAACACAGGCAGTGACAAAGAGTTTGACGGTGTTGCCTTGAGTCTCTAAATCCTCATCTTCCCTCATCACAAAGTTGACACTCATCATGCACTCATCTGAGAAGAAGGGGGTGGAGCACACCATTAGGTTACATTAGACAAAAGTAATCTGTATACTGGGTTTGTTTCTGATGAATCCCTGTCCAGCATGAGTGTGTTTTACGAGACTCTTGTTTCACTGAAATGCAGTCTTGTCTGTGATGACCAGAGCCAAGAAAGCTTGGGAAATTCCTTGCAATAGGAACATATTTACCATTACTATAAAATACTGGAAACCCCTAACTGGCAGGAAGATAAAACTCATGTCTACACGGTGGGAAAGCTACCAATAAAATCAATTATACAGGGTAACCATTACAAATGAAAGATGGCGTGAAAGAATGTGACTGACACATAAACACTATTTTTCAGGAGCAAGTCTGAATACATGTATTCACCAATCCAGAACAAGGATTTGAATTGACAAGATGACACAAGAGGCCTCAGTGATCTATGTGTGTTTTGCTGGAAGTCTGTGTTCCAGTGTGGGTTCTGGTTTACCTTGTGAGGCCTTGCAGTCACAGCACTCCCTGGGTATTGGTTTATCATTGTGGCGTGTCTCATTTCCACAGCAGGACAAGCAGCGGCCATCATCAGACAGGATCTGGGCTGCGGGGCACACTGTGCAGTTCCACAAGCTGGGACCTCGGCAGTCCAGGCAGGACAGGTCACACGCCTTGCAGTTTGGCTCATCGCTGTCGGAGCCCTGGAGCAACAGAAGAACACATTTTATCTCCAAACGCTGCTCCATGACTTGCAGAGCAGCCTTGCCAAACTACAACTATAGCTCTAAATGTATTTTTTTTCATGAGGTAAATATGAAAGGTTAGTTGAATATAAGCAAAAACACTCTTTGTAAAGGAAGCTGTCTCTCACCTGTGAAGCAGCGTAGAAGCCTAGGAGACACTGGGATTCACAGATGCCATTCATGAACCTGTAGCCTTCATAACAGGACTGACAGACCAGAGCGCCCTCATCTGGAAGGAGAGAGAGAGAGATATCATGTTAAATGTCATCACATGGCTGAACTGGAATTTCCAAATGAAAAGCATATCTAAAGGCACAGAAGAAGTATGTGGCTTGGGGGAAAAAATATGATAAATAAGACATTTATTATAATAGTGAATTATTTTTACTCCGGGATGTCCTTGTGGCCTAGCTGACTATGTCATTGCAACGTCCCTGGTTCGAGTCCAGCCAGGGACCTTTTGTTACATGTCATCCCTCTCTCTTTCTCCCCTTATTATCTGTCACCTCTCAACTGTACTCTCCAATAAAAATACCTTTAATTTATTTTTGTTTACTCTTTACCCTTGTACAGTGTTCCCAAAAATGTATTGCTACAATAGAAATCATTATAATGGGCATTAATTCTTGTTGAAACCTAATGAAGTGCTCTGCTAGGGAAAGACGATTCCTCTTCTTATTTGGCATCAGTATCCTGAGCCACTTCACTTGTGATAAATCTGTTGTTTTGATTTAATGTTCATAACTGCCATTTATAACTTCATCCAATATAAATACTTTGAGTGTAGAAATTATGTTAATTCCTAAAAAGATATTCTGATGATGTCAACAACAAAAAAAAAGAAACTGATGCAGCAATTCATGCTCAATAATGTGTCTCACAAAAACACAGCCCTAAAAACACATGGCAGAAATAAGCCATGACAGGTCTCCTTTACCGCTGCAGGTCTTGCAGGTGGGGTGACACTTGTGACAGGTCTTGGACCGCCTGTCTTGGTAGTAGCTTGGAGGGCATCTCGGCAGGCACTGTCCCCTCTGCCTCAGGTAGACGTAGCTCTCCCGACAGCTCAGACAGTTTCTGTTACCACGACCCCAACACTGGCTGCAGGAGGGGTCACATCGCTCGCAAACCATGGTGGTGGTGTTGCCAAAGTGACTGAAAAGGAGAGAGGGTGTTTAGTTTATGATGTTCTTTGATGAGGAGACGTGCCTGTGTGCATGTGTGTTCGTCTAACCTCTCTGAACAGAATTCAACGCAGCTGATTCCCTGCTTGAAGAATCCAGGTTTACAGGTGACACACTGCACACTGTGACGACCAGCACACGACTTACAGCTGAAGTGACAGCGCTCACACACACGTTCGTCCTCGTCCTCGGCGTAGTAACCCACAGGACACTCCTGCATGCATGTGCTGTCTGATGGACACAGACACAAAGTTACTATTTTAAAAGGAGAAGTTTCCTTTTGGCGGATACGAAGCGCAACACTTACTATGGAGTATTAAAAAAAATGTTCCACTAACTCTGGTTTATTTCAATAACTTACTCAGCAGGAAGTGTGGCTCGTTGCAGCTGAGGCAGTGGTCTTTGCTTGGCCCAGAACAGTGATGACAGAGTTTGTGACACTGTTGGCACTCCCCATTCTGGTCCATGTATGAGTGCAGAAGGCACTGGTTGAACCACACACAGTGTCCGCTGGCATCTTTAGTCCTGTTGTTATTGCAGCTGAGGCAGGATGAGGGCTCGTGGCCTGAGCAGGTCAGACATGACCTGTCACAATCTGGGAAAATGAAAAGCCACGAGACACAGTCAACTAATAAATCCTGTAATGATGGAGTAGATTTTTTAGTGTATCTTGTTTTATTTTGCATGATCACAATAAACTTCCCCCTTTCCTTACCTCTGCATTCATTGGTAGTCTTATCATAGTAAGTGTTGGTGGGACACTGAGCCCGACACTCCCCGTTGTAACGGACAGCTTTCGGGTTGCGACACACATGACAGTCATCTAAGCCCGGTCCGTCACACGAGATGCATTCAGTATGGCAACGCACACACTCCTGTTGCATCTCGCTGGCAAAGTAGCCATCGGGACAATCATCCACACACTTACCATCATGGAGAAAGTAGTACTGGGCGCACTCTGGGAGAGAGAGAAGGAAAGAGTAATGATAAGAACGGCAAAACAGTTGTTGTTTACACTGTTTGCACACAAAAAATCTAGGTCTGTGACTAAAAATGATAAATATTCCAAACTGGACATTTCCAATTACTGCTATAATCTATGATGAGACATTAAAAAAAAAGTTTGTCTTGACTTAATTGCTTACTTGAGGGGAGCCCTTAAGCTTTCATAAACAATTTAATGGTAATTGCTGTTCAACTGACTTAAAATATATATGTAAGCATTAAAAGTAGCCTTTGATTTGTGCTTCAATTTCTTTTGCACAAAAGACCAAATATTTCTCTCATTCGTTGAGATTTCCAAAAGGAAAGCAAGGATGGATTTATACACAAAAAAAATTCAACTCCTAAATCTTCATCCAAATCTCTTCTTCATTCCCTCAGTCAGCCCCCACTTCCTGTCCCCCATACTGGCTTGTTCCTCTTATCCACTTTTCACTATATTCTATAACAAGATGCAGTCATGAATAAAAAGCTTGTTTGTGTTTATCCTCAATGATAATCGTACAACTACCACTATCATAATCAAAGAAAACTTCATCATCTTCCTCCTCCTGCTCCTCCCTCCTCTATTCTGCTACTTCAACACTAAACTAAGTCACCTTTCGAAACAACACCTCTCTTTAATCCTCCTCTCCACGTCTTCCATTTCTCTACCCTCCACTGCTCCACCCAGCGTACTTACTCTTACACAGGCCATCTTGATTGCACTCTTGACAGTGAGCTGGGCAGTGACGGCATTCTGTCTCAGTGGCGTAATAGCCCTCTAGACAGTGTGACCTGCAGGAGTGGTCCAACAGCAAGTACTGTCTCTCACAGCTCAGGCAGTGAGAGGAATTTCCCTGGCAGGATGCACACTCTGGGGCACACGGCTGACATACACCACCTTCAGGAAACCCTCTGGGAAAGAGGCAGAGAGAGGAGAGAATGAGGTATCGTTGATGTCTTATGATGGTGCGGGTTCATGTGCAAGTCAAGAAATTAGCAAAACAAGACAAGCACCTCTGACACTCCAGCACACAAACTCCATTTTGCATGTGAAGTCCTCTGCGACAGCGCTGGCACTGCTGGTCGTTCTGACACATCACACACCCTTCCGAGCAGTCTTCACACTGGCTGGACATTTTGTTGGCAAACGTACCAGATGGACAACGAGGCGTGCAGGTCTGCTGAGCAGTCAAAAAACGACCTGAAGACAGAAAGACAAATCACACCACTGATACAAGACAAAGAATAAAGGACACAAAGGTTGTCAGTGGCCAACAACTTGTTTAAATTTAAGGGCGATTCTTTGTCATCCTTTCTCACACTGCCTGATAAAGAAAAAACATGTACTTTGATAAAAGTAAAACATCTAAGACAAGCCCACTAAACATTTTGTAATTTCGGAAGCTCAGTTTTGTAGTTTCAGACAGCAAATGTTTACCTGAGTTGCAGCTGTTGCAGTCATCCCTCCCTGCAGCAGAGCAAGTCTTACAGAGGAGGTGGCACAGCTCACATTCGCCATGACCTGAGGGTAAACAGCAAACATAAACCACGACAAAATATGTAGACATGAATGGCATGAAGGAAAGGAAGAAATGAGAGGGGACTGTTTTGTACTGAGGTCAAATTAACATTTGCCGTACTGTTTCTAAAGTGTTTCTCAGGGCAGGAAGAAAGCTGTCTGCCCTCTAAACACTCCCCGTTCTCCAGCGTGAATCCGTCCTCGCAGGTGTCACAGTCGTCATATAGTGGCCCTCCGCAGGTGCGACAGTCGCGGTGACAAGTCTCACAGGACCGGCTCTCCACATCCACAAAGAAACCTTCCTTACAGTGATCCACACACGCTCCATCTGGACGCACAAATACATTTTTTTATTTCCTCTATATAGCATTAAACTTATCATTCTTTCAGTGACATATATTATTTGTCATCTCTGACACTTTTTTGCTTGTGATCATAGAGGCCAACAGATGGGGATTTTTACTGTGATGTATACAGTTCTTTAAAAATACATCTACTAAATTACAGTATTTTATATCAAAATCAAATGTCTCTAAGTGGAATGGTTAAAGATTCTGAAAACAGTACAGTGACATAGGAAATATTATAACTATTATAATAGTTCCCCACCCTGTCCACCATATCTAAAGGATACTTATACTGGCCCCAGGAGTTTTATCAACCGATATTCACGCCAGAACTCCAAAATTATATATTATTATAAATAAATGGTTCAAATGTTACCAAAGACATAGAATCCGTCTTCACACCAGTAGCACTGGGACTGGTCACAGATTTCACATCGTTTGTCTTCACACGGAGCACACACCATGGTGTCGTTCACACCGTAAGTCCGATCTGGACAGGACTGATGACAGTCTGTGCCTAACCTGACAGAAAGATGGATATTATCAATATGAGGACATTTGAATATGGAGGTGTGTGTCAATGAAACTCTCAACTGAAGAGACTTACTTGTAGTAACCATCTTCACATTTGAGGCAAACAGTTTCCTGCGCCTGATCTCCTGAATCCTCTGTGGTGAAGAGCAGAAATTAAAATGCATCATTAAAAACAGATCAGGCATATTGTGAATTCTGGACTCAGCGAAATGGCTCTGTTTGCAATCTCAAAGAGAGAGAGAGAAAAAAGAGAGCCTATTGCATCAGCCTTAGTATTAGTTGTTGTAGCAGTCCTTGTTTTACTGCTCTCAGCAGATTTCAGGCATTTTCCCCCAATCTCTCCATATTGAAAAAGATAAAAATAACAAAATAATATAAAGATAATATCACTGTGGTGGTAAGTGTTAGTGGCTGGCGGCTTATGTAACTAAAATGTGGAAAAAGCCCATCTCATCTGCCGTGCACCCATTGGCAGCACTGTGATTTCTCTAACCCCAGTTTCCTTTAACACCAGCAGGAGGCACTCTGACAACATACAATAAATGTGTTCAGTTCACTGTAGAATTGAATGGCACTCAGAGTGTGATCAATGTAAAACACTAGCAAACAAATCTAACCCAGAACCCTTCAAACAAATGTAAAAGTCAAGTCTACAGGCATTTCAGTTCACATCTATAATGCCTGTTAGTTTCTGTCAACTTCATGAAGTCAGATACTGCTGCTCTGTTGTACTGTGTGTGTGTGTGTGTGTGTGTGTGTGTGTGTGTGTGTGTGTGTGTGTGTGTGTGTGTGTTTCTGTGCGTTTCTGTGCTGTCTGTTCAGCTTGCACTGCAGGTGTACTTTTGCTGAACGACATAAAAACAAGCATAATGTGAGTGACAGGTTATGTAAAACACTTGGATATTTGCTGTTTATGTGTTGCTGTTTTGTTTTTGTTTTTTTGTTTATGGAGACCGGGGAACATATGCAGGGATGTTAATAAGTAATTCAGGTTCGTGTGAGAGACACACCAAATGAGAAAGTTCATTTTTCTTGCAAACTAATTAATTCCTGCTGTCAGTCAAAACCATCCAACTGGTAACTGAGGAAGAGCAACGCTGTCATCCCTCAGTCCTACGGTGTCAAAACATCTCCAAGGACAGAGGGAGCGAGAAGGGGGGCAAGAGGAAGAGAAAGAGAGGATCAGACAGGAAGCAGAGAGAGAGAGAGAGAGAGAGAGAGGGTAAAGAAGAGACAGAAGGAGGGAGAGAAAGAGATGGAAATAACTACTAAAAAAGCCTCTTCTGCAGACTTTCCCTTGGGACATTCATCCTCTCCAGAAAAGCCTCCATCGACCCCCACACCCCATTCCTCTCTCAGTCTCCTTCCAGCACCCACAACTTAACACTGCACTGGTTTGCACTTCAATACGGTCGACAAGCCACTACCTGTGAAAGCAATTACTCATACAGAGAGAGACTGGGAGAAAGGAAAGGTGGGAGGGACAGAAGAGCCGGAAATCATGCCTTCAGGCTGTGTCTATGTGAAGAGAGAAAATAGCGCCCGCATAAATATTAACCGTGCAAGCCAGGGGAGGGGGGGGATTTCAACAGAATTTAAACTGGCATACACATCCTGAAGTATGCACTTGTGGAATGTGCAAGCACTCATACACACATTTACAGTCTACATGCACTCACAAGCTACATATTACACTAGCACTTACACACATATGATATGCACGCACACAATCACACATTAAAGTGATAAGCACTCAGTCTCAGTAAAAAGAGGTGATGAAACTCAGTTTTACTACCACCTCAAGTCATCACTTCAGCGGGAGAAACTGACATAGTGTTTAACGAGAAGTGTTTGAGAAGTGGATTGCTGATAGACAAAAAGAGAATATACAGTATGTGTGAATATGATGAAGCAAAACACAAGCACAGAAATGAGCCGCGAAGCATTAAAACACTGGAGGTGAGATGAGCTTCAGTGTGCCAACAGCCTCTGAGCAGCAGGAGTCCAGCTCCACAGTACAGGAGCTGTAGGATTACTGCTTTCCTGAAACCTAAAATGACCAGTAAAGATCAACAGTATAGCCGGTACTGAAACAAAGCAAACAAATCATTGCACGTTGCGCAGCCTGTGAAAACCATCTTGCCTTAAACAGTGATGGTCAAAAAAGCTGTTTAGCAATGAAACGAAAACCATCTTGAGATGTTGTAAGCAAAGGAATGAAAGAAGTAAGGGCACAGACGGTGATGTTCAGAGAAACATTTTGAGCACACAGACTGATTACAGATGTGTCAGCAGCGGTGCCCTGTAACAGAGGAAGCCATGGCGCCATGAGGTAAGAAGGGCAAAAATAATGAAACTGTTTTTTTAAATCTCAGGTAAACGACATCTTCTGGTGATTTCGCCAGCCTGAGAGAGTGCTTATCATTGGGCTACACAAGACATGTGCATCACTGAGCCAGTACAGATTCAAAACATGACTAATCCAATTATAAAATATTTTCAAACCCTTATTCCATGACTAACGAGTATAATATGCAGAGAGGATTAATGGGTATAAAACTGATGATGAGTTAAAAAGAAGTACTGAAGTAATTTGATGGGGGAGATAGGACTGAGCAGGGGCGGCTGCATCTTATCACACACTGTCAGGCTGCCGAACTCATCGATAGATCTCACACAACAGCACATTACAAACTAACACAGAAACACACACACACACAGCTCATTTACTGGCTTGTAAGCCTAATCTTAAATGCATGGTTCACCCAAAATTAAACTTAAACCCAAACCTCAAGTGCAAATGTTTGGCTTCAGAACACATGTAGACATTTTGGGGTGTTTTGTTGCCTTTTTTGAACTAGTAACATGCCTAGATAATGATAACATTTTGGGGTGAACTTTTCTTTTTAAGACATAATACTGCATGTCTTAATCCTAACCTATATCTACAGTCCTAATTTTAACCAAAATCCTAACCCCAAAGTAGCCCCACAAAAAAGTGGGGGGAATCCAAAACTGCCTCAGATCCCAAAAATGCCTTCACATTACTGTAAATGTCTAAAACTGGCAGCCATGCCAAGCTTAGAAATACAGGATGACACATAGTGTAAGCACACACACACACACATTAGATGCCAGTCTCAGACACTGCACGTTCTGTTTCATCTTCACTTTAGGCAATAGCATCTTGTCACAGGGCCAATCATCTCAAATCTCTAATCTGCTGACTGACTTGTTTGGCTTGCAGATTTGTGATTACGAGGAGCAAGTGGGTGGCAGGGAGGCTGTGGTGGGGATGAGAGTGAAGAAAGATATTCCACCCAGAATGCATAATGACATAATAACAGCCCGTCTCCACCTCAGCACAATAACAACTTTCTATGGTATGTCGGTAACCATTTCTGGGAGGAGGAAGTGCCCTCGTCTTTATGTGGCTTGTACTGACAGGATGGGGTGTAAGAGCACATGGAATGAGAGAGGATTCATACTGTATGGTTTACTCTGTAAGTTTTCACATTTCACAGTGATGAGAAAAAAAACCCAACAAATCTTATTCAAAACACCATTTAGAAAAAAGAGGGTTTTAGCATCCTGCTTGCTGTAGACAAAAGTATGTTAACTTTTGATATTTACTAACAGTATGGAGGGAAACAGCAGTGGAAGGACAAATAGTTACTGGCAGCATTTACCCAGGAGTGGAAAATCAATTTTTTCTTAACCCTTTGTGGGATAGATAATGTCTGCCTCTGACATAAATTAGATTTGAAGCAGTTTTCCTTGTGGAGAAGATAATCAACATCAGTCCTGCAAAAAGCTGCACCTATATGAGTCCAAATACTAATGTGGTATCTTCTAATGGGGTACGGTGTCTGATAATTAAGGAAATCTGCAGTTAAGTGCAGTTAAGTTCTAAAATATGGTCTATGTTTGTCCAAATGACTTCCCTAATGAATGAGGCTTATTGGAATAAACACAGTGTTCATTAATTGCAGAACACCTTATAATAATTTATTTACAATTAATAACTTTGCTCAGTTGTTGGGGCTTATTAAAGTTCATTTATGATGATGTATCTGCAGTAATAGAAAGCCTACAGCAAAGACTGAGGTGCAACAACAATCAATCGCAGCATCATTAGTAAATTCCAAACACATTTAGTGCAGTATAACCTCTTTTATTAGGTGTCATGTTTTGTTTACAAGATTTCCCAACATCTCACTGTATCTAATTCCTGAGAACTGTAAAAGCGCTAAAAGTGGAGCAGGTTTTTTTCATCTACAGACACTTGTGAGTGCCAGATATTGTGGTGTGCCATGTAGCTACAGTATAGAGTTGCTGCTAAAGCTATAGTGCACTTGGTTTAATATCTACAGTTTGACTGATGAAGAAGGTGAAAGAGGTAGGAAGAGAGAAAATGAGGAGTGAGGAAAAGATGTGGTCTACTTACTGCGTTCACACTGCTTGCAGCCTTCGTCACACGGGAGACAGTCCTCACTCTCTGCATCTGCAACCTCGCCTGATGAAAACAGCAGATAAAATAGTGGATTCAAAAAATACATGAGACATACGAAGATGGTGATGAAATGACATAAAGAAGATGAAAAAAAAAAAGACTCAAGCAATGTCATTTGGATTTAAATTCAAAATGTTATATGTCCACTTTGTGAAAAGTATTTCCATTTAAGTTAGTTAATCAATACTGAATGACACGGTTGTTTAAAGCTACTTTCAAGCATGCACATTTTTGTTTGACACAACAAATTAGATGTTTTTAAGTGGAGTGCAGTAAAACTTACAGACATGACAATCAAATTACTACCTGTCTCATAAATGACCATTGTAATATAATTTTTTGTCATCAATCAATAAGAAGGTGCTGCTTTAACGGTGCTTGCCTTATTTAAGAATTACACACTTATTACCAAATTTTTTGCTTCGTTTTCTAATGTTTACATGTTGAACTTTTTTATTTATGTCACATCAATCAGTGTGGTGTCATTGCTCTGTCTGTGATGCCAACAAAGGATGAGAAGAGAAGAGAAGAGAAATTAATATCTAGCTGGTCAAGCAAGCAGAACTGACAAATTTCGCCTGCTCCAGAGTTCAAGCTGTCTGTGGGGCCTGTTGAGACCTGCCTGCCACATATGATAAGAATTTCATCCCTCCTCCAACTCATACACTTTATATCCTCACATACAAACTCTCATCATTACTCTTCACCTCAGTCTCACATTCATCGTAGTGAAGATGTAACTCCCCACCTCCACCTCTCCTCCTTATCTCAAATATCTCAACAACAAAAAAATATCTCACTCAAAACATTTCAGCTCTTTCTCAATCCTCCTTTGGCTGGCATTCACATTTTAACAGATACGATGAGATAAAGTGCAATGTGTTCATCTTTCACAATCTCGCTGAGGATAAAAATTAATGCAGCAAATGTTCTTTAGTTGAACAGATTAAGAACAGAAAGTAGAAGCAAGAACACATTGGCACCAGGCAGACCTAGATACATGAACTAAGTTAAGACAAGTCACTGACTGTATTTGTCCGGCGGGACATTTTCATTTGTACCTTTTTAAAAATATTTTCTCTGTTTCATACAGTATTAATCTAAAGCAATAGACATCATGTAATATCAGTACTCAAATACCGTGTTTTTGTATTTCTGTCATGGTGTTTATGCTTTGTTGTTAGAGTTTTGTGGCCATATGATTTTCTTCTTCTGATTTTATGCAGATTCCTTCATTGATATACTTATAAATATCAAAAGCAACATAGCAAATTACCTAAATCACCTCATGGACATGTAGCATTATCAATGAAACTTCCTGAACCTTCAAAAGCCCCTTGATTCATTTATGAAATATTACTGTTATCTTCAGAAGCTTAAAATTCCTCTGCACATGAACTGCACATTTTTCACACCTGACACTGAAATCCAAATACTTTTGGTATCACAGTGTACTAGTTCAAGTTCAGTCCAAATATTCTATTCTATTAAATTGTGGCACGGAGCCCTGTATGTTGGCATATTTTCTTTTGGCATATTTTGTATTTGAATTTTAATACTTGCTTTAAAATGAGGCCACTGTGCTACATGTGTGTTCCCTGAGGTGATGTTTGCCAAATTCAGCCCGGCTCTGTGACAGTGGTGCTGAGCAACAGTGGCAGCCATCATAAAATCCTTCCCAAACTCTTCATTTATTCAACATTAATCAGATGTAGATTTGGAGACATAGTTTTTTTATTCATGCTTATTTTTCATTATGCACTCAAAGTGGTGACCTCTGTAGAATTCACCCACCTATCAGCAGTGACATCCATAATTGAGCATGTAACAAAGTCTTACATGGCTCTACCAGCATCTCTCACCTGCACTGCACTCCAACAGGACGCACTGGCCATTTCTGAGCTGGTGTCCTGGGTTGCAGTGGAGGCAGTGATCTGCTGGTGCACAGATGATGCAGTCTGCAGGACAGGGTTCACACTGTCTCCTTGGAGAGTGGAAGAACCCCTCTGGACAGACATCCCGACACTGACCCTGAAAGAGGTACCTGACCACCTCAAACCTATCTAGATGGAGCAAGAAAAGAAAAGGAAATCCATACAGGGAATGCTCTGGCAAGTGAAGAACAAAGAGTGCTGATGCACAAACCAGGTATGCAGATATACTCAGACATGGAGTCATAAAAACATAGGTTGGTTTGTCTCTAATTCATTATATAAGAACACTGAATGATTACACATTTACAGCAGACAAAACATTTTCACTGCAGGTATAAGCAGTTTTTAGAAAGCGACTATATGGATGTTTTGGTATAAGGACATTTGCCACAATCACTCATACATACAGTTACACATACATGTGGTCACACATACAAGGAAAATGTAGAACACATATGTGAGGAAATGTAAGGTCACTTGTTGCTATTTACTGTAAAAAAAAAGTTCACAAATTTTTTCGGGTTCACAAATCCAGCAGGGTTTCCATCTCATTCAGGTGAGGCACATTATGTGACTGGCAGTACATAAGCTGATAGGCCAGAGGTGATCGATTTCATTCAGGCTTATCTTTGGTAGCCCAGATGTTCAAGTTAGAACTTTTCATCTTGAATTCTGGGGTTTGAATTTCATAAATCCAATTTAAGACTTGAATTTTTAGATACAAAAATATCCCATTAAAACCGAAAACTTAAATGAGGAGAATTCAAACTACATAAATTGAGATACATGCTTGTCAAAGTAAAATATTTCAATGTTATACATTTAGTGGTGTATAAATTTCAACATTAACTGTTCAGGTGCTTATAAGATTCAAATCAGTCCGGCCGGAATGAATGAAACAAAAACTAGTGTACTAGTGTGAGAATATAATTTCATGCATGTCTGGGCTTGTGTGTGTGTGTGTGTGTGTGTGTGTGTGTGTGTGTGTGTGTGTGTGTGTGTGTGTGTGTGTGTGTGTGTGTGTGTGTGTGTGTGTGTGTGTGTGTATCAGTGTTTTGAAATGGACACTTTCATATTTTTGATTAGCCATCTCTTTTCTCACCTTGATCTCTTCCCTAGTTCCCTGTTACGCTCCGTTCTGCAGCTCTTTCATTTTTTTTGTCTCTAGAGACAGCAGGGGTGTAAAACTCCACGTTACTCAAAGGTCAGTTTTAAGAAATGTCTGCTCAGTGTGCACCAGTGTGTGGGTGACTGGCCAAGATAAGAGAGGTTGTTTTGAAAGAGAAATGACACGGGGAGAGACAGATGGAGGGTCTCTCATGTTATTATTGTTATGTCTCATTGAGCCTCAGACAGAACTGCAATTAAATGGAACCACATTTGCAAACACAGTCTGACAAACCTGCTGGCTAATTGAGTGTGTGTGTGTGTGTGTGTGTGTGTGTGTGTGTGTGTGTGTGTGTGTGTGTGTGTGTGCGTGTGCGTGTGCGTGTGTGTGCGTGTGCGTGTGCGTGTGCGTGTGCGTGCGAGTACGTGAGGGTGAGAGAGAATGTGTGTGTGAAGGGGAAATCTGGTGTTAATCTTCTCCTTGGCTGTCTGGTATCTTAAAGTGTGTGTGTAGGTGGGTGTGTGCGTAACAGAATCTCCCCAGTGTAAATACATTCATTCTGACAGCCATAATACTGTCTGTGACACTGATAAACACAGTTATTACTACCACCTTCAAGTTGATATTTCTTCAGCTGTGAGCCTCTGATGACGTCCGGGTTTTATCATAACGATTGTTTTCACACTGAAGAAAAAGGTTTTTTTCTGGACTTTGGACTTGCTGCACAGGATTCTCAGATAATAAAACTTAGCAGAAGGTAAGATTTTTAAAGAAGGCAAAAGTAGACATCAAATCCAGACACAGCTTGGCCTGAGCTAAAACCTGAGAGATGTGCAGTGACCTCTGCATGAGGATACAAGGAACAAATGACTGATTCCCCCTTGTAACACATCTATCAGCAGGCCTTGGCTGAATTACTGCTTTAATTAGATTCATTTACTTTTAGACGATTGATTGGTGGAGTCTGGCACAAATGAGCCTTGGCTTGATTCATGTGATGTTACGAAAAAGCACGCTTTCACTTACATTCAAGTCACAGGTAGATGGATGGGTTTTTAAGTGAACACCACTGCACCTCTGCAAAAAGCTACCTGTGACACTTCAAAGTCTAAGAGCGTGCAGGTTTTATTTGGTGGGAAAGAAAAAGAAGGAATTGTTCAAATATATAAGATTGTATTCACGGTTTTATCTGCACTAACTGATGCAGCTTCTGCCTGTCAGTTAAAATAATGCAATTTTGATTTACACTACACATATATCAAGGTTCTTTTTAGTTGAATGTGCATTTCATTATCACACAAGGTAAAAAAGAAAATCATCAGCGTGGTTTTCAAATTTTAACCCAGGTTAGTGTACCTCTGTCACAGCTGGTGCAGTTGTCAGGTCCCTCATCAGTGCACTCCTGGCAGGTGTGGTGACAGAGATGGCACTGCCTCCCCATGGCATAACGCCCCTTCTGACAGTGGATGTCGCAGCGTCCATCATCAAAGAACCTGCAGTTGGTTCACAATAAACATGCAAAATCTGCATTAGCCACTGTAAATAATATACATATTCACAGTGCACTTTGATTTTCCTTTGAAATAAGAAGCAATGCAAACCGACCAAAAAAGAAGAAACCATGATCAGTTTGTTTTGTTGTTACTTACTTAGCTGAATATGATACTTCTCAACTTAAAAATCTCCTTTTGTTAAAGCAGAATCACACATTTTAGAATAGACTTGAAAAAGTCATTCAGTTGCAGTGAGAACAAGAGTTCTTGTAATAAGCTGCTTTCTACATTTGTATTCAAGGTTGTTTGAACTGTCTACAAGTGTGACATTGCTGCTACTAGTGAGTAACACAGTGTCTGTAGTGCTTCTATATATGATACA
Source organism: Macquaria australasica (assembly GCA_005408345.1). NCBI lineage: Eukaryota > Metazoa > Chordata > Actinopteri > Centrarchiformes > Percichthyidae > Macquaria > Macquaria australasica. The sequence goes on from SEMN01000436.1 coordinate 177,217, forward strand.
CTGTACATATAAGACAAATAAGACTAAAGTCGTACGGATTTCATAACTGAAACGGTTTAATCTGAACCCGCTGAGAGTTGTGTGGATTCAGGGGCTACCATGTTTAGACCAACGTCAGTTTTTAGTTCTTCACTTTTTGACAGTATGCAGGTTGGTTGGATTGCAAAACAGCAAGTGTGCCTCCTCAGCAGTATTATTTAGCATCTTTTGAATGTAGATGTTTGTACCGTATGTCAGTGGTTCTCACCTTGTTGTAGGGCAGAAGGTGCAGTCCTCTTCCTCCGGACCCGAGCACTGCAGACAGGTAGCAGCACACAGGTGGCACGTTCCATGTTGACTCATGTATTCTCCTGCAGACGGAGAGCAACAGTGAACAACGTGACAATGTTTTCAAAGAAAACACTGACTAATCTACTTTGGTTGCTTCCTGCTTTGTTTTAATTACTTTACCAGCTTTGTTATGTGTTCGCTCACTTCTTTTTTTATTATTTCTTTGAGTGACTTGAGTTGATGCTGTCATGCGTCCTAGTAGCACCAATTATAACCAACAGTCAGTTGTTATTGCTTTCATTACCACTGAAGCTCGCTGGCTTCTGACATCCCCTGCACAATAACCGCTATATATCTCTTTATGTTGTCTTCTTCTTGTTTTTATATTATGTGCAAATACATTTCACAGGTTTAAAAACATCTTTGAAAACTGTCAAATTTGAAAATGTCAGTCTCAGGTGTACTTTCTAATTACTGAGTGCTTTTACGGTGAACGGAGATATGATTTGGATCTGAGGTTTTTTTTTTGGCCCTTTGTGAGCTTGAAGACAAGGCAAAGATTCCCGAAACAACTCAAGACTTTTAAAACAAACACAGATTATAACTGATCTTTTTAAGCATGAAGTTACAAAACCTCTACTCTACAGACAGCAGAAACATATATCTACTTAATAAACTGATATAGCCACAACAAATATTGTCCTAAGTTTTTTAGCCTCCTGCGTAGGTGAGGCAGCACCAGTCAGTTAAGTTGTTTAAGTTTGGCAATGACACCACATTGGTAGGACTAATTTCTAACAACAATGAAACAGGCTTACAGATGTGAGGTTTCATTCCTGGTGAACTGGTGTGCAGCCAACAACTTGGAGCTGAAAGAAGTAGTGGTTGACTTCTGTAGGAGTCATAGTGGACATCTACCTTTAGTCATAAATGGTCAGGAAATTCATCAGGTGGAGCACTACAGATTCTTGGGTGTAACAATCTCCTCTTCTTTATAGTGGGAAATCAACACTACGACAGTGCTTAAAACAGCTGAAAAAGTTTTTCATATCACAGGAAGGTATGATGCAATTTTATCATGCTGGGATTGAGAGCATCCTCACCTTTGGAATAACTGTGTGGTATGGAAACACCTCAGCATGACACAGGAAACGTCTGGACAAAATGGTACGCACTGCATCAGAAATCATAGGCCAGGAGCTACTGTCCCTTGCTGAAATCTACAGACTTCTGACTACGGAAGAAGGGACAAAATATTCTCCTCTCACCCTGCTAACCCTCTTTGTAACCTTCTCCTTTCTTTGAAAAGACTGAAAAGTATCTGCACTAGGAGAGCCAGGTTCTGCATCAGCACCTACCCAGAGGCCATTCATGCCCTTAACTCTTAAATCATTAATGTGCAGCTATTATTCCGGTCTGTAAGACACTGCAAGGGTATGTATACCTTGGTATACATCAAAGCTGGTTGTGGTACTGATAGCATCCCTATGGGAATGCTTGTTTTTATTCTTTATTGTTATTACTTATTACTTAATTTACTTTTATGCATGTATGTGAGGTGGGTTTCTTGTTGTTTTTGTTTTGTTTGGTGTTAAAGCTCACCAAACCAAATTTCTATCGACTATGCTGAAATGGTAATAAAGTATTGAAGCAACATTCTGTAAAAATACCAATCATTTGCTTCTTTTTTCTTTTTCTTTTTTTTTACTTAAGAATGAAATGCCTTCCTGCACCCCCATGGCCACATCCTCCACTGCTGAAAATGCTGAAAATGTGCGTAGGTTTTGGGAGGTCGGAAAGTTTTTGTTGCAAAGCGGAGCACAAGCTGGAAATTGAGTTTTGGGCGCCAGAAATCTCAACGCCTGGCAAAGCAATTGTTGAGTCACTGAAATTTATCAAAAGCATTATCACACTCCAGGTAGGTATATTATTGTCATTGAGCAATATGCAGCAGTAGAAATTGTACTCACTGCACTTATAACACCCAGGACACACATAATATGTAGATGAGCTATTGTGTCCAAAGTTGCTAGAGGACTGAGAAAGAAGTTCCAAAAAATCCATCAACCTTCAGCTTCACACTTGGCAGCAATGAAAAGAGCCATAACAAAAGAGGCATAAACATTGTCTCCTATCCCACCTTTGTATTAGACAAAGGTGACAGACACTGGCCCAGGCATAAGGATGGAGCTGTGTGTTTGTGTGTTTGTGTGTGTGTGTGTTTGAGCATCCTTCAAGGCAGCGGCGAGGTTGTCTGTGCTCTCTGGCTTTCTGTGAAAAGCTCAATTGTTCCTTTCAAAACAAAAGAGCTTCTTTGTGTACAAACACAACAGGCGGTGGCTTCCCATTCAGTAGAGCTCTGCCGAAACCATTCAAACAGCCCCCGAATAAACGCCGTCACTCTCCCTCACACACACACAAAATTGTCTCCCTGTCTTTCTGTTTGTCTCCCCCACACTCACACACACAAACAAACGGGGAGCCAAGTTCTCAAGGGACGGAAAGCCGCACAACTCCACTCAGCAAAAGCAGACACTTTGGACTCCCACTGCCAGACGGGAGAAGAATGGAGCGGAGAAGAAAGAGAGTCTGTCACTCAGGGGAGCAAAACTTTTCCTCTGTTATGGACTCGGCTGACCTTGTGAGGACATTGACAGTCTACTCTGTCAGGAGAGAGAGCTCTGTTGGCAGATATCACACTGACATCCACCACACCTGGTCCTGAATCCCAATTCCCTGGCCTTTCCACCTCCTGATACCTGCACATACTAGGTCCAAGAAAGTAGGAAAAAAAGATATATTCACTACACCTTGCAGGTGGTCTAGAGAATATTAACCACAATGTTTACCTAATATTGTGTATTTATTACCACAGGGGATTGTTCCTTCTTCTTGACCTGAGTTAAATTATACATTATTAATCCATGTAGGAAAATTTATCCTCAGTATTTCACCTACCCTAACTATTTAGTAAGCCTTCTTCAAGGGCAATGACAGAATTATTACCCAACATGAATGTCTTTTGGTGTGTGAAGCACTTCAAGACAGAAAACACATACTGATAACCACTGAGCCAGAAAATTATGCTGGATTCATTTAAGTAAAAAAAAAAAAAAAAGAAAGAAAGAAAAAGGTCAGAATCGTACTGTAGGGTTGTTCTCACACAAAGTCTATCATGCAGACTTTGTGTATCAATGCGAGTACTGGTCACAGTTGGCACCGGCACTCGACACTTGTGTGGGCAACTGTATTAGCTGTATAACCTGCAAATAACACGGGTTGAGTCGCTTACACCTATAGGTAAAACAAGTTTTTCCCTGCTTCAGTGTGAAAGAAATGAATACGACAGCATAACCTTAACAGCATCAATAAGCTCAAAATCCACTCACTCAAATTCCTGCTGTGACACATTTGCCAATGTTATACATAATATACCAGTTCCACAACATGGATATGAACAAAACAAAAGAAGGGAGTTGTATGAGGGCGACAGGAAGTGTGGCAACACCTTTACACAGCAGTATATGAGATACTGTATATCTCCTATACTGCATGTATCAAGACTGACCAGTGGCATTGAAATGAACGTTCAATATTACTACTATACTATTATTACTTAACATTAAATATTTTATGGGTTAAAATGCAACTACTCACAATCAGAAAATGTGTTATCTGTTCCCTCCTCAAGCAGAACTGATTTTGGAGTAGTACATGTTGACATTATTTGCCTTGGAGTTGTTGATACTGCTACAATATTAATCACTGCTGTAATCGCTGGTTTTCAGCATTTCTTTTCTGCCTGCATGAAAAGAAATGCTGAAAACCAAAAAGAGTGACTAGACAATAAGTTCTACATTCAGGCGCATCTTATCCCTCTCATGAATGTTAAATAGTTTCAACTAAATCCACATAAGAAAATGATGTTGGTGACTTTAAAAACGGTGCAAAACCCTGCACTGCTGACCTGTTTTTAACTCCCACCTAATTGTCATTGAGTGCACATGTCTCCCTTTAAGTGCTCTGCCTGCGGCATGTGAAACTTTCATTTAATCAATCTGATCGAGTGCTGAAAAACTAAAAGTTTCTGAAAGGAATGATCTGAATTTCAATGATGTTATTCCCTTTCATGAATTTGTAAAAAAAAATAAATAAATAAATAACTCAACAGAGTGAAAACAGGGAACCTAATGTTTTGGAAAGGAAGCGAGAAACTGATTAACAAAAATGCTAATGGATGAAATAATACTGATTAATACACTGTCAACATAATTAATGAGAACTGAAAAGAAAACAAAAACATGAACAGATTAAACATTTTAATAAGTACACTTAAGTAAAAAAAAAAAAGATTTTCAAAACTAGGACTTTGAGTAACATTAATAATGCATTGTCACAGATGTCACAGGTACACATTAAAACAGCTTTTATACGAGGGGTGTGTGTGTGTGTGTGTGTGTGCTTCTACTACCACACGATCTAAAGTCAATTCGTCATCTTAAACAATGACCAAGAATAAGTTTTTGTTAACCAAAACAGGGGAGTCATCAATCTTTATTACAAATCATCAAGAACCATAACCAGTTGACAGTACAACAATTCATCTAATACTGTAAATGCTCAAGCTGCAGGTGTGAAAACCCACACATATAGAATAAGAATCTTAAAAATTATATTTGCTGTTCTTTATTAGAAACCAGCACCACCAGAATAACGTTTTGAGTTTCATCAGGTAATGTTCAGAGACAGACAGGAGGAGAAAACAAGACATCTGTCGGCCTTTACACAAGTATAGTTTTGGCTCAATATGATTTAACATTTCTGACACATCCCTGGTTCTGCAGTGAAGCTGTCAGTTTACTTTCAGTTCCAACAATTATAATGTAAATAGAAATAAAATTGATTGCCTCACTGTGTTTGTTTTCCTGTTTTTCTTGGATTGACTGAACACAAAGTTCTACTGCCAAATGTGTTTCTATATCTAAATTTTGAAGAAAATCCCTTTTCTGAAATAACTGAAAGCAAAAACCGTCACAGCTCTGATTTGCACCGCAGCAGTTTGCTGTCTGTCTGCCCGTCAGAGACCTTTACCTGCAGATGAAACATGATAACGGCAGAATATTTCCTGTGCTGATCATTGACCTTCTGTGCTGAAAGTGTAGAGCAATACATCAGTTGATATGCATTGCCATTATAATGGAATGACGAAGAGCAGAAACTTCTAAAACTCTATTTTATTCGAGAACAGTAACATGTAGGGATGCACCGATACAGATATAATTATTGGACAAAATTCCCTTTATTAGGGTTACATATGGCATGTGGAAAACCAAACCAACACATAGAAGAAATGCAATTCCCTGTAACAAATATGAGCTATATTTCAATTATTGTATCCAGTGACAACAAAGTAATGGTGGAGCTTAAAATTGTTCAGTGGATGGAATCAACTCAGTTTTGGGCAAAGGTTTAGTATTAAGAATCTGCATCATGAGTGAAAAATGGGCATCGGTGCATCCCTAGTAACACAAATTCATTATAACTCACTGCAGCGTTTCCTTCCCTGCAGAAAGCTCCAGAAGGAATGACTATTGACTCGTCTTGTAGTACCTCTGGATCGAATCAATGCTGTCTGGGCTTACATTAAGAATTAATGGCATTCTCCTACACACACCAATAAAGACAAACACACACACTATTCAGAGGGCAGGTTTATGCTTTTAAATAAGTGAAATGAGGTGATTCTGGTCAGTAACTTGCATCAGTCTTGGCAAACGGTGACACTGTAGCATCTAACTTCAAGTGGTGGCTGATTTATGTGTCTGAGTTCATGTTTATAAGTATGTGTGTGGTACATATGTATCTTTGTCTGTGTGAGTGTGTGTGTGTGTGTGTGAGAATTTGTCTTCCCTCCCCTGAACAGCCAAAGTCAGCCCAGACAGACATTATTTTCACATTACTGAGTGAGCTTCTTTTTTTTTTCCTTTGACGTATATTTACAGGCAGAAAACCAAGGCCTTTCCTACTGTATGTTCACTTTCCATCTGTTTATCGTTAACACTGGAAAGAGAGGAGGAAGAGGAGCCAAAATTAAAATGCACACAGACGTATTCAGAGATTCACAGGCTGAGTGGCTCCTGTTTTAAGCTATGCTTCCTACACTGGCAACAAAAAAGAAGGTTCAATTATTTTGGCATCGATGCTTTGGTCACAAAATACCGACACTTTTATTCTTTTGTTTGTTTTCACTTTTGTTTTCATTTGCTCGTTTGTTCTTGAAATAAGTCCCAGTCATTTTACACCCTGACCACGTGTGTGTCCCAGTACAGAAAAAGGTAGGTTTGTTGTAGTCCTGTCATCGCACCTCCGATGCAGTCCCTTTAAGAGGCACAGATTCTCTTATAAATTATGTTACTGTGAATGAGTGGGCAGGGGGGTTTGAGAAGGAGGGGTGCCCCCACACCCCCTCCGCACTCCCTTTACGCCCAGTGAGTATGTCCCGTCACCCCTTTTGCGAGCACGTTCTGCAGCACAGTTGCTGCAGCACTTTCCTCTGGCAAAGATTGTTCTTTTTAACGAGCACGCAGAAACTGCCTTCCGCCCAAGATTCTTCATTTGCTTTCCACAGACCAGGAAGAAGAGATTCAGGGGGGAGTTTGGAAGGAGGGGAGGGAAAAAACATGCACACGCACACACACAAACACACGTGGAAACACACACAGGACAGAACCATTAGAAATGGTTGAGTGGCAGGCAGAGCCGTGTGATTGGTCAGGAGAGGGTTCAGGTGACAGGAAGAGTTTTTTTGATCCAATCACAGGTGATGTTCATCGAGGTGGAAAATGATTGTAGTCCAGTGGATAGATTGGATCCATGTCAGGAGAGGGAAAACAAATTCAGGAGAAAAAAACAGAGAGAGAGAGAAAGAGAGAAAAAAACAAACATCACACAATTAGCAAATTGAAGATTTTCACAACTTGGTGTCATTTTGCATCACAGAACACTTAAAGTGGACGACCAGTCTGTAAAAACTAAGCCAATTCTTTCATTTACCTACAGCCAGTTGGTAAATAACAGCAGTTAAACTGGTCATTTTTGAGCTGCCAATCAAATGAATATAAAACCAGTTTGGTTTAGGAAGGTTGGAAACAGACTGAGTGTGCACTTTAAGCAAAGTACTCATCATCAACAGAAAGGTCACACAGTAAAGACATTTTTCTCCTCAGAGCTTTTAACTAAAAGGGCATGGCTACAGCAGCAAATCGAAGGCTGCAGTTGAAGCCTCATAATCAGACCGTCACCTCAGCTGATTAGTGAGAAACACTATTTACACTAAAAGATCCATAAGCCAAACGTGCTCAACCATAAAGCACGGCAAACAGAAAATCGAGAGTGCAAGTAAAGATGCAAGAGAAATCAGAAAATAATTGTAGAGGAGCAGAATATATGGAACACTTGAAAAATAAGAAGAGGGATAAAGAGCAAGTAAGTACACCTTTCAGCCTACGCAGTGTGACGAAGTACAGTAAAAACAACCAGGAAAAGAGTGAGTTTGTTAAAATAAAACGACAAGAATGTGTTAGTGTGTAATCCGAGAAGGATTTTCTATTAATGATATGCAGAACATGAGTGAGACCTTTAGATAAAGAGCACAAAAGGAAAAAGCAAGGACAGACTGCCCTCCTGCTTTGAAGCTACAACACTGAGCAGTTTGATTCAAGAAGTTAGTACAAAGCTCAAAAATAAAAAAGGCCACAGGTGAATCCTTAGCTTTTACTAATAAAGCTTCCTTTCGTTTTAATCTTCTATACCCTGTGGGATATAACAGAATTTAATTCATATGGAAATGCAAAATAGTCTCAGAGAGAGCTGAGATGTAAATCTGCACCTCTGAGGCCTTTAGCTCTTTGATTAGCTGGGATTGTTTAGACCACAATTTTTGGTCTTTTGCATTTGCAAAAATACTGTATGGAATCAAATGCATTACAAATAAATATTTTTTTTTCCTGCTGTGACTGTCCAATCTCTAACTGGTCTAAGTCTTTACAGAAATTTCACTGCAGACCATACTAGTATGCATTGCATTGCAGTATAAAATAAACACACTGAGGCCATCTTGTAGATAAGAAAGCTGACAACTCACCATCTCTGCAGATGGTGCTGACCACACAGGTTCCTGTCTCCAGATTGTAACCACTGACACAGCTGCTGCAGTTTCTTTCTCCGGGCCCCAAGCACTCGTAGCAGCTATGGTCACACCTGTCGATGGTTGTATGAAGAATTTGATACTAGTCTATGCAGCACCATACTGTGCCCACACATCCCTTTGAAAGTTGGAACTGCTGAGAATATTTTAGCTAGATTTTACTAGTTGGGCTTAATTTTCCAAATTTTTGCCTTTATAATGATTGATTTTGGTCAAAATTGTGTCACTGTAGAGCTTTCACATTTCCAATTTACTGCTCTCCAATATACACTCACTACGCTATAAGGAAACTGACCGACGCAGTCTCCAATAATAAAGCCCCAAAACAAATTAAAACATCCTTCCAATAAAGTAACACAAACCTATATGAGACATTGAACTTTACTTAATATACTATACTTTTTGCTGCAATATTAAACGAGTTATTTCAGCAAGTGTGAGCTAGTAGAATACCCTAAAGTCATATCCGTTTTTGTGTTAATATCAACTGCAAAGAGAGAGAACCATTTGTGTCACCCATGTAGAAATTTTAACATGTGTGATTTTTCCTGCTTACGTTTTGTCCTGGTGTGCATCATAAACTGTGGAAGTGTGTAAACACAACCAGAGACAAAATAGTGGACCCGCCAAAATATTAAAAATCTAAATGAAATGACATTTTATATTTACACTTATATGATCAACCTCAGTGCAAAACTTAAAATTATCTGTTCCAAATCAGCAGCGTTTGCAAAGAACTGGAAGCTTTACAGTGATGTAAATATTAGAAATGATCTAACCAGGAGAGAGCTGACAGAGAATTAAGAAATCAAGTAAAGTAAAGGGTCAAGTGAGCAATAAATAATTCCAAGGTGGGAGAGAAAAACAGCAGGGAGGCAAGTCTACCTCAAGGAACGATAAGAAAAGCAGACAAGACGCCTGACTGTCTGTGGAGGAGTTCGACTGTGGGTGTGATAGGAGGCACAGTAGTCATCAAACTGTCATCAAACATAAGAATATGAGTATGTTTACATGTTCTTTCCCTCCCTTTTCTCCTCTCCTCATTAGTGAAGAGTGAGGCAACTGTTTGTGGGAAAACTGCACAGATTTAAGACAGAAACAATGACTGGACCAAAGGGCAGTTCTAAAAGGCTTGTTAAATCAAATTATATAAGCTGAAACAGTGAGGAGCACCAGTCTCATGCTTTTACAGTTAACTCCAAATGACAGCAAAGTCCTCAATTGTAGGTTTTCTGCTCACATTTCCCCTTATTGTTACAGTGACTGATCATTGTGAAAATCATTCCAGTTTTAAATACGGGTATGGCCTGCTGCCCGGACTGAAACATATGAAATATCATTTTACTTTTTTAAATAAACTCTGATAACATTTATTTTAAGAGTTCCTGTTCAAGTGCTTGTGGGTGCATTCTGTTCTGTTGTGGTTCAAGTATGACAAATATGCTGAATTTGGAAGATAAACATATATGTGTTTCTTTTCTACCTAAGTATCCTGACGTGACTGCGCGCCTTCTAAAAGTTTAGAGGAGCTGCTGAACATAAGTGGCCATAGCACATTAATGGTACAGAAAATAACATAAAATCGAATATTTCTTCACTTTAAATAGTCCAAAACCAACTAAGAAAATAGGCTCTATGGAAAAAAGAGACACAGTTCCAGTGGTGAGAGTGAGGCTGCATGTTGTCTCTACATCCACAGGCGCATTTGTGCAGAATTTACAATGGTTTTTACACTGCCTGGTGGCACACGTAGCAGCAACTAACTCACTATCGACTTGTGGAGGTATGAAAATGAAAACAATCACACACCAAAGTGGTAATCAGCCCATAAATGTTAGGCCTGTCTATTTAAGTTTTGCAGTTTTGACCGCGTCAGCAGCAGCAGCTGAGTTTGTTGCAGGTTTAAATATCCTCCATTATATGGATCATACCGTTTTATCCTGCTGTAATATAATTTCCATGTAAGCTTCGGATTTAACTATAAAAACAAAATGTACTACATGTGTCAGTTGCTTATTCTAAACATGAGTATGATCCTATCCATGGCAGCCACCCCTAATGAAAATACATTCCTACGCGCATGGCACTGCAGAGAGAACAAGTAGTGCCAGGAAAGTCTAAACTAGGGTTAAAGTTAGAAAAAAAAAAATGGACATTTGCACTTCACTTGCTAAAGCTCTAGAGTTCCTTGTTTATCTCTGTAGACTGGAGATGGAAATGTTTTTCACTGTGGTGTAGAGGTGTTGGCAGGTGTGCTGACTCACTTCTTACAGGACCTCTGCACCTGGCCGTTGTCCGAGGTCTGCTCTGACAAGTAGTAGCCAGTGCTGCATGTTGACACACACCGCCAGTCCTCAAGTATATAGGTGTCTGCACACTTAGTGCATGCCTCTATACCTGTGCCTGAAAAACACACAGACAGGGATATTGTTAGGGCATTAGAAATCAGGTGACAAACAAAATCAAAACCGTTCTATTTTCTAAATTTAATTTTAATAGTGTTCGCACTCGGTTGTTAAAAATCATATGATTTCCTACCTGCGCACGTGGCACAGGCCCGATGACAGGGCTCACAAGTCCTTCTGTGGCCATTGTAATAGGTCCCTGGGTCACAGGTCATCTGACACTTGTTTGCTTGAAGACTGGAAGGAGAAATATAAAAAGATACACATTCATACCTTTATAGTAAATACCAGGAAAAAACAGCAAGAAAAACAAAAAAACCGTATAATTTCCTTTAATCAGCATCATAAAATTTATAAAGGCAGCAGCATGGGTGAGTTTAGGAAAATGAAAACAGTTTGCGGCAAATCGGTGAAAGTTTGTTAAAAGCCAGCTGCTACTTAGCAATTATCTTTAGATATTTCTTTCTGGGCAAATATTTAGGAAGACAAAAAAAAATAAACACTGCGGCACCAGCGATATCTTGTCGGTGCACACATTAGCGGCTGACCTTGAATTCACTTTTTCACTGATATACAAGAATGTGACGTCCTCTCGATTCAAGTGTAATCAAATGGAATTGGTTGTTTTGACCAACATATACAAGAGATTTTGCAAGTGCCAGATGCAGGGGTAGAGGTCAGTTAGGAAGTAGGTTTGGAGGTTTAAAAGTCAGTGCTGTGAAGTCACAGTGAGGACAGGTTGGTGAGCTTGCTGCACTAAGCTGAAAAACAGCTGGTCTGTGTTAGCTAACGTTTCCCAGAAGCGATCTCGTCTGGTCCTCTCTTCCTCCTCGGCTCCTAACCGATCATGAATGGTGAACTGAATGGGAGAGGGGAGACTGCGTGTGTGTGTGTGTGGGTGCAAGTGAACGTATGTGTGTGCGTGTGTGTGTGTGTGAGCATGCGTCTTACTGTGGTCTCGCTGGAGTTCAGAGGAAATTATGGCTTACAAGTGTCCCCACCTCCACCTCTGGCTACACTGAACACTTAAAGTCGGGTTCAAGACCGCAATATGTTTTAAACGTTTCACAAGTGTTTCCTTTATGACCTATCAGGAATTTCAGCACTTTGAAATGCCCTATCCTCTGTCAGGTCAAGTGTAGTTGTGGCGGTTTGAAGAGGCTGCTGTGGAAGTGGCCAGAAAATGAACTGGAACATCTCTGCATGGAATAACTAAATGGTTTAGATCAGAGGTTCTTCAAAGTAAGGATTACAACCCAAAATGGGCAACAGCTCCAATTCTTGTGGGGCTCCGCATGACACGAGTATATGTGGGCTTTAATAAGCCTGGGTCACAGGGTGAAACTCGGTTTACTCAATTTTGGTCCCAAGTGAAACCCAGACCACAGTGTAACACAATGTGCTGGTCTGAATTAGCAGCACTGTCTTTCTGCAGCGTTAGAGTGGATGAACACAAAGGGTTTTTATCCTGAAACCACAACCCTGACATTCAAGCCAAATTGATGCAAAAACACAAAACCTGAGCCATCTGTACTAGTATGACAGAGGACTGACTGTAATGGTAGACGTACATATGAACAAGCTGTGATTATTACCAGCAGCAGGCTTATAATTATATTAAATGTTAAAGGCTTTTCCAAGCACAGAGCCCCACAGTCACATGGACACCATGTTGCTAACATTTTTTAATATGATTATTTAAATGCAAATTCAACCATGTATTTAGGTGAGTTGAATATGAACTGCTCATAAACATGGGAAACACAACCCCGAGTTGATCCTGATTGTTGGGCCAGCTCCTTCCATGGTCGCTCGCTGCCATCGGTGTGTGAGTGTGTGTGTGAATGGGTGAATGAGAGGCAAATTGTAAATAGCTTTGTATAAAAGTGCATTTAACATTAAGGCGGGGGTATGCTCATAACAAACTCGTGCGTGCGACTTGTCGTCTGACCACGTTTAAAGACAAACGTGTATTTAGCTGTTCCTAACAGCCACACTTGAAGGTGGGGCAAAAAGCCCGCCTGAGGGGTGAAATGCGGACACTTTCTGACCATCTTTCCTTGAAGTGTTCCATTTGTTTGTACATACAAAAAGTGACAACTAGTTGTGGGAAGAATAAATAAAGAGAGCCCCTCCACACACACACACACACACCATTTCTAACATCAGAAAGGTATGAGTGGAGGGGGTTTTAGACGCTATGCGAACATCCAACAAGCACTTCCTTTTAAGCACACTGACGCCTTTAGAGCTACAGTGGTTAAGTAGCTGAAATGGAGCCACCATGCAACTTTGATGCAAAATAGTGTTCAGACAAATCCTCCAAACTGTTTCTGCAGCAGTTAAGAGGAAATGCAGAGTGGTTTTATTGTGTTTGCAGTAATTCTAACTAAACCATTACTATGGTAAAACAAAAAAGTAAAAATGTAACACTGAAAGTTATAAGATGTGTAATCACTCGTAAAATATATATGTAACAATAGACACTGCCAGACAAGATCACTTGCTGTGAAAACACTAAAATTCTCAATACTTTAAAGTCTAATCAGTGATTCTGGCATTGCTCAGCGTGGCTTCCAGCTTACCTCGTCCCAGGTTTACATTCTGTGCAGATATTGGAGGTGGTGCACTTCTTACAGTTCTCTGGACATCTCCTGCAAATGTTGGGATCTGAAAGACACAGGGTGAGCCAGTCATACGCAGGGGCTAATAGGAACCAGAGGTCTGGTTGCATTTGAAATGCAGAAAGGGAGCAGGGGAGGACGACAATGATGAAGAGGAGGGGAAGGGGTAAAGTGAGCGAGGAAGACCAGTAAGAAAAAAGGGGGAGGAAAGGAGAGAGAATAAGTAGAAGAAGGGGTGGATGAACAAAATAGGAGGACAAAAGGCAGGGGGAAGAGATGGCGAGAGGGGGGGGGGGGGAACTGAAATGTCAAAAGGCAAAAGCTGCAGGGATGAAAAAGAAGATTGTAGTGTTGGTGAGGGTGGATAGGAATGCAGATGAATATTTCAAAAGGCAGACTAAAGGCAATGACACGCTTTGACACAATGCACATGGACACTTCTGCCTTCAGGAATGATGAGGATTGCCAAAAAGATACGTGAATAACATGTTCTATTATTCCTGGGAAACCATAGAGTTCACTATGACTATTAATCAAAACTGTTATTTCTACATTTACCAAAAACGTTGCTTATGTATGACACAACCTCATGGTTTTGTTTGGGAAGTCATATGGTCAGAGCTAAGAGGAGGAGACTGAGAGTAAGTGAGGACTGTTGGTTAGACTTGCAGGAATCTGTAAATCATTAAAGGGTGGATGCAGGATATATTTCCATGAAAAGAAAAAGCACTTTTACGTTGCCTCTTGGGTGTTACGTTTACAGTTGAGAACTGGGCTTCAAAATGAGTGTTGAAATGATTAGTTAATTAATCGATTAGTCAATCAAAAGACAAGCAGAAATTAAAAACATTTCCTGGTTCCAGCTTCTCAAATGTGAAGATGTGCGACTTTTCTGTTTTATATCCCAGTATGTTGAATATCTTTGGATTTTAGACCTTTGGTTACACAAAATAAGTTATCTGAAGATGCCACACCTTTGGCTCTGGGAAATTGTGATGGGTATTTTTTGCACTGGATGATAAATCAGTTAAAAATAATACAAAGATTAATCAATGAAGGAAATGTCCATTAGTTGCAATCCTGGTTGAAATGTCTTTTATGGGTCTGTGAGATTGTCAGAAAATGTCTATACCCTGTGCTTACATGGATTTTAACCTTTTGACACAATAGTCAAATATCACACTGGATTCAGTTGATACCGCACATAACATGCATAACTTAGGTTAAATTACTTTGTCCATAATTAGGTTGGCATCTTTAAAAACAAAAGTTATCTTGACTGGTAATGAAATCATTACATGAACGTGTCCACGTGTTGATAAAGGCAGGAATTCACCTCGGCTTGCTGTCAGACTGAAAGAGAAAATAAACTCTACATAGCTCATTTAACACAACACAATACTCAGCAGTGCCAACATTTCAAAAGAAAAAAGTATCCACTACATCTTGGCCTGTTGAAATGTTATGATTGAACTTGGATCAGATCACATCAGATCTGCTGCCAGAGACTCTCGGAGCTGCCAGGACTTACACTGTCTTGGCTGCAAACCAATATATAGACATAATTATAAGATGTACATAGTCTCAGTCTCTCTTTCCTGCTTTACTTTCATCCAGGCTGGCATATATCTTAAACGCAAACCAGTAAGTATGTACATACAGTGCATACTGTATGTTAACACCACTGCACTACTGTGTTTATTATAAACCAATGATCAACACAGAGAAAACAAGCTGACTTCTCGTAAACGTAATCCATAGATAATCCTGCCTGTTTTATTTCATAATCTTTTCCACTTTAAATTGGTGAAGACATCTGTTTACTAGGACAAACTTTTCAGTCCTGTTTGGTTCAGCAAGTGCATGAAAAAACAACAACTGGCTAGACGTTACATCAAGGGTACAACGGCATCATTGTGAGGTAGTGAACGAAACAGATGTTTCTAGAAATCCTGTTTGTTTCCAGCATTGATGGCGGAATTTGTGAATTGCCTTCCCCACTGAAGGCAATACATTTAATTATTCTTTAATCATAGGAACTTCACACTTTGAGAAAGGGCAGCAAAGTAACAACGGACTTGGAAAGACAAATCATTGACCCTGGGTGGGCATGTAGCAATCACTGCTGAGCCTGGTTTTATGTTGTTAGAGGCATTTTGCACCCCAGAACTGTTACGTTTAGTTAAGTTTAAATGTTGTTTGTTGTACTCTAAGAAAACAGATGCAAGGGAAAAAAAACACTATTGAAGTCAGAAGAGTGCTAACATGAGTGTGCTCATTAGTTAGTTAGTTTGTACATTGTGAGGATTGAGGAACGTACCATGGTCAAGGTAGAAGCCTTCGCCACAGTTGGCGACACAGGTGTTGGAGCCCTCGTTGAGGTGGAAACCAGTCCTGCATGTGGTGCACTGGTCGCTCCGGCTACCAACGCAGGTCTCACACAACGAAGAGCACTTCTTGCAGCGCTTCCTATCGTCACGGAAAAAGCCACTGGGGCACTCCGACACACACATTCTGGAAAGAGAGGTGGTTGAAGGGAGAGAAAAGAGGGACACAGTGTAAAAGAGAGCGTCACAACACAAAGAAGAGACCATTTGTATTTCTTACAGACATATTCAGGTTGTAGAACAACATAATAAAGACCAAATCAACCTCATTGTTCCACAATTAATAGCCTCTATAAACACAGCTCAGTATAATGTTAACAGGCTCAAAATGTAAAAACCACATGTCTGACAAAAAACATATGCCTCTTGTGTAAGAGTAGTATGGGCATAATATATTGTGTGCAATTATTAATATAAGCTCAAGTTTTATAGGACTAAAGCAAAAATATTTTTTCATGATTACCCATTATAAATGTAAACTAATTTTTCATGTATCAATAGCGCATAATGAGTTGGGACAAATAGAAGTAGAGGGACCGAGTGTGTGCGTGCGGGTGCTATATGGTGAACAGGTGCAACATCTGTTGGTTAACTTCACAGCCCTCCGTTACCCCCTCATTTCACCCTGAGGCTCCCTTCCTAAGGTGAGAAAGATCTCCAAAATCCTCATGAGTACAAAACACACACACACTCCTTAAACCTTATTCACACACTACAGAGTTTTCTGCCAAGAAACACACATTGCACGTGTGCAACACATAATCCACGTGTGCACGTACACACTGCCACGCCTTTGTCCTCCAACCCCAATACCCTTTCTCTGCTGTGCTGAAATGATTATTTAACCAATTAAGATTATAAAAAACCCTATAATGCAACGCCTACCCCAAGGACACTGAATGTGAGAACATTTTTAAACAGCATCAGCCTGACCATCCTTGTCAGACATGAAACTGAGTTTAAAGCAATTTAAAGGAAAAATTAAAGGTTTTTCTTATCAACATGACTCATGACTTATTTTTTTTATTTTTGGCCACCATACCTTTGTTATGATTATGTTTTAGTCAATAAATTCATTACTAAGATCTGGGGACGTGGCTACATTTACTTCAATAGGGCAAGAAACACAAGCGATCAGACAGGGGTTGTAAAAAAACAGAATTTTATCCACACTATCAAAATCACTATTGGTGGAGGTGAAACACACCCAAAATGTTAGTTACCTTTCATGCCAAAACAGCACACTGATGTATATTGAAATGTTGCTACTCTACAAATGCATGAAACTGATTCATATGCATACACACACCCTCCAATAATTACTATGCTTTAGAGAATTTATTTTTTTTCTGGGAACATGGAAACATGAGGTGCAGTTTACATTTTATACTTTAAAGCTACACATAGTTGATACTAATATTTCTTCAGACCAAGAAAATACTCTTAGAAAACAGCTTTTAAATTAAATTAATAGAACATTTTACTTATTGGACTTATGACCTGAGTATTTCTTAAATCCTGGCTACAGCCCTGCATGCAATGCACACACACACACGTGCAAAAAAAACTACAAAGTTTCAAAGACCCACACACACCTTTTGGTGAGTCTAGACCATCAAACACATATGTAGGGATGTAATTATCTGAACATTAAACACCACAGCCACCACCACCCCCAACCCCCCTCCCCCAATCTTCATTCATCAATTACTCCCTGTGGTGGCAGAAAAGGGCAGTACACCTCTAAAGTGGGCTAATGATAAGGCAGCGTCTAAGCTTGCACATTCTCATGCACCTGCGTCGGTTTGCCTTTTATTAGTGCAGAGACCCGCCGACACAAAGGCAATTACAACAGACTTTGATCCTAATGGGATCCTAAGGGCACACACACACAGTAATTCACAGTCACACACACACACGTAGACACATTTTTAACAGGGGGAGGGGAGAGACTGAACACGATATGACCGACAGGAAACAGCATCTATGTTCAGACTGACAAGGTGAGATTAATCAGGGCACCACCTGCACTGTTTCTTAACCTTATTCCCATTAAGATCACAAAATAACAACAGGGGCAAGCATTGACCTGTGACCTTAAAATGGTGGCAAAAGGGTAAATGTGTTGTACATGAGTACATCAAAGCGGTTACATGCTACAAAATCAAAATGTGACTTTCTAAAATTCTGAACAAAAATTACAACTAAGACATGACTCTTTTACAACAAATTACAAGCTCCAGATTATGTCATGTAGTCATGACACCGAGAAGACAACATTAACAGCAACAGGGTCCATTAACTTGGTGCCTTTGAAGTCGTGGCTCCTACTGAGAAAACCTTTAAAAAGCAGCTCAACACCCACCTGTTTACACTCTGTTTAATTTATTACTTTCATATTGTGTCTCTACTTTATGTCTGGCTTTTGTCTTTTGTTGTGAGGCACTTTGTGATGTCTGATCTAGAAAGGTGCTACAGTAAGAAACATACTGTACCTACATCACCTAGCTTTCTTTAACCATAGTTAGCCATGTGAATCCTAATGTTCATGCATGCTTCTTAAAAACAACTAAATATGAAATCAAAACAAAGATGTTGGTTTTATTGCAAAAAAATTGTTAAATGGCGTCCGAAAGATAAATTGCTTGTTCCCTCTCTCCACCCTGGACTGAAGATCCATCTACAGTATAACCCAGTCCTGAACAGTGAAGACACAGTTTTACAAGGCTTTGTTTAAATAAAAAGTTTATGGAGTTGATCTAAATAAATACCACAGTCAGATTTCTTCCTTTTCATTTTTCAAATTCACGTCTAAAAGTCCGCAGATGTAATAAATTGGTTATTGCATTTACACAGAAACAAACATATTCCTACTACAATGGTGATTATAAATTCTAAATTCATTCATGCAAACTGGGCTGTTACACAAACGTTTCTTTGAAGCCTGTAAACACGATCAAAATCCAGTTACCGTCGATTGGTATGCACCAACATTCACTTTACCTTGTAAAACTTTCTGATTAAGACCCCCTCAGCTAATATTGATCCCTCCTCTTTATCTGGCTGTCTCTGGACTCCCAGAGGACTTCACACTCTTTAACACAAGCAGATATTGTTGAAAACACATACGAGCCAGACGTATCTTCCATCTGTAGCTTTGTAGCTCAGGCGCACTTTTTAAATTAAGAGAAAAAAACCTGAATTGACTCGGTTGGCTTGGAGGAGTCCACAGAGCAAATACTTTTACATCTTCATGTATACTTTAAGAATCTAAAAACTATCTATAAAAGAGACTCACAATTATATTCTCAAATTGAATTATACCATCTAAGTTTTGCTATCCATAAACTAAAATATGTACAATAAGTGCAAAATAAA
This sequence comes from Macquaria australasica, assembly GCA_005408345.1. Lineage (NCBI taxonomy): Eukaryota > Metazoa > Chordata > Actinopteri > Centrarchiformes > Percichthyidae > Macquaria > Macquaria australasica. The sequence continues at coordinate 196,487 of SEMN01000436.1, forward strand.
ACTTTATTTATTCACTCCCTCACTTATTACATGACTCATCTCTCTTAATTTCTTAATTCACCCTCTGTTGATATTCGTTTATGACTAAGTTGTTTGACTCTTTTTCTTATCTTTTTTTAAATAATTATGAGGATAAAAAATATGTGTAAAAAAATATTTGAAAAACAAAATCCTTTCCCACCAACAGATCTTTACATTTATAGAAGACACTTTAAAATGTGGGTTAAGCAGCACTTCTTTGATGTTCTCCAACACAAGAACAATATGCTACGTAATACTGATTTCTTAGGCAGTCTGACCTGGTGTTGTTCTTGAACTTGAGGAAGTAGTGGAGGCAGTTGATGCAGTGATGGGGTCCAGGACCTTCACAGCCGTTCTCATTGCATTCAGAGTCACAGGGGCCTGGAGACACACAGAAGTAACAGAGTAAAGAGGTGGCCATAGGAATAGGTTTTATAGTCTAATACCCTTCAGGGAATTATTACTTTTAATTCATTACACCCTTTAATAATACCCTCTTACCTAATGTGGCAGCACAACATACTGTCATTGTGAGAGGACAGTAAAAATAGCAGCTGCCAAAGAATTGTTTCTTTGCAATGCTGCTACTGTGGCTAACCTGTCTGTGTGCGGCTCTGGATTTATCACTCACCATTATACTCCTCGGTGAACTCCTCATCGGTGGGCGTCAGCGTGTCTGTGGAGCGGGGCTTATCGCTGCGCAGAGACGAGTACGGGTGCACAGAGGTGCCATACAGCACCAGTGACCACTCCTTCAGCTTGCCTGGGGAAACAGAAGCATTGTAAACGTCATCTTAGACACAGATCCACTTCGAGCAGCTGAATACCCTTTGATATTTATTTAATTTGTATATTTGATATTTAGAGTTGCCAGTATGGGCCAAAAGTAAGAGATGTGTAATGTCAGGCAGGTTTTCTTCTTTTTTTTTCTGTTCAGTTGTAACATGTTAACTTTCACCACTAGGACGCAGAGAGAGAAAGGACCTCATAATGTATATCAGGGGTGTCAAACTTAAGGCCCGCGGGCCAGAACCGGCCCGCCAAAGGGTCTAATCTGGCCCACTGGATGACTTTGCAAAGTGTGAAAACAGCAGAGAAGTCATTAATTCCAATTTTTCAATAAAATGTAATGCTATTCCTATTGCACTGTCCTAATAAGAGCAGCAGGCACAAAGCCTTTCTGGCAGAAAGCCCTGAAGGCTAACTTTTCTCGTGTGCGAGTAGCAGGCCCTATGGTTTAAACGCTATTATAGATCCGACATTCTTACATACACGCTACGTGACACAACACTGTCAAGAGTAGACCACTGTTCATGTCGAGCCGGCGGTGGAAAATGTCTTTGTCAAAAAGGAGAAAAGTGGACACAGAGTGTCGGGTTTTCCAAGAAAATGATCCACTGTGATTTGTAAATTGTAAAAGTGGAAAAACTGGGACATCTTGTTGAAATTGTTGTTTTTCTTAAGACATCTCAGGCTGTTCATCATCTGTTTTGTAAATGGATGGTTGATTAATTGTGAACGTTTTCAGAATGTACTTGTACTTATTTACATAAAAGAAAGGGAAACATTTGGAGGTATTATTATTTATAGGTTATTATGTAATGGTTTTACTGGTCCGGCCCACTTGAGATCAAATTGGGCTGTATGTGGCCCACGAACTAAAATGAGTTTGACACCCCTGATCTATATTGTTTTATATTTTCAAGGTATTTTTAGCTACCACAAGTAGATTATATGTATATGTTACACTCGTAATGATACACATGAGAAAACTAGGCACAAGTTACATGGAATTATAGTGATCGACATAACAGCTTTTTAGAAACTGCTACTCTCCATTTGAGACTTTATTATGTTGTTAAATTAGTGGGTCATTTGAGCAGTTAAGTTCACTGCCTCCAGAGCAACATGTGTGGCTCCTGCTGGTCCTACACTCAATCCAGGCAAAAAATTCTTCCATTTCTACCGTCTCTGTAAATTAAATCAACTAAAAAACAAAATACAAATGGGTATGTTCACTGATGATTCTTTTAATTAAAGAAATTAGTAACACTGTCATACCAGGTACTTTCTGGCTGCGGAGTTGAGAAGGTGAATCATAGATCTCTAGGACCCAGTCGCCTGCTGCCTTCTCTCCCCAGCAGTGGGTGGTCATAAACTCCCAGTTCTTAAAACCCTCCATGGAGTGATCAAACAACCTGCACATCAAGAACGCGTGCGCACACACACACACACACACACACAGACAGACAAGATATCAGATGAGGAAACAACTCAAGTATTGCAAATGCCAGTGCAAACAATCACAACCACTCAACCAAGTACAATCACAGTCTCTAATGAACTGTGGACAAACATTGTGTGGTTTACTTGAGGTGAACGTAGACTGGGTACATACAGCACTTACACTACATTCAGTATCCAATCCCCTGGAGGTTGCCACATTTTATGATGTTTCAGCCCAAATTAAAAATTATTGTTGTTAACAAAGCAAGTATAGACGAGTGCCTTATTTGAAGTCACAGCAACAACAACAAAAAGCTGAATTTTTAGTCTCCCTACTGATTTCTTTTTCCAGCTTTGAAATTAATTGAACATCTCACAACTTGTTGTTTACCTGTTGGCAAGCAGCTGAGACTTGGTCCCTGAGGGTGAGGTCAGGTTGATCGACAGGTCCCCACGGCGAGGGTGTGTGATTGTAATACGTACGACCACATGCTCCAGGTAGATCACATGGTGGTTGGGGTTGTCAGTGCATCCTGTCGCCTTGTACACCGACCGAACCACATGCTCTGGACGAATAGTTCTGGAGGAAGCAATCAAAAAGGTAGATATGAGAAAATACACACTAAAACAGAAACATCCATGGTTTTATTATTTCTGGGAGCATTGATAACTTGATGCAATGATTAGAGACAATATTGATCATATTTTTAACAGTCAATACTTCACAGAGGGAATAATTGCAACCACTGCCCAAGGTTTCCTTTCTAGTAGCACACACCAATCCCCAATCGCCAGTCCACTGATGGAAACAAGAAAGTCCACTCACAATCACTTCCACTGACAAAAAGTGGGAAAAACAAATTTATGGACATTGTGGACAAAGTCCATAAATCTCCAAGGAGATTTGCTGTGTGTACCAGTACATTTTGTTACAGATGTAACAATGAAAAACACACCAACAAGAAAAAAGCAAACATAAATAGGATATCAGATATTAGAGCAGAGCAGATGCCCAATCAGGTTCAAACCATGTCACACAGATAAGTTACATATCTCTCCAGATAAAACGTGGCTTCTGATAAGCGTCAGGAAATAAACTAGTCTTTCAAATTGAGATTTCTTTCCTCTTTGCAAAGCTGTGATGCAAATTTTAAAGTGAACATGTCGTGGATTTAAAGCTACTAATTGGTAAGAGCTCCCATCTTTCCATTTCAAGGTTTAATTTACAAATTGGAACCAGACAATTGGTTAAAGTTAAGTAAAACTGGCCCTCGTCTTCAAAACACAGGATTTAGCTGCTGAATGTCACTCTGTATGCCCTCTGCCATAATGTACGTGTACCTGTAGTTGGTTTGCTCTTTCAGGGAGTGAGGTTTGGGATTGTGGCCGTCACCCTACACTGAGACATTCTGCTCAGTCAAGTCTCACCAAACATTGTGTTAGTGACTGACATAACACTCGACATCAATACCCTGAGGATCCCCCTAAAAGCAATCACATGTTCTTCTTTTGATTTAACCTCCTCCAAGAGCATGCGCAAAAGTCCATATTAAGGTTTTCCATTCCCTAAACCTCCACCAGCCAAAAAACCAAGAACCATGAGCATGATAAGAAAGACAAAGAACATTATTTGATCTGTCTGCTATGCACAGCTCAGCAGCAGAAAGATCACCAAACAGCCAACTCAAACATTTAATGACCCCTTGAATAACATCTGCGGTATGATCTAATATTTTAACGATACAATAACAAAAACAATACAAACATGAACAGGTCCAGTAATGGGGACAATTAATACCATCTTGCCAGAGCAAGACTTAGGAGAAAGTCATATGTTGCTGCTTTACAACAGTTGCACATGGAGCAGCTGAGCCAGACTGACACATTAACTCGCTGCAGTACGGGATTACAGGCAGGGTTTATTCACTGGAAACTAAAACAGAGCTGGTGAATTACTCCTGCTGGCAAAATAACATATAAAAGTATTACTATAATAATTTTTTTGCAGGGTGGAGGGTTGAAAGACAATTATTGCCAGTGACTTGTGCAGTTTGACCCTGTATTGGAAACCGTTTTATTAGATTCCCTGTTGTCAGGGTTACAAACATGGAGATGACATTTTGAGGGCCTAAGTGATACAGCACAGATGTTTATCAATAAGAAGAAAATTACCCCAAGGCAATTATCGGCTGGTGAAGATTATCTTTAGCTGTGCAACGAAGATGAAGCTTTTTTTCTTGAAACAACATATTCTTCAAACTTCTCAGTCCATTGATTTCTAATTACCATGATGTTCCAAAATGTATCTTTAACAAGTAACACTGGTGAAACAAATTCACCTGTCTCATATCAATTGGATCAGCGAATTAGTATGAAAGGATTGAAAGTGGTTTATTATTATTTAAAGTGGCACATTATGAATTGTTTTTCCAGAACACGACAGGTAAACAATCCATTACAATTTCTCCATTTGTGATCTCTGATCATTTACATTAATTTACAATTTACATTCTTGAAGGACTAATAGTCAATTAAAACCACCGAAAACAGAGAAACACACAAGCAAATTGTATGAGCTCAAGCAGACCCGATGGAATGAATAACAGAGTGAAAACACTGATTGTTTTTGGTCAACTGTCGATGACTGTTTGGAAAGCGGACAGCAGCAATGGCTGGAGACTCCAGGGCTGATATCACAGCCCTGGCTTCTCTATGACACAACACAGATAACTGAACCATACGCATTGGGGCCGAGCCGAGCAGATGCACAGCTGATTACCACCAGCCTGATTGCACACAGATCGGGCCGTTTTCCTGGTGCGTGCTCCAAGTGGAGTGAGGCGAGCGATAGCAGACAGACATTACCAAACGTAGTCAGAGGGGCCAGCCAAAGGGTGTGTGGGAACACTGTGGTGAGGTGACGGCTGCACTCATGTAGCAAGTTAGAAGCACAGAAAAACACGCATCTGTAGATGTACCAACAAAGGAAAAGAGACATATACAGACCTGCTTCCAAAACATATCAACACTATCTATGAAAAAACAATAGGCATAATACGCTCATGATGCAAATGAGAACAGAGACATTTATACATAAATTTATACTCAACAAAGTGGTTCGTTAAGGGAAAAGAATGTTTCAGACTTTTTTTGGGCAGTTTTGAACTGTGTTACACATAAAACTTTCATGACTTTGTTCCAAAAACAAAACAAAACAAAGCCTTTTGTTTCCTGGTGATTGCCTACTTTTACTTCATTGCAAGCCTGTGTTTTGGCTGGACGGACGAATATAATTTGGTTTATGAACCAGACTTAAGCTCCCAGTAACTGGACAAATGTGTGACTGACCATTTCACACATATATAAGGCTACTCATACATCCACTACACATGGAAAAAGGAGGCTAAAATGACAGGGTTGTTTTTATTTCTTTCACGCAAAAACAGTGGAAATCTTTCCATAGCCAACACACATCACATGAGTACAGAGGCCTGAGCACGACTGTGTCTGACACAAGCTGGACTTTACATAAGCCTCATATGGACTGACTTGTGCGCTGGAGCAGAACAGACAGAATGACACTGATAATGCAGCAGTCGTTGGCCACCGAGCCTTCGACTGAAAGCAAACCAGTTCAGGGCCCAAGTTCAGCCAGCCAGTTTAACACAGAACAGTGCTCCGGCTTCCAGCTGCATCAAGAATAACAAGCTGTGAAGCCCTGGCTCGCTCCATTTGTGTGTGTGTGTGTGTGTGTGTGTGATTGTGTGTGTGTGTGCGTAGTAAAGGTCTTATGTGAGAACCACCCTGCCAGAACTAATGCTTGGCCCCTATCAAGGTACAGCTTGCACAACTGCACTCTCAAACACATGCCGGTGCCTAAAACACCAGGGAAAGAATTTTTTTTTTTTAAAAGAGAAAAATGAGAAAGAAGTTTTGTCGCATATGTTGGTCTCAATGTTGTCTCACTTTTCTGGCATTTCATTTTAAACTTGCACAGTTGCACAAGATCAGATTTCTTAATGTTAATCAGAGCATCAGAGAGTCTACTACAATTAATACACATGTTTAACTAAATAATAGCCAGCCATTATTGAACCATTAAAATGGTACATTTACAGAATTATTTTATGTGGACACTCCAGTCCACATGCTTTTGGTTGCTCTTGGGAATGATTGGGAGCAAATCCCTGCAGCCTGATTCAAAAATGCTGTTGAAAAAGCCTTCAGAGGAGAGTGGAGGCTGTTATAGCAGCAGTTTTGGAATGAGAGGTTTAACAATGACATCAATGTAATGTCCGTGTGTCCACATACTTTTGGCCATGTAGTGTACAGTATATTAAAATGTTAAACAGACTCATGTTTCAATAAGTTTTCAGGTGAATGTGATATATTTCCTAATCATTTGAGCGCTCAGCTCAGCAAGTGGTTCGGTTACCTGGAAGGGCAGCTTGTCAGCACTTAAAAATCAATACTCGTTATTTGCAAGCTGTTATGTCAGGATACGTTTGTCTGTGTGTGTGTGTGTGTGTGTGTTCTACCTGATTTGTCGGTCTGCGCTCTCCACACAGACGTGCTGAGTAGGGACTTGCTTCCATCGCTCCGCCTCCTTCACCATCGCCTCAGCGTCCATCAGACCAAAGCCGTACAGGTGGCTGACTGCAGGAAACAGTGAGAAGTCACCACTGATCAGACCACTCCCATGCTGACTCTACTGTTTCTTATAAGAATTATGGTTTATCAAAAAAATTGCATGTTTATAGTTCAAACTCCTAAAGAAGCTTCTGTGTCCCCCCCCCCCCCCCCATTTTGAAACCATCCACAAATAATATCAAAGAAGGGGTCGGATTAAGAATCAGTGGACATGTTTGTAGCCATCCTTAAAGGCATCTAGTAGATTCCTAGTAAATACTGTTGTGTGGGTTATTACAGAGTCAAAATGTGCCCTAAAAAAGCAAAAATTCAGAGCATCACTCTGTTGTTTTAACAAGTATTCTCTACTGACTGATAAAAAATACTGAGGACATATAAGGTAGTTGTCTAAATATGAAAAGGAAAGTTTGGAAACCACTCAACTTATGGGTACAGCAGCTCAAATATGAATTCCTTCCATATTTCTCCCACCCCCCCACCCCCGTTCTGTTTCGCTTTAGTTCCTCTTTGAAAAAACAGTCACTTGGAAAATCTCCAGGCACACTGGGCCTGCAGCCTGGCTGACCCCCAGTTCTCACTCACTTGGTTTCTCTTCCTCACACACGCAGGTATGCATACACACTTAAGCACGCACTCACAAACAGTAACCACCACATGGACCCTGACAGATGGCAGCTGGCGGCGCAGTAGTTAGGCAAGAAGGAAACCTTTTTGGAAACTGCTCATCACCCCTCTTCTGATTGGAGAAAACTAATTCAGGAGTCAAAATCATGCATATTGATTTCTCCGTGACTGTGTTGTATTTTTCTTTCAAACAAACACACTATATCCCACCATGAATCAAATGCTTCTGTTTAATTGATGTGTTGAGACAATATCTGCTGAAAAAATCTGACAACCGAGAGCATCATCTACAACGTGGCCCTGCATTCAAACTGATCTGAATTCGTCAAACACAAAGGTTTAGCTTTTCTTTTATCATTGCTCATGACAGTTACTATCAGCTTCACCAATTCCAGAAACACAGATATTTTGGGAAGCTTTATTATAAAGCCTTATTAGCCCTATCATGTGTCCTGAGTTTTTGTTTGCTTTTTTGGTGGAATGAAATGAAGATGTACAGATTTATAGCAGTGAATCAAAAGCCCCATTTCAAAAGAAATATCAAACAAAAGTAACTATCAAATACATCTAGAAATATCAGATGGATTTAGATAAGAAAAATGTTGATAAGGTTAAGCTAAATAGCTGGAAAATTGTGATCTGAATAAGAATTTTTATTGATTACCATGAGTCCAAATTCATGGAAGTTAATCAACTGAGTTGCACTGAACTTTTGACTGATTGAAAGGAGTGTTTTGTTGGAGTCGCTAATAAGATATTGAGAATCATTCTCAAGCAATCTGATCCTCGGTTGACAAAGGTTTGTGTGTGTGTGTGTGTGTGTGTGTGTGTGTGTACCGTTGTAACCAGCAGCATTGGTCTTCCAGTCAGGGGCACTGAGATGTCCGGCTCTGGAGGTCTTTACAATGATGTGCTGAACATCTCTCCATGTTAGAAGAGGACTAGCGGAAGAAGAACACACAAGAACAAGGACTGAGCAGGAACTAAGTAAATAAATAAGTGCCATAAAGACCTGCTTTCCTATGCACATATTGCACTCAAACAGACATACTCATACACTTTAAATAACACATGTGTAAATCTCCACACACCCACAGACATAAATGGCAAGGTCAGGCAGCACAGATGATTTAAATACAGGAATGATGATGTGAAAAAATGTTTTGAATAATTTATTGTGTTGTGAAAGGAAGAGCAGAACATGGAGAGAAAACAAATAACTAAAAGGGGGATGGGCAGTGAGACATGGAGACGTATCTTCCTTATGAGTAAATTCAGACAACAGCATGGGGGAGGAAAAGAGGATGAAAGAGGAACATAAAAGGTTTAGGATAAAAGGGGAAGGAGGTTAAAAAAACAAGGCACAAGGAGGAAGAAAGGATGAAATGTAAAACAAGGTAAAGGAAACAGTAATATACAGTAGGTGGAAGATTACTGAGAGAGAAAATTACAGAGGCTTAGATGGAGAGCATAGATGCCCGTTCATCTGTCCCTAGTTTCTCAGATCTCACGTGAGATTCATTATGAGATGGCAGCCATGTGTCTCGACTCCTTTGATGTCCAAACGCTACATTAAAAAGGGAAAAACCAGGAAGAAGTGGGTCACTAAGTTTCCTGGGATTCCCTTCCATCTCATATGCCGGCCAGATGCTCCGTTCCCTCCCCTCATGTCACTCCCTCGCCATCTGAGACTCCAGAATCTGCACTACTCTGAATCAGTTGACCTAAAACTAATATTCAAGGTTTGCAACCCAACATTTGGATTTTAAAATTTAAGAAGATGCGCAGGTATGATGTGAGAGAGAGACAGAGAGCGACCAGCAGCAAAATGAGTTCTGACCTGAACACACTGCGTTTTCTCCTGTTGAGCCACTTGCATAAGAGCAGGTTCTTTCACAGCTTCCTGTGATCTCCTAAACCAAAAGCGCACTTAAAGACTTTTAAAATCCTTAACATCTGGGAGAAGTCTCAGCATCACACATTTAGCCGCTGACCTTTACAGATTACAATCAAAAGCCTCCTTCACATATTTATTCCCTAAATGTTCTGGCAATTTTATCTGTATCTGTGGAGGAGTACTACTGGGCTGGGGATGGTGTTCATCAGTGCCGTGTTTGGTTTTGAAGGTGGTTATGTTTACTTATATTTTCCATCTTTAATCTTTTCTATTTTATATCTCTTTATTATATTGTTCTATGCATATACGTTATGTTTTAATGTAAAGCACATTGCATTTACTTGTAATGAAATGTATTATACAAAATAATGTTTTGCCTTCTTCAGTGACGTCACATTTATTCTTCAAGGCTGCACACTGTGAGAAAACAACTCATGAGATGTGTGTTAAAGGTTGAGTAAGTGTGGATGCTGAGTATCGCTGCTGAGTATCGCTGCCTTACACGGATATTTAAAGCCAGCAATATTTAGAGGTTTGATGTGATTTTATTCATTAACCAGGTCAAGCTACAGGATCACATTCAGGTTAGTCAATCAAACATGTCTGATAAAATCCTGAGGGCTCTGATCTTTTTATTGCTAAACTTTTGCACACTACAAGACAATGTGTGCCGACCGTCCTTGTTGACCTGCCCTATTTGTTGCAGACCAGTGCAAGTTCTCCATAGTTTTGAAAATCAGACACCATAGCGAAATCAGAATCATAGTCTGTATTTTAATTGTGTATTCCTGGTTTTACTTACAGTAAGAGCACATAAATTCAGCTATGCTGAAAGCCGGCCATCAATCTCTCGCAGAACTAAGAGCCTGGAAAAGAGCTAAACTTTTCACATTAGCTGTCCATCATCCCTTGGCTTTTAAAGGAAAGTAATCAAATTGACTTAATGGAGTGTTGGGTCAGCCTTTTCGCAGTTATCAGGTTTATATTCAAGACAAACTGCTTTCTGATGTTAGGATGAGATCAGGATTAGACCAAAAAGGAAATTTTAGATGGAAAGCAGATTTTGTCTTTTTATGGGAAGCCTTGCATGCAGTGAACCCGAAATATCACCTCCCCATCATGCACAGAACACAACAGTTGCTAAGACATTAACACATGTTCAAAATTCACTAATGCCCTCGCTGACTCCACACTCATCAAATCCAACTGAAGAACTAAATAGCTGAAAATAAAATATCAAGTAAAAAATAATTAAAGGATGATAGCACAGATAAGTGCTATGCAAAGTCAGAATAATTAATGTTCAGATCAATATTAATAGGCTTAGCTGCCACTGTGTAATTATGGTTCCATAAATGTTTTATGGTCATTAATTAAAAGTGACTTTGGCATCGTTATCTAGGCCATGACAGCGTTCCCATAAACAAGCCAATACTAATTAATGGAGTAGCTCGCATACTGGGGAAAACCAGCTTCTCTCAAGTGTAGTTATGAATGAAAACATACACGGGTAATCTGCAGGGAGAAAGCAAGGGAAGTGAAGAGGCAAAAAGTCAAACATTTCAAAAGTCCATCTCCATCTCACCTTGGTTCAGTCTGGTGATGGGAGATAACCCAATAAACTAGAATCAGCATTTTTCACTCTCAAATCTGCCTCTCTAGCTTGAATTTGAAAGCAGACGCATGAAAAAAAATAGAGTTTTCTTTTCGCCCATCTGTCCCTGCTTTGGTTTCTTAAAACCAAGAGATGAGGTTCTTACGGTAGGTTATTCTTGCTCATTTCTTGTTCATCCCTCCTAATTTCCTCACTGAAGTCTCCTGTCGTCCATGTTCACTCACTTTTCAATTTCTTCACTTCCAAGGACAAAAAGAAAGGAGAAAGAAATAAAAGTTTCTGAAGCTCTAAAATGTTGCTGCTTGCCGTGCCGGACTGGACTCTAGCTCATAAAGAGATGAATCATGTGCAGACTTAAAACATCTTAAACTTGGCAAAATCTACAGAGAACGGAGCATGAGACCATTTTCTGAAGTAACATGTTCCAATCCACTCTCATACCAAGGGAAAAGACCTCACAACAGAGAGTTTAGTGAAGTCTAGCGTAATGGCGTCTTGACTCGTTTATCACAGAACGTTTGTTCGCTTTCATTCACCAGATAAGAGCAGATATGATCAGTATTGCAGAGTTTGTCTAAACTCTTTCATCCTCTGTTCTTTCCCTGCGTGTGCATACATGCAAGTTTATCCATGTGAGAAACTGAATGAATGGATAGAAGGAAAGAAAGAGCGTTTGCCTTGGAGGAGGAAGAAGGGGGGGGGGGCACAGCAAGCACAACAGAGAGGAGGTGAGAGCTAGCAGAAGAGAAGAAAGGAGGCAGGCAAGAAGCAGTGTGTGATAATCTTGTTGAGGAAACAGGCTTATGTGCCCTGCACTGCCTGGAAACCGAGAATATTTTCTACTGGGAGGATTTGGATTGGATTATCCAGGTTAAATGAAGTGACCTCAGCTAACTGAGCCGCTCAACATGTGATGAAGGGGTAAAGCCCAATTCAGAGTCTCTGCACCTGCACTGCACTCTTTCCAATTCATGAATTTATCTCAAATAAAGCACATCAATCAGGTTTCAAAGAGGGGCAGGGCAGTCATCTGCAGTGCCTCACACATATAAGTAAGCAGGGCATCTAGAAGGCATACAGGCAAGACAGGACATTGAAACCAACTGAAAATAAAAACACTTTTAAAATCTTATCTTTCTTGCTCTTCTCATCTTTGAAAGTGCCAACTTTGAAATTGGCACTCCAGTCCCTTCTAGCAAAAATGTTTGGCACGGCCATAAAATGTCTGTGGTTAGCCCTGCTTGCTGCAGACAGCGTGAAATTCTGCCACAAAGGACATCTTGAAACCAAGATCTAAATGGTTTAGATGTTTAAACGCAAAAAAAAGGGCAAAATTGATCAATATGCCAATATTTTGCCCACAATAACGCTGACATCACCATACAGGTAGTTATGTAAACAAGATATATTTTACCATCTGCGATACATCACAGTTTTTGTGTTCATGAATAGGAAAATACACCCTTAAAGTTTGTTTTAGAAAGTGAAGTCATCAGTCATATTCTATATCTATTCACTATGTTATGAAGAGCCTTCAGTTTTATAGACAGCTGAGATGAAACACAGTGTACCAAAGTGCATAAAATATCCTTTCCTCAGCACACACAGAAACATGTGCCATCATTTGAACAGCCATAAACTGGCAGAAAGGAGAACAGTACAGAGTTCAAATGTCTGCTGTAAAGGAAGAAAACACCCCTGTTTCAGGATCCCAAGACAACATTGTGATATTTGTGATAAAGTATCAGACGAGATGGTACTGCAACATATTGTGATATCAAATGATACGTCCCAGCCCAGGTAAGACAGGCTACAGTATGTACACACTGCAGCTATACATGGTTGTCACTACTCAACGGAGTGCTTCATTCTGTTAAAGCTCAGTTCACCACTGAAGGAGAGCGAGAATCCACAAGCAGGTGAGCGCACATACACTTTATTTATCGTTTACTGAAAAAGGTCTCAGCATAGTGCATCTCTAATCCTAAATGTACCCAAACTGACATAAAACCCTCTCAGAAGGTGCACTGGAGGCCAGGATTCATCAAACAAAGTTTCTTTGTGTAGGAAGTCAGAATGACTTGAACACACTGTCCACTATTGATGTTGGACTGGCGTCCAAAATAACAGTTAAATATTAACAGCTGATGACTCCTTTCATTCTGCATTTCAATTTCACCATCTGCACCGGCATTCAGCTATTAAAATGATATTTGAGACACTCAAACCTGCTGTGGACGACCCGAGAAGGAGTCCAGTATTTATACAGACCTTTAAGACAAAACATCCCTGCCACCTGTATCGAGCAACTGAGTAACTGTGAATATATCACTGCACAGAGGCAAGTTAATTACATGTGTGGAAACTCTGAACTGACCAGATGCAGTGTATAATGTACTATACTGAGATGGTGTTGGTGTTCTCAGCATTACATTCTCCAACCCACCATCCAGCAGTACATTTACACTTGTTGTACTGCTCCAACTAAACGCAAGAGCCTGATGTGTGAGGACATATGTGAAACCCTGTATGTCTGTGGTATGTCTCTGCACAAATGTTGCTGGGATTAACTGACTACAACTTTACTGACTTTTCAAAGTATTTAAATGCATCTCCACCGCTGACTTGACAATGATGCATTGTGAGAAAATGCTTCACTTGTTCCTCTTATAGATGAGGCCAGAGGACAAGAGGGCATTAGAAGGTAAGCAAGGGGCAAAGGGATGAAGTGAAGGGATGAGGTTAAGTGGATCTTACTTTGCCTCCAGGGCCAGAGCAATAATGGCAGCAGCCATGGGAGCCGAGGCGGATGTCCCTGTGTGACTGTCTGTACACCGATGTCTCAGGTCTGTTGTGATCTGTAGATAGAGAAGAGGAGAAGGAGGTGAAGATAAATGAAGAGGAATTACAAGAATTAAGAAAGAGAAAAGGGGCAGGGAAGAGATGGGAGAGGAGGGAAGAGTCAAAGTCAAAGACGAAAGGGAAGAAACGTCAAAAATAAGAAAACAGATGGAGGAGGGGAAGATAAGACCATGGCAGAGGTGGAGATAGATGAAGAGGAGGAGAAAATAGTGACAGTGATGGCAGGAATGGAGGGAGAAAGACAAACAGGCAGACAGAGAGGGATTGAAGTCATGAGGATCAGGAGGATTTAGACACACCTGAAACTCCTGAAACTCACATTCCAGCTTAGATACACTGCTTCACTACAGATAGCACACACAGAGACTCACACACACGTACACAAATCACCAGTTTCTCCAAGAATTCAAGGAATCATTTCAGTACCCAAGGAGAAACAAAGGACAGAGAATAAAAAGGAATAAGGGGTAGTAAAATGTGTTGTTAAAGCGCTGTATGTTCACTCTGATTGTATGGACTTTAGACAGCCAACTAGTCAGACAGCTTGACAGTCAGTCTGCCAAGAAAAGCTTGGCTAACTTCCAGTCTGAGCCCTCATCAAAGGACCTTTCCTGGACCAAAAAGTTTGAGGGATTATCTGAAGACACACACAAACACACACACAGAATCTGAAATGGTTTAGTAAGAAGTGAAAGTGGTCCAACAGCATTTGAGTAGACAGCACAGTACGTGCTCAAGTAGATTAGACTGACATTCAGATATCTGAGGTTCTACTGTAAGTGTACAAAGCCGGAGAGAAACTGTAAAGAATGTGTGTGTGTGTGTGTGTGTGTGTTTGTTCGTGTGTGTGCCCGTCTGTAGCATCAGTACGAGGAATGTAGCAAGACACTGCCAGACAAGCTAGCCTGCAGTGGACGACTGTCGCTGTCCATCCCAGTGGATCATGGGAGTGATTTGGTTGATTTGTGTCAAACCAGGCCACACCACTGGACCAAACAAGCACATAAACACAAGGCCAAGTTCATGCCAACTGTATCATGCAGTAGTCTTAACAGAAATTATATCTTGCATGTGCTCATTTTAAAACTTTTTAAAGTTCCAATTCAAAACACAGTCAGTATCTAATATAAATGAATGGTTATCTAGGACAAGGAGGTGTACTTCAGCAAGTCCTTTTGGTACATATTACACGTTTAAAGCTGGAAAACAGAAATCTTGTCCAAATTTTAATTAAGCACAACACCACAGATACAATTTGGATATCAGTGAGGAAGGAATAAGCATTCTGGCCCTTCAGTAAAATTAGGCCATGGGTACTTGTGCTCCTTTCAAGAACTAATGCGCTTATGTGCGTGTGCGCTCAGCAGCGGTTCCTGAAATCTACCGCACACACTTCAGTCCTTACAATCTTTCGGTCGTAGTTCTCCCCGCTGCTGTAGGTGGTGGTCAGTGTGGACGAGCATTCCTCCAGGTACCATGGCTTGCGTCCGCTCTCAGCTGTGCTGGAGATGGAGATGGTGTAGATGGAGTTGGTGTAGCCGTCGCACGAGCAGTGGTCTCTGCTGCGTCCGCCGTTGCCTGAAGCCCACACGAAGATGGAGCCGCGGCCCTTCCTCCCCTGACAAGAAAAGATGCAGAGAGGATACAGTAAGAGGCAGCAGATTTGTCTTAGTACTTAAATGTAATTACTGCTCACCAGACTTTGTTTTGGCTTAATTTTTTAAATGTTCTTTTAATGTCCGTCAGGAGGGGAGTAACAAGCTCTGTGCTCAGTGTGCAGAAATCACTGTGTAAAGAAGAAAAGATCAGCAACAGTGAAAGAGCCGGAAAAGATCAGTAGGCAGTAAAGTCCTCAGCAGTCCTGTGTCTGTTTCTGGCAACAGATCTGATGTGATTTGATCCAAGTTCAGTAATCATTATGTTTCAACTGGGCAAAATATAATGGAGATTTTTTTCCTTAGAAAAGTTGGCATTGCTGAGTGCCATGCTTTGTTAATGATTTTTTTCCATGTCGGACTGAGGTGAATTTCCATATCTCCTCACATCAGTGACACAGCAGCAGAGGAGACATGTTTACTTACTGACTGACAACAGAACTAAATGTATTACTGGAACCAACACGGTCATATTACTTAGTAATAACTCAGATACAGGACTTTACTTAGATAGCTTAACTTAGATAACTTAGAAAAGATATTTGTTTTTTTGTGAATAGTACATTTCATTGCATCCCATCTGATGCTTGAATTTAGCTTTATTTTTTCCATTGGTTTTCAGAAGAAAGATTGTTTGCACACTTTATTGAAATATGGGTTGAAAAGCTGCATCATCTTTTAAATCAATTCAGGTACTTTTACCGCAAGGCCATTTTCTAGTCTTTGACTCTTATTTATTTGTTTATCTTTATTCATGTTGTGCTATTGTTGCCGTCTAGCTGCCTAGACAGTTGTTGTTTTTCCATTCAATATTTTCATTTTGTTACATCCTTGTGGTTGGGGCCTTGTGTTTACTCTGCTCTATTTTGTTTCATTATTTATCACTTCTGTACAAATCTGTCTGGCTGTTTCGCTCAATCTTTCGGTTGTGAAGTTTGTAACTTTATTTTGAAAATGTTACGTAAACATTGGTTATTATATGTATTTTGAAGAATAAAATATCAAAAGACCACAAAAAGCCAGCATTCGAATTTACTTGATTGTACACAAATGTGAAAGGAAGCAAAACAATAAAGCCTCAAAAAATGCATGTAAAGAGTTTGTTTTCCACAGCATATGCATATACATGTACTGGTATTTTTTTACAGCAAATAAGAGTTTTTACAATGATTTTATGAGCATGTTTTGCATTCTACCAAGTTTTGGCTAAACACTGCACACATATGGACATTTGTTATAACTGAGGCCCATTACATGTGCAGCCAAGCAGCTGTTTAATATTCAAATCTAGATTTCCAGAAGAGGTTACACAGCAAATTAAAAAAAAAAAAAAACTCATCCCAGATGTATTCAGAGGATTTTGCTAATTGAAATGCCAGGACCAGCTCAGAGTGTGAATAAAGACATCAATTAATTTACAAATAGAATATTCAGTCTCAAATAGTTTTCATAGGAAACCTTCACAAGCCAAATGCCTTTTACTATTCAATTAAACATTGAGTTGGAAATGATCGAAAACCCGGAAATTGTGGAGACATACTGAGGGAGTTACTGTGCTGGTGATGACCAACCGAGTTGTGAAGGCAAAGTTCAGCCAGGAGTCAGCGAAAAAGTCATCTGACGAGCTGACTGACACTGCGATTCACGCTGTCAAGACACACGCTCACAACACTTGTGAACACACACACACAACCACACAGAAACACACACAAGCACAGATACAAGGGTATAAAGGGTGGAATGGAGTTCTTCAAAAGGGCGCTTCTGTCAGGCAGCGATAAGCGAGAGGAGCCCCTCTGAGTGAGAGGGGGATCAGACGGGAGCAAACACTGACAGATGAGAGCGATGGAGAGCGCTTTGAAGAGCAGTTAGCAAAAGAAAGGAGGAGACAAAGAATGAGAGGGAGAGGAAACAGTGAGTAGAGGGGATGAGGGAGAGAGGTGAAACAATGTCAAACTGATGGACAGCAGTCATCCTCAAGAGATCGAAAGAGAGCAAAGAAAAAAGGATAAATAATTTAATGATCAAACAAATTGCCAATTAATGAATTTGTTGATTGTCGAAAAATGTATCTATAACAATTTCAATGATTGATTAATTTATCTAGCAAAAATGCCAAACATTCACAGATGTGTAACTTCTAATATGTGAGAATTTGCTGCTTTTCTCCAATATTATATAATTGTAAATTGAATAACTTCAGGTTTTGCACTGTTGCTGAACAAAACAAAAAAACTGCAGCTGTCATCTTGGGCTCAGGGAAATTGTGATGGGTGTTTGTTTAGTCTACATAATGTCAGAAAACAGTGACATAACTGTAAGTGTAACATAACTGTAATGCTTGAGAGCTATATACAAAGACACGTGGTGCATACACAACACAGAGATATATATTCATATATAACAAAATATAGCCAGGGAACATAAAACATGTTACACATAAGAAAAACTCCTGAATGAGTCTTTCATACCCACAGCAACACAAGCCAGAGTTCAACCCTGTCCAGAGCTGTCAGTGGTATCTCTAACACCTCAGCTCTCCGTGATAAACTGTCTCTTCACAGTGTCACATAGGTACATGTTACACTCACAAGCATGCCATCTCCTCTCAGCCAGCCACACACACACACACACACACACACACACACACACACACAGCTTGTACCAGTTGGACAGATATCTCCCTCACCTCTGTCATCTTAAAAGGCCAGCCTGTCAGGAGCTATGGGGACTCTCTTCTGCTCACACTCCCTACCTGTCCTTTTTTCTTCTCTCTTTTTTCTTTTTTCTAACATGTCACAGGCTCTCAGCCTTCCAGTCAAGTTTTCAGTTTGTCTCTCTGTCTCACCTCCTCAAAGGTCTACATCTGCTTAACCAAATGGCAGAAAGCCAGTTGTAACACACTTTGTGAATGTGTAGACGTATGTGTGAGTGAGACGTGACCAGTAAATGACTTCACCCCTGTTAACCTCTGTTATAGCTTTTCCACTCCACTCAGTCAACAACACAGTGCCAGCTTGTCGTTATGCAAAATAGGCTATGAATATGTAAATGAATATATGCTAATAGACCAGGGCTGCTCTCTAATGTCCGGAGGAGCTTCACAGGTAAAGATAGCCAGGGAGGACTTTGAGATGTGACTATATAAGCGGGAAACGCACACATCTGCTTGGAGTGTGTGTTTATATCTTTTCTCACAATATGAATACCAATGTCAAAGTCTTGGCTGAGCAATGATGCACATGTTCATTTGTGCATATTTCTGTATGTAAATGTGTATGCATGCGTGCATGTGCCCACCATGCGGATGCCATTCTCAAAGGCCTGCCTGGCCAGAGACGCTGGTCCATCCACAGTCTTCCCATCATCATCAGGTCCCCAGCTGGCGCTGTAGATGTCGATGTGCTGCGGCTGGAGGCTCAGAGACTTGGCCTCCACCATATCTGTTACATCTCCATCCAGCATTCGAACCCCTGATACACAAACACAGAAATAATACATGGACGAACCAAAGTTTAATCTATCTCATATATCTTTCTACAGAACTGCAAATGTTTAACATACATTTTGTCCTGCCATAATAACCATAATAAATTAAACACAGTCAGGCAAATCAAGTCATTATTTAGGCTAATCAATACATTAATTAGTACCTTCCACCTCAGTATGCTTGGCCCACATAATACCAGGTTGTATTAAGACAAACTCTGTATCTTCAAGCATTAGAAGTTACACTTTATTAAAATATTTTGCTGCTGTTTAATGTGCAAATTTCTGCAACAAGGTCCTTCAAAATCTAATCAGATCATCTGCTGTAAAGTAAGTATGACGTTTCTATAATTAAAGCTCCTATCACATATTGGTTTTTAGTTGTCAATCACATCACGATGGTGTGTGAGACATGATCAATCAGTGAACACAATACGGTTTCAGAAACCAGACAATTATAACCAATCGCTCACCTCCTATTCTGGCATTGTAGGCAATTCCCACAATGCAGTGGGAGTTGTTTGCGGCTGCAGCAACTTCGCCCGCACACCGTGTCCCGTGTCTGAGGAAAGAGCGGGAATGAACTTATTACACAAATCTAGAACCCACGTGTAAACACAAGCAGGACAGCACACACGAACTACCAGATAAACATGCAGCTTTTGAAGTGGAAAGCAAGGTCACTTACACGTAAACACACATTTTCACAGATAAATGTGTACAAGTAATCCTAAACAAAATGGTTTAAGTGTAATAAGTGTTACAAATCTAGCAAACACTATAAATATCTCTACAATTCTTGCTTTTTCGTCATAGGCCTGACAGAGAACGGAAGAAGAGGTAGTTCAACATTTGTAATGCTGTCAGGACAAATATGTTTGGAGTACCTCAATGCCAATGGTCCCAAAACACACATACAGAGGCACAGCTTGGACCCTTTTTGACATTTTGTACATTTTGTGCCGCATGCAAGCGCTGTGCTCCCCAAGCACACACAGAAATAGACACACACAAAAACAATGACAGCTGAAACGATGTCCAACATCAGTGATAAGTTAGACCACTCACACTACTCTCAACTAAACACACACACACTCAAAAGGGTAACATTCCACCAGTAACTGTAGTGGTGACAATCGGCCCAGGTCAGCAACCAGCGTAAACAAACATAAGTATGTTTGCGTCCGCCGCCTCCTCAAAAACACCACGTTCTGGATCGGCACAAACACACTCACACACACACGCAGCTCCTGCAGAGAACATCTGCATCACAACACCCCCCGGAAACGGCTCTGACCGCTGCCATGGAAACCCAGCATCTAGCTATCGAAACCCCCGGGGAAGACACGGGGAAGTTTTAAAGTCAGGGAAGCACTCAGACTGAGGAAAATCCATTTCACAGTAACTTGATGATTTCAGGTTGACATTTATTTAACAACATGGGCAAAGGTTTAAAAAAATATTGAGGCATCACTGTCGTCACTTAGCGAAGGTGTATACTGCAACATCCATGCTTGGCAACTTCATCAAAAATGGTCATCCTTCTCACCTCTTTCTATTACTATTAAATTAAATAAAAAATGCTCATAAGAAGGAATTCTATATCTCTCATTTAGCTTTTCCTCACCCACAATGTGTCCCAGAATTTCACGCAATTCAGTCCTCCCCTGTCCTCTGCATTGGTGCAATACAAAACAAAAGGCGCTCAGGGCATTTGCGCCCATGTGCAGCGAGTCCCCGGTTCGATTCCCGTTTGCTGCTTATCATTCTCCTACTCTCTTTCCCCACATTTCCTGTCTCTCTCCACTGTCACTATTAAATGCCCCCAAAAAATCCTCAAACTATAGAATGAGGAAAATTCCCCGATTCCAGTCTTCATGCTAAGCTAAGCTTACCAGCTGCACGCGGTAGCATCATATTTAACAGCCAGATATGAGAGTGGTATCAATCTTCTAATCTACTCTCAGTAAGAAAGTGAAGTGTATTTCCCAAAATGATGTACTTTTCTCTTAAGACACATCTGCTCACTTGTGTAGATATTTGATTTTACTAGCATTTTAGCATTGCTCATTTCACAGATATCAGAGCACCATTTATACCACATATACACACGTTTCAACCTGAGGGTACACCACAATGATGTTTAGATTTGTTTTAAATTCATATCAGTTTAGATACGTGATGTATGGACTCCATTTGTATAGATGTGAAAACCTTCCTTTTATCCTCTGTAGAGTTTACAGAAAAGTTAACACAAATGAAACTGTTTGGGTTAAAGTATAACATATTAAATGGTTGCAAATCAGTGATAGGCCTCTTTGTCACAGTTAATGAGCCACGCTGCTGGCTCCCTCTTTCCAAACGCTTCAACAGTCTTCACTCAGTTCACTTCACACCACTAATCCATAAAATCATCTGTCTGGCCGTCTTTCCAGTCTTTGTGTTTGCCTGTATTTTCCATTTTCTACACATCTGTGTCACAGCCACTCAGGGACCTCTCTGTGTTTCAACTAGAACCATATAACGTTTGTGCAATGGATAATCGTCAGTGGGGAACAGCACACACTCACGCACAGTAATTATTCGAACGCAAACACATACTTTTTAACTTTCTGAAGGTTTCAAAGGATACAGTCTCTTAAACTCACATTTAACTCTCTGTAGTGCACGTCAGATTTTTTTTTTTAGCTGTGTTTGTCACTACTTCAACAAGCAAAGTAAAAATCTTATATTTGTTGGTTCTTAGTGAATCAGGATTACTATAATTTCAGATTTTTTAAATCCAATTTCAGTTTAGATTAATGTTTTCAGTGTGTATCTGGTAGTTTGTTTTAGAAAAAAAATCTATCCGTATTTCTCACACAGGTTTTAATATGGCAGGCCACTGGGGAACATTTATGGCTGCCCAGATCCATTTGGAGACCATTATTGAAAATTACAGTTACATTTTCTCAAAGTCATTTTGTGTTACAGAGTGTTAACAATGACAGCTAAGCAGTGTTGGAAATTAACTTTTTAAAATGTGAACATCTACCAGCCACTGACAGATAAATGTTAAAGTTCACCAGCCACTCAATAGTAAATCATTATTTTGTGTCTGAAATCTACCAGCCACTTTCATATTTTACCAGCATTTGGCTTGTGGCTGGTACAAACTTCCATCCCTAAGATAGATAGATAGAAGATATAGTGAAAATCAATTTCCAAGAAAATGAAGAGCTCTGTTTTCTTTCCTAGTCTCATAGGACACACACACACACAAACACGCACACACACACCTACATCTGTAGATGTGCTCGCAGATTTGCTAGTTTTAAATAGCAGGTAGAGAAACAAAAAAATCCCAAAACACAAACACTATATTACAAAACCTGTCTGTTCTTCTGTGACCACTTTTTGACAAAAGGACACCTGACTCAGACATAGCACGAGTTTCCACAATTTCTTTTGTCAAATTGTCCTTTAAAATCTGTGGTGGTAGGGAAAGATGATCTGTGAACAATATTTAAAGCAGACACTAGGAACTTCACCAACAGATGCTGGTGCATCCAAAATACAGAGAGCTGTATGGGAGATTGATGCAGTGACAACGTACTTGCTTTTTTCCTCCTACTTACATTCAAAGCACTGCTGTTAGTGCCATTTATACACAGACAACAACAGATTAAAATCCACAAGCATTATGTCATTCTTGTTGCTATACAACACAAAGTCTGACAACAATCTGCAGTTTGCCAGATGTAACTAAAGTTAGCGTTATTCCTCAGAAATCTAACAGACTGTGTGCTTCTTGCCTTTCAGGCATGATGACCAGTTTTAACTTGCCAGCCAGCTCACACTAACCTTTCACATCTATTCAGCTCCCATGGGAGACGTGACCGCCATGTTTTGATTAAACTAAATAATTTCCAGTTTGCAAATCCCATATGAGAATACGTTGTAAAAGGAAGAATAGTAATACGAAAAGTGAAAGAGGGCGAACCAGATTTCTGTCCACACACATAACATCATAGTCAACTATGAATCCAGCCTTAAAAGGAAACCAGCTCATTAAGCTGCATCTGTAGGCCTCATGTCTCTTTAAGACAATGCATTACCAGCAGGGACTGAGCCACTGCCAAGGCACTTGGGCTGCTGCAGCCAAACGCACATACACACACCAAAAATCACTCACTAAGCCAAACTGGCACAAGACAAGCAAGTCTCTCTTTTTTCCCTCTCTCACATACACACACACACACATACACATATACACACCAATTCTTCCAAACAGAAAAACCACAATCCACCCACAAATGTCACAATCAAATACACTAATGTAACTCATCGCACCCACAACAAGGTCAGGACTCAGCAAATACAAACATACTGAGGCACAGAGCTTCTGCTAAAAATCAATCAGAAAAACACTGACACACAGAACAGCATTTGGCTGACTGTGACACCAAAACACTAAAGCCACATCCTCATTTTTACCTGAACCCTACTGTAACCGTTTACATTACATTTATCTCTCTCATTAGATCTAGGATAGGTTTTTTTCTTACTTGTTCTCGTTGGTTGCATCATATCGAGGCATGGGATCCATATCGTTGCCATTGACATCAAAGCTGGCTTGAGGGTCCTGGAGGAGACACGGAGGTCAAAACAAGTACATCAAACACCCAAATGACAGTTGTAATAATGACCAGGGGAGCGAAAACATCCAACAGGTAAATTCATTAGAAAAGTAGGTCCAACACCACCCGTGTGTGTGTGTGTGTGTGTGTGTGTGTGTGTGTGTGTGTGTGTGTGTGTGTGTGTGTGTGTGTGTGTGTGTGTGTGTGTGTGTGTGTAATAGACCTGTGGAATGCCAAGAAGCTTCTCTAACCCAATCAAACAGTTCACATTAGCATCACTCGCAACAGTTTTGTAAATCGAATGCAATCACAGCAAACTCAATCTGCTGCGCCGCTCGCCCTTCGGCATAAACAAATCCAGGCATTAAGAGTAGCTAATAACAGCAGCGCAGGCGCTGTTTAACAGGGTGTGAATCATTTTATCTGCACAGTTGATTGATGGCCTTACCTGCTGCCTCAGGCCAAGATGTTGCTCTAACTATCTGGCCTTGGTCTAAGGTAGACATACCTCGGCATGCACATAAAGTATGTAACCACAGACAAATAAACATGTATGCACAGCATACCTGCATACCCAGAGGTTTCAGGAAGCTTCCCTTCGAAATGTAATCCATGACACATGATTATCTTATCAAAATTACAGTATCACAATCTAGTTGATTATTTGACTTCTGTAAAATGAATTCCTTGCTTGGTTACGTGCTAAAAAAGACACATAATTACTATTACTTACTTAAAATTTGTACTTACAAAATATGATTTCTATGTTATTAATATTATGTTATTATATATATTACTAATATAATACTCACTTACTCCTGCGGGTTACATACAAATTCCTATACCTCCCTAAACCTCACATACAGACACTGACCTATACAAAGATTAACACTTTAATTTCACTGACGACTGAAGACACACACACACACACACACACACACACACAGCCGCTTATAGCCGCCCTACACGCGCATACATACACACTCACGTAGTTCTGAAAGAGGTCTGGGTGGTTCCTCTCGATGCCG
Source organism: Macquaria australasica (assembly GCA_005408345.1). Taxonomy (NCBI): domain Eukaryota; kingdom Metazoa; phylum Chordata; class Actinopteri; order Centrarchiformes; family Percichthyidae; genus Macquaria; species Macquaria australasica. The sequence continues at coordinate 221,173 of SEMN01000436.1, forward strand.
TCATCTAGTATGGTCACCACCACGTCTTTACCCGTGTAGCCCCTCTTCCAAGCCCCCATGATGTTCATGTCCGACTGGCAGTTATGGACGTCGTCATTACAGTGCTGGAGAGATGGTGGCAGGAGGTGAGGGGAGAGAAGGTGTGTAGCATGACATGATGAAATTTTCCACTTAATTTACAGCAAGTGTGAGCAATACCATTTTTCATATGGAGGCACACATAAACCAGTCCAAACAAGTGTTTAAAAAAGTCTAAGTGAAATCTCAGACAGCTAAGTTAAACCGTAACATCTTATGTCTTATTTCACTATTTAAATATAGAGCCTGTGAATCCATTTAATTGTTTAACACACTGAACAATCTAAATGGTCTTGATGAAACTCATCAATATCTCAGAGATCAGAGAGAGGAAGCTGCAAATTAGTTTATTTATTTTACACCCTTTCCTTTCAACCCCCTCCTAGCTTCCCCTTCACTGGTCCATAAGCAAAGGTGCTAACTCTTACCCTGCTGGCTCTCAACCAGTCACAACACATGTAAACGTTGCTTACAACAATATTGTGCTACAGCGGAAATATCTTGTTATGTTATCAGGAATCTGATTAAGCTCGATGAGGGCTATTCAACATTCTTTACTGCGAATATTTTTCAGATGCAATGCATGTGCCACAAGCTGTTGTGTGTTGGCATGCCAAATGGACATTTGGATACGCAATTGTCAACCTAAAATAAATCTGATTTGATTTTTGAGTTGAGTTTTCATCAAAGTCTTTTTACTACAGAATCAATGTAATGTTGCCACTGTAGGCTACGTCAGGTACTTTGTTAGAAATGACCAGAGGAAGCTTTCATGTCTATGTAAAGCTGAAAACACACATCAAGTTCAGAGAGTTCTGTTCTACAGCTAGAAAAATGTTTAAAACCTCTGGTCAAAGTTTTAGGCGTTATCTATACGAAGTTAACAATTGACAGAGCTGAGGACACTCAACCACACACGCACACACAAATACATAACTAAAAGAGCAATGATCTGAAGAGTGTATGCAAATACTTGTGATAAGCCTGCAAATCTGAATGCACTGTTTGTGTTTGTGTGTGAGCGTGAACGAGTGCATGCACGAAACTGCCAATCTCAGAGAAACGGTTTTGAAATGCAGGAACTTAGAGACACGGACATTTCTGCCTCTGTGAACTTTCCTGTGATAAATACTCATGAATAAACACAGAATGTCTTTCCTTGTTCTAAATTGTCTCTTTTCAAATAGAGGAAAGGCAAAAATGTCATCACTATGGCTTTTCCATTCTTTCATTCAGTAAAAACACACACACACACAAATCCCTCAGCTCCACTGACCATGCAGTAATCAGACTCATGCCATGACCTCGGCTAACCTTTGACCCACAAACTGGATAAATGTGGGCAAAGAACAGCACACAATCCTCTGAGAAGAATAGATGAACACAGAATAGACAGGACTAAATTATATTGGGCTCTATTTGGGCCAGAAATTGTGATATTGTTGTTTTGGTGCAGTGAACAGAGAGTGTACAGTGTACTCACAATGTACCACATACTGCTCCACTTGGCGTCATTATAGAATATGTTGTTCTGGGCCGGGTTACTGTGGGCGAGGCTTGTCAGAGAAAGGGGCGGGGCTGGCTTGTAATCCCTCTTGATCCTCCTCTTCACCACCTGCTGCTGTATCCACTCCACCTGAAACACACAAACACAGACAGAAGATATCAGAAACTGAGTAGGCATCAAGTAATACCGCACAGTAGTAGAATAACTTCACCCATAGTACAATCAGTCAACAGGTTGAATTTCATCAAAATTCCATTGACATTTTGTGTTCAAGGAAACACAATCATTAGGAAAATATAAGGTTCTGGAAAACCTGGGATCTTCTTAAATAACGGGTGTTACATCTTCAATAAAAAAGTGAAACTACAGTGTCCATATTTCCTCTTTGTTGCCTTATGTGATGAACTCACACAAACAAAAGATACAGACCATCTCCAGAGAATACATATGGCTAGTATACTGTCGCGCACGCACAATGAAGACAGACAAAACATTAGAAAGCAGCGGAAGAGAACTGAATTTTTGTTATGGGTATGCCATGAGTCCAGATGACATTTTTCTAACTGTAGGAGGAAACAAGAGAAATGCAGTTTTATTTCAAAGAAAAACAATTTTCAAAAGGTGAAACGCTCAGCTGAAAAGTAATTTCAGCCATATGGATCATCTGTAAACAACTTCAGCACTTTTTACCTGAGGTCTCCCTATTTAAACGTGGCAAAGGTGAACAAATAAAGACTACTGAATACTGGGGGGAAAAAAACACTAAAAGAAAATATAGCACACGTGTTTAAGAAGCATTACCAGAATGTCTATATATTATTTTTAAAGGTATCCTTTAAGCCATCTAAAAGTTACACTTTCTATGCATTTCAGTGCCTACAAGAGTTTTGCAGTGGACATGGCAGTGAATTTTCAGTTCATTTCTCCCTGTCTGCAAAATGGACAGACGAACACACACACATATGCACCAAAGACATAAATGTCTCTCAGGTAACATCAATCTCTCAAATGTTATGGGCTCGCTTCAAGGCGCAAGGCATTCCTTGGCAGGAATCTCGCTGCACTTTCAGACAGAATTTTCCGATTTCAAAATCAGCATTGTTGGATCTGAACAGGAGGGAGTGGACCCACTTGCTTGGCCCTGGTCACCTCTTTTTAAAACCCTGAAATCTTGTGTTTAGTCTAGCTGAAGTCCTGCAGACTTCATCTGTCTGAACAGAATCCATGAGACGTTTACGTGTACCAGCAATGATGATGACAACACAAAAACTGAAATATTAGCAGGCATAAAACTGGCACAACACATAGAGGGATCATGTATGAGAGCACCCTCAGATGTAAATATTTCTGTAATAGATGATTCATGGATTATTCAGACTGACGTTTGCACATAAACATGATTGCGTGACAGCTTGCACAGACTACATTAGTATGCTTTCAATTTACTTTAGGAAAAGAGCATGTTCAGATGAAATGTTGTTGAGCTACTGCTTATTTATGCAGTATTTTCAAAGTGTGCACTCCTCCTGAAATGATCGCCACACCATCTACTGTGAACTAAAAATGTCTAGCTGTACACAGGATGTACAGACAAAGAAACTCCGCTCATAACAGATAATCAATAGAATTATTTTCACACTGAAAAAGTGTTTTTGTTTTGTTGCTCAGTTTGCCAGACCCGGGAGTCTGAGGCTTTAGTGAACAATGTCCGACTGCAAAGACGAAACATTTTTCCACATCAATACAGCTCCAGCAGACAGAGAGGAGAGGAGAAGAGAGAGAAAAGCTGACAAAATGACTGCAGAGTGATTATCTGGTCTCATGCACTGAAACAATCTGCTAGGCTCTCCGGAGAATTGGAGATGGAGGCAACGAGACAAGATAAGACGAGAGAAAGAGAGGTGATAAAGAGCTGAAGAGAACAAGTCCCAGGAGAGTCAATAAAAAAAAAAAAAAAAGCTGAGCTGGAAGGGGAGGGAAGCAAAAACAAATAGCAAGTGAGACAAAAGTGAAGAGAGTAAGATTGATTTTATAAATAACATTGATTTAATAACTCAAGTATGTAGGTCTTTATAGATCGTGAAGGAGGGGGAGGAAAAAAACGATTCTGTAGGCGACAGATTTTAATAACTCAAGAGCGTAGACCTCCCTTTTAAGAGTGCCAGATATGGGAGAAAAAGAAATGGCAAATGAAAATAAAACCAAGGCAGAGACAGAGACAAAGAGTAAAAAACCCAGTGAGATATTTTGTTTTAGCCTGGTGCTCCTCCGTCTGCCGAGGTCTCAGCTCATTTCACTCCAAGTTCTGTCAGGACCATCAGCTTCAAAGCAACCGTTTACACACGCCATTAGCCTCAAAACAACACTGTCATCAGGAATTGTGCGTGTGTGTGTCTGTGCAAAACCACTGGTGTATCATTACAATTTGCATATATTAGCATAGCTATAACCGCAATCTTTGATCAGCAGTGTAACTCTTAACTGCTCTTGTCCATAACTTGGCGATTCCAGGAAGGTCTGACGATGAATGCATCACTGCCTCTCATCTCGCCACCAATCCTCTCCGCCATTAATTCTTCTACAGACCGACGAGACAGAGCAAAGACTTTACAAATGGTGGGAAAAAAAGAAGTGATTTTGCTGAAGTTGGATCCCAATTAGTGTGTCGTTCACCTCAGATGTCTCTGACAAGACCCAAGAATTTAAAGGATTTCAGAAGTCTTTGCTGAGCTTGCAAAGAACCTGAAGTTTCATGCATCTGCATGCTGGCAAGTATCCACCTTACTGAAGTGTCTTTGAGCAAGACACTGAATCCCTACCACCTCAGTCAGGTGCTGCTGACGATGACCTCCATCCTCCCTAAGGAGGTGGTAAGTGAAGAGATTTAAGATCACTGAGGTAATATTATTGCCATATGCTTCATATCCTACATTTTGACTTAGTGTAGTGAATTAAACAGGGTCATGAAGCACTTCTAATGCATTGTTTTATCTGCAGCAGCAGCAGCAGATGATACTGGTTTGCTGAGATTTCCTCGGCTTTAGTGACACTTTCTGAAAAATGAACTTTTCAACCAAAAATGATACTCTTTTCAGGTTTTTCATCCGATTACTTTCTAGGGCTATGGGCTGAAAACTATTTTGAATTTCATTATGAAAAAGGAGAAGATGGATACAATAGTTGGATCATATTACATTTGTAAAGCAGAAATATGTTGTCAGTTTACATCTAAAGTGGTTGGAAAAAAAGATTCAGCAATCTCCCATTGATCATCAATGTCCTCATTTTCACACCTCTCATTCTCACAACTACACATTTTCAGTTTCAGAAGCATAAGTGGAGGGAAACCACTTCTAAAGCCAATTGAAAATTATATAAGCAAACTGTGACCAACAATATCAGTATGAGTACGAAGGCAGAGGAAAAATAAATAAGTCCAGAGGTTTCAGTGGGAATGTGGGCAATGCTGACATTAATATCATGAAATCTTAACAAGCCTGCTGGTGTTATCAGCCCTTCTGAGAGTAGGGGCTGAGTTGTTTTTTATATATATATATATATATAAATAAATAAATAAATAAACAACTCAGCCCCTACTCTCAGAAGGGCTGATAATTTGCTTGTATTGATTTTTCTAGCAACATAGATCTTCTTCAAAGAGAGCAGTTCCACCATAGTCTAATGATTATATAGAAAGCACAGTATGGCTATAATGTACAGATACATACTTGAAGGATCTGCTAACTGAGGAAGTATATCCACTAAAAATAAAGTGGATAAAATGTGCATGTGTTTTACCGTTCCATGTCCTATGTTACGTTAAATGTTTCATCTCAACTAGTCTAAAAGAAATACATTTGTTTTTGCATTTAAAGTGGTTCCTACTTTAATCTTCATACTGCTACTGCTTACTTGGATTTATTTAAAAAACACACTTTAGTCCTCTATTGGCAGGATGACCCGAGGCAGACAAATGGTAACATGGTCAACAGTTTTTCTAAAGCTATCAAGGGCAAAGCCATCCTTTGTTGTCCCGGCTAATAATCACTCACTGGCAACAGCCTTCACTTATCCACATCATTTGTGTCACGTTTGCCAATCCCTGTCCAAACAAAGACAATATTGCCCACTATTATTGCCTCTAAAACTTGCCCGTGTATTACTGCCTTTGTTTCAGCGCCAATTCGCTGGCAGGCTCTGAGGCATGACGATTGGATCTGCTCCATTATTTTAACTCCAGCTTGGTGGAGCAGAGGAATGATCTGCTAGCACCTGTACCTCTCCGTCACCCTCCCTTTTATTCCTTTTCTCCCACTCCGACGCCCTCTCCTATCTCACTCTTTTACTTTCTCTCTCTCTCCCTCTCTCTCTCTCTCCCTCTCTCTCCCACTCCAGCCCCCTTCCTCCCTTTCATTCGCTCTCTCTGTGTAAGGGTTTGCAGGTGGCTCTTGCTGGCTGGGTCAGTAACCAGGGGAAACTGGGGAAGAGTTCACTTCCATAGAACAAATGGGAACAAATTGATCCACTTCCACTGCTGTTTTTGAGACGCCGTTTGAGTTGAAGGCAAAAGAACTGAAAGCTGTGAGTTTTAAAAAAGGCCAAAGGCTAGAGTAGCAGAACACCCATAACAACCTTTGTGCTGGCTCGAGAAGCCAGTTCTTCGGCTCTCTTAAGTGCAATTCAGAGCCTCGGTCCAAACATAGCACACAGTCGCACAACTTTTCACAGACGGCTTGAGCCCCATGGTGCTGTGCTGGCCAGCTGTAGGTGCTCCTCTCAGGGCGTCGACTAATGGTACATCTGTTAAACAAATTCTAGGCAAAAACAGATTCTGTGGCAGAATGTCACACAAGCATCCTGGCTTTATGGAAATCTGTACCTAGGACTGCGTGGAGTCTCATAATACCTGTGCATATGCAAATTACCCCTAAGGTCCTGGCAGGTACACAAGCTCCGTCTGTGTAGTCTCCTTGATGCTGCGAGTGTCCTTGTCTTCCACACATGTTCATGAATACAGTGAGCTCGAAAATGCAGTAGGATGATGAGAAAATTCTATGAGCCTTAGTGGATAAATATTGAGCAGACTTCAACAGTTTTAACATTAAACATTTGAGCTCATTCAAGTAGTTTTACTATGTGGTAAAAAAACAACTGCGCAGTGAAATTTCATTTTGTCGTCACAGTCATTTTGCATTTCAGTGTATCCCGGCGAGGGTTCAGCTGCGGACCACACCTGGGTCTCAGTTTTCCTGCACATGTCTGGGTAAATGACTTCAAGTAAACAAGAGTCTCATTAAGTGAAACCGGCTGGAAACACCACGCTCCTGGACAGACAGCCGCGAAGGTGTTCAGCAGTTGTTTCTCTCTACTAATCTCTGCACAGACTTCAAAAGGACATTATAAAAAGGACAAACAACCACTGTAGTGCTCTAATTGTTGTTTACAGTAAACTTGAAATAGCTGGAAATAGATTTCAAACAAAGCAGACTTGAGTATACTTGAACTCACTTCACACCAAAAACTAATAACAGTGCAGAGCTACAACAACAAAGTCTGTGGCTGTCCAAATTCTCTTGGAACTCCCAGTATGAATGAGTCATGGGCATACGTCAGCATGGCTGTGCAAGGTGCAAGCCGTGTGCTACTTAAGACACAAAGAGAAGATCTCCTCACTAACAGGCTTGTATATATGCTGTTTTTAACTGGCGCCACAGCATATTTCGTCACTTTGTCTTCTTCAAATTGATTTACAGGCATTATGATGCACAGAGGGAAAGCTGAACACAAACTTCAAATGTACATTTAAGCTGTAACTGTCTTTTCAGCTCCGTTACATTAACATTATAATAATTAAAGAGTACAAACATTTGTCCTATAATTTCTTCTTGATGGAAAGTGAAGATTGTTAATTTAAAAACGACAAATCAAAACTTAATTTAATTATTATGAGACTATAAAGTTAGTTAGACCTTCATTGTCTGTTCAGTGGTATAAGAAATACTGATAAACATCTATAATAAAGCCATAAAAAGTTTAAAATATTTTTAACCTTTGGAAACTTTTTTTTTTTTTTTTTTTTTTTTTTAAAAAGGAATGGTTAGAGAAGTGCAGCTATCAAGATGAAGACACAAACTCTTTCCAGGCCAATGGCCTTGGCAGAGTCACTCACCAGCCTGGAAAAATAAGTGGTCTTTGACCTGAGAGGCAAGTGACACTGCAGTTAGGCGGATGCCATAAAGTGGTAATCTGTGCTGTGCTGCATCACCATGGTAACATGCGTGCCAATGAGTACTGTGGATGGCAGGGTGCGCCTTTCATGGCACCGCTACACCCATCTGACTCACTCACACACAAACACACACGGCTGTCATTATTACAAAACCTGATTGCAAAACATCATTAGCAGTATGCCAGACTGTGCTGGTGCCAAACTAGCCGTCATGTGGATCCCAAACCCACAGACAGGTCCGCAGATTACGCTGAAGGCATAGCCAGTCAGGGGAAAACACTGACAGCTCCATTCCCCTCTACTCCGCTTTTCCTTTTTTTTGGTTTCTCTAATCCATCTTTCCCCTCTTCCCTTCTCTCTCTCCAGCTCCTCTTCACTCTCCTTCTGTTGTAATAGCTCCTTTTCCCTTTTCTCTCCTTCAACCTCTCCTCTCTGATCTAGTCTTCTAAAATCTCAGTCTCTCAGCCAGCTGGCGTCAGGACACAAACCTTCCTCCACCATGGCACAGTGTCAGGCCCGAGAGAGCAAGAGAACCAAAGGCGGAGGGAGGGAGACGAGTACGCTGAAAGCAACAGTGATAAAGGGAGGTAGGAGAGGGAGTCCGAGGAAGAGAAAGGGGATGACAGGTAAGGACAGCAGGTGGACAAAACAAGCTGAGTGGACCAAAAAAAGAGCGGAAAGAAAAGAAACAAGGAGATAGAGGACAACATGATAAGTGGATAACGGAAGGTGACAGGCACTGTCTTATACTTTCTTTGTGTTTTGCTCACTATTTCTGTTCTCTTCTTCCTGTGTCACCCTTTCTTTTTATAATCACACTGATACATCATTATCATTCCTCAGTAGTCAGCATGCATTCATGTGCATGCACAGATACAAACAAACGCACTTGAATCCACTGTTCCACACACACACACACACAAAGCCATTGCTGCTGGATGAAAACCCTGAATCTCCAAAAAGTCAATATTTTTCAAAACTGACATAAATGGGATATTTGAATATTTCACTGTAATGAATCTGGGGAGTTTTGTCTTGTTTTCTCAGGATCAAGTCCCAGCCTGTTTGATAAAGTGACCCACTTCATCAAACAGGCTGGCATCAGCAAGTAAAGTTTGTGTCACATACGAATATGACAAAAAATAAATGTCAAGAATGAGACATTTCCACAAACTGTGGAACGAATTTGAAGCTATCTGCTTTAGCACCCTATACACAAACATCTACACCCCCCCCCCCCCAAGTTTGATTTAGCAACTCCTCTTGTGTATTTTGATGAAGTTCAGAGTGGTGTGAGGTTCAGGCTTCATTAATAATGCAGCCAGGGTTTGATGACCTGGTGTGCAGTGATGAGAGGAGCACTGACAGGACAAGAGAGAGGGTTTACCTTAGGTCAAACTCTTGTTTGAAGGGCCGGATCACACAAATCACAAAAAAACATATTGCTAAGTTGACTAAGATGCTTTGCAAGCCTGTATTTAATATTTAAGAAGGCGATCTAACCTTGGTGAAGTACAAACCATGTCACATTATATCAAATAAATTACATTTTTTAACAGCCTGGTACCTCTGGTTAAGATGCCATGATGGGGGGCAAGGCTTTTCTCTGAGCCACGTACCTGAAATGGAAAATCTAGGGTTTCCCTGAATTTTGATTTAACAGATCCGATTAACTGGCTTGTCCCTCTTTCTGGGACACCACCCTGTCCACATAATGGCCTTGTGTACCTCTCTCTGGCAGGGTGAAGACAGTCAGGAAGTAACTGTCTTAAATTTATTGAGGTATCTAGACCTCTGCAACCTGAAGGCTGGATATGTGGTTTCTGAACATATTTCACACAAACATGATGGTTACAAAAGAAACATAATGTGTAGAAATTGCTATATATTTTTATAAAATTTTGTTTTAAATTACACCCATTGGCTAGTGATGATGAGTATACCCTTAATAATGAGCATGGCGTAAGCACAAACCAGCAAAAAATGGCAAATTCAGCAGTATGTTTGTTTTGTGCATCTCTTTCAGGTTGTGGGGCGTAATGACGCAGCATTTAGAAGCTGTTGGCAGGGCTTTTCACTTTTTGCCTTTTTTTTTATTTCAAGAAAAATTATATTTAAATAATGTTTTATCTCCCACCTCTATGCCTATCCATCAAACCTGACGTTGCCGGGTTTGTGGAATAGAAAAGTAGCAGAATAGGCCTCATTTATCACAATTCATTTGTCAGGACTGTGATCAGTACAGCGTGAAATGACAGGAAAACTGGGATTTTCCTGCAATGTAATAGTTCCTGTCCTCATAAACACTGTGTCCCTGCAATAACCCATTTGTGTGCAGGTCTCGTCTGCAACAACAAGGACAAAAAAGCCGAGTCAACTGAGTTGGTGTGTATCTTCAAGTTCAAGTGTATATCTTCAGGCCCGTGCATCAAATACAGCTGGGATCTGATTGTATCAGCACAACTTTTTAGAGGTACAGGATGTGAGCTTACATGCAAAGTGGAAATTATGATTATATTGTAATGGTATATTTCATAAACAAATAAACCATTATTAAACACATAAGAAGAAATTGGCAAATAGCCTAAGGAAAGCAGTCTAAAAGTCTGCCAAAAACACAGAGACACTTTTGGCAAGATGTCTCAAAATTGCCTCCTGTATGAGCATCAACGTTCATTTTACACCCTGGAAGTAGTAGTTTGACAAAATAATTGTAACTCAAGGTCCGCTTCCTCGCTTTTTCCAGGGCTTTCAACTGCACCACACGGTATTCATCAGCAGATGGAGTTCCATTCTTAGGTCACATAATGACAATTGAGTCATCTCCATGACAACTGAGCGAACCTTATCCACTGATGAATACCATCAGGTATACATGAAAAGCTAATACGTGGACCTTGAGTCAAACTATCCCTGAACTATTCCGATTCTAAACCTGTAATTCACAAAACAGTACAATGGGCTTACCTTGGGCTCCATGGAGATGAAACTATGGCGACCACGGCTGGACAAAGTCGACCTCTTGATGGTCCGGCTATGGAAGAAGTGATAGTGGTCTTTGAGATCCCCAATCTGCAAAACACATAGACAGAAAAGTATTTATTCATTCCATGACCCTTTCTACCTCACCATAACTCATTAGTGAGACTATAAAAATGAGATTTTGATGAGACCACAGCTAAAGCGCTTGAAAAAGTACTTTAAATTACTTTTAGAGAAGTTCCTTCTCTTATAGTAGTAAAGTGACATGTTTTTCTATGCTGTTATGTTTATGTTTTTCCTATGTATTATACATAAGGTTTTGTTGAGCTCTTAGAAACTGTCAGAGTAAAAAAACAAAGGGACGTGGACTAAAAGGTGAGACAGAAAGGGCAGACAAGTCAAACAACAACAGACAAAGTCAGACAAATGTACAGACACACACAAACAGACAAAGACTTTGAGTGAGAGAGATGGGGAGGACAGAGGATCCGCAGATAGACAATGATAGACAGAGAGCAAGCTGCTGGACGGTGATTAGTTTTAATAATTGATAAAGTCCATACAATCCCTCAGATGATCAAACTGTCATGGCTGCCAAGGGTCATGTGGTGCGTCACTGATCCATGGCAGAGCTCCACTGCCACAGAGCCCATTAGATCAGCTTTCAGCTCAATGCTCATGCACATACACAGTCACATTCTCCAACTTCCAGACTGATAAAATAAGAAACAATAAAGTGGCAATAAGCCTAGCTGGGTCACCTTTCAGCAAACACCAAACATTAGCTAAACATGCAGCACACATCAGAGAGTAAAAGCATTCTACATACTATCAAAATGTCTTTCCATAATAGGCGGCTACCACTTTGGATGCTTCTCATAGTGTAAACAGGTCTCAACATATCATGCTTCCACTGCCTATTTAATCTACTCAACATCTGCACTGCCATTAACAGGCCACCCTTCCCTCTAGGAGTGTCTGCAAATGGGGAGCTGCTGGAAAAGCTCGACACACAGAATTAAAAAACCCTAAAGCCCAAGTCTAAACCTCTGCTGCACTGTTCTTTTTAAAGCCTTGTACAGTCTTTCTTTTTCAAAAATCACCCATTTATTCCAATGACAGTGTGTTTATCTTAGCTTCAACACTTCTTCAGGTTGTACTACATCACACATTCAATGTGCAGCTTCCTAACCTTTATCCTAAACTCTAGTGTACGTATGTACGTGTAAGTATGGCTTGAGTTGTTACTGTTGTAGTTATTAGATCAGATGGAAATGCAGGGGCTATACAGTCACGTGAACTGATGCAATAAGCCACATAGTGACTCACAACTTCAGCATAAACTTTGGTTACTCTGAATTATGTCGTAACAAATTTGGGAAGCAAAACCACTTGCGCTTCAGTGATTCATGATGTCTTGCATCAGACCTTTTCACTGGATGCAGTAATCTTCCATGTCACTTGATACAAAATCTGACCAGGAATTGCTATAAGGTGAATTATTCGAAGTGTGTCACAGCTGATTCATATTACCAAACTACAAGTTCAAGTTTTGCCTGAATACATGTGGTGCAGATACGTGCTTGCTGTCCCCACAACAAGGGGACAAAAACGGGCAGCACACAAGAAGAAGAGAGCTCACACACACACTGCAGGACTCTGCCATTGCAAAAAAATTTCAGGTGTCTACAGAAGAGTGAATGGAATTACAAAATACATGTTGTCTAACTTCTTGCTACATGGTGCAGATGCTGCAGTCTTATTACAGCTACATTGTTGAAGTGACATCAAGGATAATAGTGACAAAATATGTATTTAACTTATTTGTATTTGCATACAAATGTGGATAGACAGGGGCAAGCTGATACTGAGATTGTCTTTATTCTGTTCTACAATGTTCAGCCGTGATCTGCACCAGTTTTCATCCCTATCCCACTAACCCTATACATCTTATCCCAGAACTAACACAGAATAAGAATTAAAATCATCACCTCAGGCTTAATCAACAAACCAAAAAGTATAATAAATAAATTACTTTAGTGACCATCACAGAGACTGGATAAAAATGATCAGTATGAGTGAGGATGAAATGTTAGTCTTGAAACCTTACTTCAGCATATCACTTTCCAATAACAACACCCTGTTGGCCTGATGCCTTTAAGAATTGATGTATCAACCTGCCTAAATAATCTCATAACTTGTTATTGATGCAACCACCTCCTGTCCATGTCTGGCTACAGATCATCACCCTCCCTCTCAACGGCTCCAAGTCCTCTCCCATCTCTTCAAAACACCAATTTGAACAGATATCCACATCTAGGGCCTTGTCAGCTGATTTAGACTCAATTTGGGCCAGTGTCTTAGTCTGGGAAGGGGCTCCATGGTTAAGAGGATTACCCAGAATTCCCCAACGAGATGCTCTCTCACTCCATGCCAACTCTTTTCATCCATCCATCCATCCATCGTCCCTTCTTTCGCTCCCTCCTCCTTCCATCTCCCAGTGTGTGGTTATCTTTGTCCGTTCTCCTCCTTCCACCCCTGTCAAGAAGACTATATTGTCCCTCTGTCACATGTTTTCCCTACCCATCCCCCTTTTTCTCTCTTTAACTACTTTGTTTCCTCTTACAACTTAAAACCTCTTCTCATTTAGCAGTCATATCCCCAAATCATTGATCACAAACAGTCCAATCCTTATGAATAGTCCAAGCAAGATTAACTGAATTGAAAAACATTTGTAGTGTATCTTCTTGCAATCTACAGCAGCGTCAAACTGCAAAAAAATGTGCAATAAATCATCTCGCTTGATAGGTTTCATGGCATTCTCCATATACATCAGTGCTTCGCTGATATAAGAGGGAGGGGGTTGATGATGGGGATGTCAAAGTTCACATTAGGAAACCAGAGTGTGCTGTTATTGCTCCCATGGGAGCGGCTTTCAGCTGACCCCAAAACCAGGAAGTGAGGTAAAACTCTTGTCTATTAGGTGTCAAAGTCCAATGAACGCTCCATATTGAGATGGAAATTAGGGCGAATGGTGGGGGTTGGGGGCGACACTGCACTCCACATGGGAATTCCTATGGGGGGCTGGTATGGAAAGGGGGAGAAGACTCGACACATTAGTTCCCGTCAAAGAGAGGGGATAAACGAGGCCATTAAGGCCTGCTCTCTGGGGAGTATAGTGGGTGGGCGGGCTGGATAAGGCGAGGAGGGAGGGGGGGTTCAATAGCTGTTGACTAGGCTACCCCACAACAACCTGTCAGAATGCCCCCCTCTGTTCCACGCTGTCTTCACGTAGAGCACTGGCAAGTGCAGGCTTGAACTACCCACGTATTTCAGTCACGATACTCTGGAGTATGTGTGGGGTCCACGTTTGTGTGGTGTATTTCTTTTGTCCACAAAAGGACCCAGGATTTCTCTTTAAACTTTGTCAAAACACATTTTCAAGTGACCAATTAAACCCCTCCTACTGGACCCGTGCAGACGTCTGTTGGTTAATATAATGACATGACGTGAAGAGAGACAGACAAGTGTTTCCCTTCTCTGTATATGTATATTTTTTACAGCTGTGATTGGGATTCGTTTTAGACTTTGCAAAGCAATGAAGTGTCAAATCTAATGAAAATTGTAGGGTCTTACACTGTAGACTAGAGGCATGCATATGCTTGGTGATTTAAAAAAATCAAGCTGTCAAATACTGGCTCAGATTTTTATTGTGAAATGTGACATGTTTATTTCAACATTTTCTCTTGTAGCGGTGCATCATCAGTACTCAAGAAACCCAGAACAAAAACAGGTTCACCCCACTGACAAGAAGTATGGGAATATTAATCCTAAATGTAAGCAGAGCTCAACCGGGCTGTTTTCTAGCAGATGACCCAGCAGGCCTAGTTATGGACTGAGTGGAGATTACGCTCACAGGAACATAAGCAGAGAAGTGCAACCCTCAAGTCTCCATCTCTTCCTCCATGTAATGTTAAAAAAAAATCCTTGCCAACTTTTTAAATTAAAAAGTGTATGTTGCCAAGTAAAGCAGGACTGGTCAGGGGAGGTTTTGGAGTCAAGCAGTCCTACATACAATACAATACTACAGCTTTAAGAAGGAACAGCATGAGAGTCTGTTTGACTGTGGACCTTTTGATGTCAATTCCAAGACCATAAACCAAACAGCACTAGCTGTCTCACATGTGTGTCAAAAGGACCATGCACATAAAGACTACTGTGGCTGGGAGACTGATAGCGAGCTCCCTGTGGCTCCAGCCCGCAAACTGAACATGATCCGCGGAAACACAGCGAGGAGGCACCTGTTGTGCCATCCCGCTCTTGGTCTTCTTTATTTGTTCCCTGCAGCTTCTCTCTCTCCATGTCTGAGAGACAGAGAGCTACAGAAAGAAGGACTGAGTTAGAGAATCACAGACAGGGTTCATGGCTCAGGTTTGGACTTCAGACCTTTGACGTTTGACCCTGTATCGTTTGTCTACTGGTAAAGGAATAATAAGCACCATGGCATGCCCCACTTTTAAGAGTTGACAAAACAAAACAAAAAACACAAAGGCACACACACGAGGCGACCTACCTGTCCCATGTTTCTATAGCCATATTTGTCCGCTATCCGCTCGGCCATCTCGGGTCCACCGGCTATCCGGACTGCCCAGTGGTTGGTGTAAATCCGAGCTTTGCACGGCAGGCACGCAAAGCTGAGACTGAGCGCCAGGACGCACAGCAAGCTTCTTCTCCAAGCGGCGTTGCGGACCATCTTCCTCCACTTTTAACCCGACTCTTCTCCTCCTCCTCCTCCTCAGCCGACCAGGCAAACAACCAAACTTCTCTTCTCGCCGAGCAAGACTCTCATAGAAACACAACTATCCGGGCAAAAATACAGAGAGAGAGAGAGAGAGAGAGAGAGGGAGAGGGGGAGAAGGAACGGAACCCCGAAGAGGAAAAAAATATACCCTATCCTCAAACCTCTGCTTTCCACATGGGAGAGTTGGAAGTTTGCGTTTCGTGTAACCTCTCTCTGTTCCTCTCTCTCTCTCTTTTTTTTTCCCCCGCGGAGGAGGGGGAAGTGTACGTGTCTGCGCGCCGTGCGTCTTTGCGCGCGAGTTCGTGTACGTCTGTGTGCGCACGGAGCTCCTCAAAGCTGATTTCTCTTCTCCACGAGCAACTCGGATGTTGGTCGTTCAGCTCATCGGGCTTTCATGTGGCGAAATGGCTACAGCGCCTCCCCACAAATAACTAGCTGACACTCTGGAGAGTAGAAACAACTAAAGCCGCGGGGTTTCCCTGCCGAGCTCCGCTGGGTCTTAAAGACACTCCACTTGGATCCACCGCTGACCGCCCGTCCACCAGACACAGCACGGGGGGGGGGTCAAACTGGGTGCCAGGGTGCCACATGGGGGCAAACTTCAAGGGCTTCCTCCAGAAGAGACCCCGGGTAAACTGAAGAATGATTTAGTCTACTTAAAACCAAACTGACTGGAGGTTATCCTAGTTAGACTATATTAAAGAATGACTCTTTATTTTGATTGTCATAAGCTCAATTGAACGTACACTTAAAGAGACAGCGATGTAAAAACATTTTTGTATATTCTGCTGTTAACATGTTCATGTGGCAACTTCCAGAGCAAGGAGGCATTACAACACACCTGACCTCAAAAGTTACAATAAGGTTGAATCTGTAGATGGGTGCATTTCTACAGAGTAACCATAACCATGACCCCATGTTTAACCCTAACCCTGACCCTGCTCTGACCCTATTTAGCCTGGGTCTAACATAATTCATAATCCCAGTACATCAAATATAGGACAAGGACCAGAACAGAGTCATGTTAAAACAGATTATTTCTTTTTTGGCCCCGCTATTAATCTGTCTTTTTCTTAAGTAAAAGCATTCAAATATGAACAAAAACACTTTATTTATCAAACATGTTGAGATGATTAAATATTTGGTTTGGCATCATGTAACATGCGCTACACTTTTAAGAGTGTGTATAGTTTGCTATGAAAACATCTTGAAAATATGTAGAAATTTTAGACGATCATAGCATCTTTCACATTTTTGGGTTCTGTTTGTAGACAGTGAGATGAAACCAGTGAAAACTGGTCTATGTATTGCTTTCCAGACTTGTCCATGTTTTTTATTGAGACAGCAGAGTTGTTTTCTAACCATAAACAATTGTGCAAGTTTTCAGTAAGTGACTGAGATGTTTGTGTGTCACATTTTAATAGCTGATGCAGACTGCTGCATGTGAATGGCAGCCCCCCCCCCCCCCCCTAAATTTGCCTTCAAAAAAGCCACCAGTTAACAAGTGGATGCATTACATTTTGGATACTGCTCCCCCTTCCTACACCTTGAAATCTGCTGTTGAATGCAAGCCTTGTCAGTCTCCTGGGCAATATTGACATAGACATACCAATGTAAAGTTGGGTAAACTATGACCTCCACCTCAGTCATCATCCAATGAGAAACAGCCACAGACATAAAAAACTATTATATATTCAGGAAAAACATGACATTTTTCTTTTCTCCCATAAAACACTCAACCCTCTTTCAATGTTTATCAGTTTGATGATTCTTTTTGTTGGTGTGACTGTCATAATTTATGGATAATAGTGCAGAGTGCTTAAAATAAACACAGTATTGCAAAAAAAAAAAAAGTGGGTAAATTAGATTGAGTGGGTTTACCCTCTGCTAAATCCCTGGACATTATCTGAACTCAGGTGTATTTAACAGTACTGTAACCAGCTTTACAGATGACCTTACTGTATGCCTGGGTTACGCGTCCACCACCGCCATGCAGGCCTTCTGCCCTTGGCTTTACTGCATATTTCCACTTAATCAGTGAAGCTCTAAATGTCATGCCCCCCATCGCAACACAGGTCACAGCTGACTAAACGCTGTCATTATGGAATGTGCCCGGTATTATCTGCAGTTGAGCCTTTCATTCAAGGCCTTTGTTGATTGATGGGTTTTTGTTTTGCAGCAGTTTTCCGGGGATGTCTCTGTGCACAGCGAAAACTCTGTTCTGCATGGGACACAAGTGAAAATCAGCATAATTGCACTAATTGCAGCCAATTTCTCGCTGAATGGACCCCGCTGTCACATCTCACAACAAGTGGGGGGACAAGAACATCTCATGGTCCCCCAGATGGAGATGAAAGGCAGTTAAGAAAAAAAAAAACACCCAGCGATCGTTCTTCACTCAGCCGGATGGAAGGGCTTGTAATTTCAAGAAAAAAAGGAGAGGAGACAAAACACGGCAGAAATTGATTTGAGTATCCAAATCAAGTACCCAGGTCACGAGGCCACCTTGAGCACCAGGGCCCCCAATTTCCTTTCAGGTCTAAAATGTCGCGATATCCTGCGTGACAGCCTCACAGCTCCCCGTGTTTCTCCAGGGAGTGAACCGAGTGAACCCCAACAAAACGTCTTTGTCAACATCTGAGAGCAGAGCGGTCATGAGTATCAACAAACACTCTGAGGGGCATTCCTGTGTGCATTCCTGTGCCTCTTCAATGAAATAACAGGGTGCATCGTGTGTTTAGGCCAAAAACAACTTTTAAAAAAACTCCACACAACCCCCATGATACAACACAATGGCAGGCCCCAATAGGAAACTGCGGCCAACTAGCTTTATTCACCAAGGATACAGCTAATATGTTCATTCAGAATCAAGCCCAACATTTCGAGGAGGGAACCTCCCACATGATTGTCTTGTCCCATCAAGACAGGGGTGTTATCAAACATGTGTGTGTGTCCCTTGCATTCAAATGCATCTTGTAATTACCCATCTACCACTTCTCTACACTTCTCTCATGTCTCCATATTTGCACATTATGGCCTTTCCTTCCTGTTCTATCATTTGCTTTGCTTTGCTTTCCAGATGTTCTCCTTTTTTGTCTGCATCTTCTTTTTCTAACAAATCATTATTTTCTTTAGAGCTACCCTCTGGTTTACCTGAATGTTTTTTAAATTTTCTTTTATCCAGTTGACCTATGCTGCATCTTGTCTTTACTCCTCCTTCTTTCCATCATGTACCTTTCTGTTCCATTAGTTATTTTCTAGGGCCCATTGTTCTCTCTGACCCCCTTTATCTGTAGCTCTCACTGGGTGGGCTTCCTGGGAGTTAAGGTTGACCTTTCAACTTCACTTTGACCTTTGACCTTGTTAATGTAGGCTCCTGCACTTAGGCCACAATAGCACCTGCCACTCACCGACTTTCCATCCTCTCTGCTCTGCATCCCACCCTCCCATCACCACCCTTCCCTTCTCATTTCACCCTCTCCTTTGTCAGCAGCATGCCAGGGTTATATAGGCTATTCTGGGGGCACACACACTCTCTACATTCAGTGCAAAGAGATGGAAGACGGTGGAGACAGAGAGGGTGCTATAGCCAAGTAAAAATTTGGTCTACTGCATCTTTGAGGAATGTGAATTCAAATCTCCATGGTACTCATTCAGTATGGCAATGGGTTATCACTTAAAACACAGAGTTCAAAACAGCTAAAATAATGTGAGAACAGTGCGTCAGGTTTGATTATCTCAGGTTTAGATATTCTCGCACAGAGGTCAACACATACTTGTTTGACTGGTTTTAATGTATGTATTAATTACCTGTGTTTACTAGATTGTGAGCTGTGAACCACCTGGTCTAGCCTCTTGTGTCAAAAAAGTACTCCCTTGTATGGTATGGACCCAGCAAGTGACTTCAATTGACATAGCTATATATTGCCATCTGGTGGTGATTGATAAGACTACACATAGGAGTTTAATTCAGTTAATATTTTCACATTCACGTCCATTTCCACTTTTACAGGTGGAGAAGAATCACTGTTTATTTGTTCCTAAACACATCATCTGTGCTCAATCTGCATGAGTTATTCCCCTCACTACACAATGATTAGATAAACTATTGCTGTTTAAAGCAAAGTAACTGAAACATTGCTCAAGTCCTCAACTAATTCATTGCTGGTTTCACCACTCATTGGGAATGCATGTGATGTTCTCAAATAAGGGCGTAAAACTGATTTCAGTAATTGTGAACAGGGACGAAGTCATGATCCGAGCAGATTTTTTGTCAAGAGATTCTATGGTATTTAAGTAATACAATTACAACAATAAATTGTATTACTTTCTACGTCTATTCACCCTCATTATGCACGACTACATGCTTGTCCCATCTTATTGAATGTGATTGTGCTGAATTAATGTAGGAATTCAGCACAATCACATTCTGTTTCTTCTTTTCCTATTTAAACTAAAAGTTTGTACTGTGCTGAGTCATGACACAAGGGACAGATTAATTCATAACATTAGGTTATGTAAAAAATAAAAAGTTTAATATTCTTTCCTTTGATTTTGTAGAAACTTTTTTTTATTAATAGCATCATAGAATATGCATTTCATGGGAAAAGGAGGTGTCTTATGATGGATTCACTGTAATCAGAGAGCCACCTGTGTCTCACTCAAGCTGGGCCACCATATGGCCAACTGGCTTAAAAGACAGAGAAGACAGTTATGGCAACCAGATTACAGAAAATGTTAATTTCAGTTTCAGGGAACTATTCTTTTTTTGGAGAAATAGGTTTGATTCACTTCACACAACTTTTCAAATTTACAGGAGCACCTCAGACAAAAGATTTGAAATAAAATGAAGGTAGAGAATGCAGTGTTTTGCCAGTAGCAACAGAAAAATGAGTTCCAGATTTGGTTTGAGTGCACATCACGTTTTTACTTTTTGATTAGAAATTATAAAATGAAAATCATGATCTTAATTTCAGTATTTGACCAACTATAAATTAAGTTTTATATCACTTCAGGTAACCATATACAGTACATGCAATACAATAATTTACATCTTTCTTTCAGGGCTTTTGTTTCAAACTGTTCTCTGAGTGAATGTGAAAACATTGGGCATGGGCCTTCCTGTAATGGACAGAATTTGATGCAAGTTTCTGTATGATTATTTGCCACCTCTGACAGCATAATTAAAATCAGAAAACTTAGGTCTGAACTTCCAAAAGTCTAGAAAACCCCACGTGAAAAACTGGCAGTGCACACACAAACACAAAAAGACTCGGACAAGTCAAGAGTTCCAACTGCTCAGAACTTTTATTTCGAGGGAAATCAGGGTTAAAATTAAATTAAAATATAAAATTTAGATGGGCAAGTCTGTCTTTAAAGGGAAGGCGTTGACACAAGGAGTAGGCAGCCCTCCAGAAGAAGGGAGGGAGAGGCAGGAGGGGAAAGACAAAAAGCTACAAAATGAAGTTTGGGGGATGAGCCTGGTCATTCAGGAAGTTATGTATAAAAAAAAAAGAAAGGAAGACGAGACAGACGCAGTTAGTCATTATAAACCCCACCCCCATCTGAAATGTCCTCATATGCAATCAGTGCTATAGCTCTCTCCTTTTCCTTTTTCTGGTTTCTTACAGGAAATTTTAGATCATTTTATCTTCTTCACTCGCTCTCACTATCTCATTCTGTCTTAATGTAACATCTTTTCCTGCAGTTTTGAAAAAAGTAAACAAAAGGTCCTTCAAAAATAAAATGCAGCAACCACATTTTATGTTCTACTATTACATATACAGTATATATATATATATATATATAATATACATACATAAATATCTTACATGTACAACCAATTTTGAAAGGGGGGGGAAGAGAGAACCCAAAAGACTTATGAGGACTTGTGGAGGTGGGGAGAGCAGGGCGAGGACGCCCAAGGTTGCTCATTGTGAGGGTAGTGTGTCTGTTTTGTTTTAGCTTTACACACGCGCACACACAGCCTTTTGGGGGAGGGGGAAGCATTCCTCAGTTGGCCCAGTAGGGGGAGCTGCTGTAGCTGGACTTGCTGCCTTGGGTTTTCTGCTGCATGCTACTTGACTGACTTCGCTGACCAGGACCACCCTGCGGAGAACAAGAAGTCCACTCAGTCAGTCAATCATGTTTAAAACCAAGTAACTATCCAACAGGTTTATTTAATTTCCCATGAAGTTTATAAGCCCTTTCCAGCTGCAGGAACATTTCCAGAAACCTTTTGAGGGACTCAACTTTACTAGCACAGCCCGCAACAACCTACTGATCCAGTTTTGGTCCCTGCAGTGTGGTTCCTGCCCCTGAAAATATCTGTCCCCAAGGTAGCAAGGAAGCATCAGGGTGGAGATTGCAGTGATGGCTGCTACGGACTGCTCAAACAAAAGCCTTTTAGTGCCTGACTTTTTAGTTCTTGAGGCAAAATGTTCCTGGGACTATTTTGTCAAAAAAGGCCTATTAAGTTTCTGAATACCACAGGCATGCAGGTTAATGCACAGGAGCAGTCTCGTTTGGTTGCTCACCTACGTCAGCTAACTACAACTTGATGCTGAGGTCACAGCTCTTCAGAAAACATGGGTGTCTAATACAATGGACAAAATCACAAATACCCAGATTTACAAAACACTTCTCATGATGCAAACTTATTTTGTGAAACCCTGGGTGGGCAGAATGTGACGTGGGCATTGACACTTCAAGTTTACCTGTCCGTCCTGTGTGAGGTGATGGTGCAGCAGCTGGGAGTGGGGCTGTTGGTGCGGTGGCAAGATGTGCAGGAAGGGAGCAGGGGCGTAGCCAGGAGCACCCCCAGGGTTCAGGGGTCCCGTTCCCCCGAGTGCTGAAGGCAGGCTGAAGGGAGGCGGTGTCCCCGTGTGGAAGCCCTGCTTGTCAAATGACTGAGGAGAACAAAAGCGCAAATACAGGTCAACTTGATGAAGTACATCTATGTACAATAGGTTTAAAATTAAATTAAATGCAAATCATGCACATTTCAATTAAAATTCCATAAAAATCAATAAAGTGTGATTTTAAGACTACCATTATCTTACAAGCAGACACATCAATCCTTGACCTAAACAGAGACAAACAACAGGACAGCAAGTCACTCACCTGAGTTTTGCTGTAGATTGAACCTCCCATGTCAGGTACTCCTCCGCTGGTTGCTGACCCTGACAGTCCTGGTGCTGAAAGGAGAATGAATAGGAGGGAGAAAGAAAGAGATAAAGAAAAAGATTGGAATTTAAGAAGGGAGGAAAGCAAATAGGGGAAAAGAAAACGATCAAGGGGTTAAGGGGGGGAGAACTGTGTCTCTTTACTGATATTAAGCACTGAATGTTCATATCCACTGTTAGTAGGAGGGGGGCCAGCCAGTAGGAAGAAGCATATTAAGTGAGGAGGAGCAGAGGCATGTTTCTCTCTTTTTTACCCCATTGCATCCATTTAAGTGCACATCAAAGTGCAATCACACACGTGCATATACACACACCTTTCTGCAGAACACTCTTGACTGTAGAATCGTCTGCAATTGTGAGTACATCAGTTTTTCCCCCACAGGAAAATGCCCACTGACTGTGTGTTGTTAGAGTGTGCGCACACGTGTTGTGGATGTACCTTTCCCTGGGCCGCTGCCCGCTGACTTGGCCTGTGACTGGGCAGAGCCTCCGTACCCTCCCTTACTGTACTCCCCACCGTGGGCTTGAGACAGGTCATCAAAGGCTGAAGGAGGAGGAGTACAGAAGAAGAGAGGAAGCAGAGCGAGCAGATGAGAGGGAGGGGGTAGGAAGATAAAGGAGACGGAGAACAGATAAGGTGAGGAGAAGTAAAGGAAGAGGAAAGAGGATGGGAAGAGTAGAGAGAGGGGGGCAGGGGGGAGAGAGGCAGTAAGGTAACCTGACTAAAATGGCAGCGGTGTCTATATTGAGCCGTGTCCAACCTCAGCAGGGGGTTTGAGCTATGCATGCAGCACAAGCAAAACACACAGGCCCAATTCCACACACACATGCAGCATTTGGTGTACATGTATAAAAGGTTGGGAGCTGAATTCTCTTTTGCCTCCTTCACACTTAATTTATGCCAAGGTCTCTGTACACACACCGTCTCACAATACCTGTACTCGTAAGTACCAAACTGTTGCTATACATGAGACACCAGAAATTGTCTGACGGTAATATAGTGTTGTAAGACAAGGCAGTAGCTTGTGTACTTTTGAGCATCAAAACACATCAGACAGAAGTAACTGGCCAGATAACCCACTAATGTCACCATAACTAGTCCAACTGTTGAAGTCGATCAAGTAGCCTTCAATACTTTTCCATGGCAAGTTGCTGTGACAGTTTGACAATAATAATTTAAGATAAACCTGTGCTGTCATAGTTCAAATAGACACGCACAGGCTCAAGTAAATTAAATCAGTTCGTAAGCTGAATTAAAACTGCTGGATATAAACTTCACAAGAAATTTTTACCATTACTTGACTCTGCGCTGTGCCAATTGTCTGAAAATAACATCAGTCAGAGTTTGTTTTGTCCGGGTCTTACCTGTGCCATATGCATGCTGTCCATAATTGGGCTGATGCTGTTGGTGGTACTGATTGGAGGGGTTTGCCAGGCCCATTGTAGGTTGCTTGGCTGAAGCAGGAGGCACAAAGACAGTGGGACCGTACTGGAAGGCTGAGGGAACCCCCGGCACACCAGCGTAGTACGGCAGACCTGTAACATGGCGACTTAGAAAATGAATACAAGTGCAATGAAAGCAGACTGCTATGCAACTTCCTAAACAAGCCTTGGGCTGTACTGGCAGAAACCTGTTAAATTTAAAAAAAATCTTTTTAACTTCAGGAACTCTTGACATTATTTAACAGACCCATTTAATCAAGAAGCCAAAAATAACAAAAAGGGAAGATGGTAACTAAACCTGGAATTTGCTTTAGGAGTAAATGCTAAGTGCAGGGATGAGTTAACTGGAAATAAATTTGGCCAACATAGTCATTAAACATAATTTTGCTTTTCCTTACCAGTGTATCCATAACCAGGGGGCAGAGGGGGGTTGAGGAAGGCCTGGTTCTGTGTTTGCTGACCCTGGCTCTGGCCCTGACCCTGTGTTCCTGCCTGGGGAGCCTGCTGGGGCTGCGACTGCACTCCAGCTGTAGACAGGCTGGTTGGGGGAGCTGGAGACGAAGAGTCATTCCTACCAAACTTTGTCGCCTCACCTGGACAAAAAAAACGATGGTAGAAAAGACAAAACGGAAGTTGAAAAAATAAATCTAAAATGTATTTTCTGGTCTGTTGTACGGCTAACGTGGATTAGAAAAAAGCCACCGAATTAAGAAAAAGTGACTTACCAGAATATGGATTATTGGCTAGGCCGTCTCTTCCGGGCATAGCAGCCGTAGTACCAGGGAATGTTACACCATAATAGTCCTGTGTAGAAAGAGAAAAAAACATAATTGAAATGCCAAAAGAAATGACAAGAACCAAAAGTAATATGCAGTAGGGTACATGACTGAGTAAACACAGACTCACCATAGGAAGGCGAGACTGCAGCATTTGCAAGTCCTCGTATCCATAGATCTGCTGTTAAAATAAAATATAATGGAGGGAAGAATTGGTGAATATTTAGTACTATGTTGGGGTCTCTACTAAACATCTCTGCTGCCTGCAAACTCCATTTTAGTTTTATCTTCTACTCAGCTTTAGTCAGTGTGTTCCAACACTGAAGAAGCTCTATAGAATAAGGATTGAACTCACTGCCATAATTGTTCAATTCAATGCATCCACTGATGGTAAATGCAGGGCTCTTTGATTTAAGGTGTACAGACATGAAACCTTACAAATAGACTGATGACAGAATGAAGATGCAAATCAAGGTTAATCTCTTGAGAAAGACATCTTTTCTTAGTGATACAATCGTTCTTTCCCTTTACAATGACCCAGGGGACTAATTAATACACAAACATTTAAATGATTAGGAAAGCGTATAGTTACCGGGTAGGCAGGGAGCAAGCCACCAGGGCCCATAATGTACTGATTGGCCAGGAGAGGCGGCACCCCTTGGGCCAAATTGGGAGGAGCTTTACCTGGGGAGGAGAAACAAGGACATTTTTTACTTGACTTAAAGGGGGCGAGAATCACTCAATATTTAATTAAGTAATTATCTTGTGAATTGTATTTGGACATAATCTAGAAATTTTGAATAGATCTGTACAGTCTTAAATGTCAAAACAGCCTGATTACATTTTTATTTGAAGAAGGTATTTATTTCATCTTAAAGAATCTTTTGTGAATTAGTTCATGTGTTATGGTGATGTAATTCCTGTGTATACCTATGAGCCTACCAGAAGTGGTGGTGAGCAGGGGTGCTGTGCGGCTGCCTGCAGCTGAGAGTGTGGCGTTTGTCCCATTATGAGTTAGTCCCGGTGCTCCAGATGGGTGCAGGCCATTGGTGGTTGAGCTGCTGACGGCCAGGGGAGCTGAAAGACTGGGATTGACAGCTTGGCTAGACGACGATGATGAAAAGGCATGGAGGTTGCCGCTACTGCTGCTCTCCTCATTACTCATCTGATGGAGCAGGACAAGAGCAGAGACGCCGTGTGAGAAGAGAACCAGCAACTGTTTCGTAGGTCAGGGTATGGAGGTTTTCCTCAAAGCTTAGCAGAAAACAACGTCCTGTACAACAACTAAGTGCCTCAATTTCTCAGCAAATACACTATGTGTCCTTTTATTACCACAACAGCAGAGTGATGTTAAATTCATCTTGTGTCTGTGTGCAAGCATGTACACACACTTACAGTGAGGGAGGAGCTTGTGGCGAGGACCGATCCAGATGAGTGACTACTGGTAACGTGACTAGAAAGAGAGTAAAGTGATTCTGTCAGCCTGCTTAAATCTAATGAAGCAACAAAAGTACTTTGCCCAGGAAGCATGAGCAGGATAATGGGAGATTCAGTGAAAGATATTTCCACATAAAAGGATTAAGATATGTGCTTGTAACCATCATTATCTCCAGACAAAAAAGGGACACAAAAAAATGAATCACAGTAATATAAAATGCCAGTGTGTCTGAACCATCCCTTACCTGCTGAGCGAGGGGATGGGTGTTGAGTGGGAAGGCGTAACTGCAGGGGGGGGGATGTGGTGGCCGGGGCCACTATCACTCGTCATAACTGGAGACTCTGTTTTCACTGTTCTAGATGTTGGTGTAGCTGGTTTAAAAGAAAAATGAGAGATACTCATTTGGTGTACATTTGTGTTGATTTTGCAAACTGATTGTGGGAGGAGGAATAAAAGAATGAAACAGAATGAATAAAACAAAGTTGGATGAGAAAGATGGGTTGAGTATGTCATGATCTTTATCAAGACCTCATCCACTTTCAATGAAAGGACTCTTTCCACTTCCTACTGGATACATTTAGCAATCAATATTCATAATATTGGATTATACTGGCCACTCTAGCGCAGTTCTGCAGAACTGACAATTCTGAGCACTTACTGTCCTGTGTGCTCTGCGTCTTCATGCCACTGTAGCCATTCTATTAGAAGAAATGATCAAAGTTTTAGTTTCCTCATTCAGCTTTTTGTCAGGAAATAATTGAGACTGACATAATAGTGAAGTCAGCAGTGATCTACATCCTTTTGTCATTTGGGTCCCTTATGCATACAGAAAGAAATAGGTTTATCCTCACCGTGAGAGCAGCAGCTGAGGGGGTATCTTTGCTCTGAGAGAAGCCCAGATGAGGTGGCAGGGACCTTGGGCCACTGCTCTCCACACGGCTAGCTGCGGTAGGGGCTGTAGAAGAGGGTGGAGCTGCTGCACTGGGAAGACCAAGGGAGGGGGAGGGCGTGGCACTGGGTAAGCCCAACGATGGTGAGGGGAAGCTGGGATCTGATACGGCTGAGGGTAAGGTGGATAAGCTGCTCATGTGTTCACTGTTCACAGGACAGAGAGAAAGGATGATAGGGAAAGATAGATAAATATAAAATAAACATACTGAGAATGTGACAGAAGTAGAGCCGAGGTGTATTATTACAGGTTTAATTTAAAAACATACAAGCTGTATCAAGCAGTAACTGAGCTAAAATGAAGACATGTTTTTGCATGGCTATCTTGAAAGCTTGCCAAGATTTCATGCTGGACAGGTACACACATGTACAAAATTAAAAATGTATGAAAGTACAAATTCTTCAGATAAACCTGTGCCTCACCTCACAGGTCCTGACTTGGAGAACAGGCTGCTCTGTGGCTGCTGTGTGGGAACAGCGGTAGGGCCAGACATGGGTGCTGGAGCATGGGCCTTAGCCGGGGCTTGATCCCTGGCCGACTCCGTCTGTGCCATGTCTACCGTTCCACTACCAGCCTCAGACCCAAAGTCAAGAGCTCCAAACTGAACATTCAGGCCAGATATATCTGCTGTGCCTGGCATCTCCACTGCTGACGACGGGATCTGAGTAGACAGAGAGGGAATTAAGTCAAACTGGGCCGATATATTAAATCACTTTGATTATCCTGAATTCGTTTTTGTACTATGTATAAAATGTTTAAATTACAGAAATCAAGTTGGTAAAATGTGTGCAAATAAGTTACTTTGATTAGTTAAATGAAATGAACGTAGATGGTAACTGGCTAGTAGCAGTGTTCAGTCAATAGTCCCATGAACTGCTACTTGAATGTGTAAAATTAT
Source organism: Macquaria australasica (assembly GCA_005408345.1). NCBI lineage: Eukaryota > Metazoa > Chordata > Actinopteri > Centrarchiformes > Percichthyidae > Macquaria > Macquaria australasica. The sequence goes on from SEMN01000436.1 coordinate 249,458, forward strand.
AAACTGCCATGACTTAAGGAGCAGACAAGCAGGCTCTGGTAGCAAACACATTTATGAGAGAGATATACTCAAAAAAGGAATGTATACTTATCTGCGCCCTCCGTGTCTCTTTAAAATATATTATCTCTGATTATGAGAGGTAAAGTCATGGGAGTTTAGTGCACAGCTTGCCAAAATTATTTTATTCAGTCTGTCCTTATCGCATATCCAGTCAGTTAGCTGGCTTGTCTCATCAAGCAGGAGAGAGCAGATAAATTACTGAGAAGACTTTGTTTCTTCCCCATCTTGCAAGTAATAGCCATTTTTGCATAGAGGTTGTTATACTTTTATGTCTGATAAAGGTTTAGATATCAGAAGAATTTACCTTTGAGGGAGGAGGTACTCTGCGTCTCTGTGTCTTTAGCTGCCGCTGAGGGGGTTCTGTGATGGGAGGCTCCATGCCTGGCAGCTTCACTCCTGGAGAAGCTCCATCTCTTACAAGAGGGACAGAGGACTCATGACCTGAAGGAGAGTCCCATTCACAATGTTGTTAAAAAAACAATACTAGGATCAAAATAATTGTCAGAGCAAGACATAATGAAGATGGTGATACTGCCATGATCTTACAGCACAGATCCAAGGCAGAAGGAAATTTAAATGTTTGGTCTCATTTCTGCTGTTATGGTTACTAAACAGCTCAGTGGGTCACGTAGCATGATCTGCTGTTGCTGGTATTCCTATCCAATAATGATCAACATTCAATTATGAAAATAATTAGTCGAGTTGCAGCTCTAATGTCATGTGGTATGCTATGCAGACTTTCACACCTCTTATGGCACAGTATGATACTGTTCTGCAGTCCTACCTGGCGGGGTGGGGACCTGTGGAGCATGCTCTGAGGTGAGAAGGATGGAGGACTGTTGTTGTCTCTGAGCCAGCTGGCTGAGCACCGCTGATGGCTCTGGCTGAAGCTTCATCTCCACTGAAAAGAATGGGAATAAATATATTTATTCATATAACTACTGTATCTCTTGCATTGTTGTCATCAAGAACAATTAGTTAAGATTTAGTAGTCATGTCTTAAATTTCTGTGTTGCACTTCTTATTTACTTTGAGATAAACTTACAGTGTTGGGCAGTAACAGGGCCGTTGTCAACTCTCTGAGCCTTGACTTCTACAGAGGTAGAGGAGGCAGGAGCATGGTTCTGTATTGGAACTGCATCTTTGGAAACACTACTGTTGCTGGTGGTGGCCAACATCTGACTGGCTCTCTGACCAAGCCGAGGACCGTTGAGCTGCTCTGATGTCCTGATGTCAGAGGCAGGTGTCGGCTTAGGTGCATTCAAGGACCCAAAACCAGAACCCAGGACTGAGGACTGGGAGGATGAGAGAAGCAAAACAAGAACTGAATACACTGATACCATATATCAGTGTGTAACATCAATTAGACACATAACGATGCATGCAAGTGTTTGCACATGTGTAAGTGTGTTTATGCGTGGCTGTCTGTACCAGTGCAGCATGTGCGTAGGTGGTACCAGCAGAGGCGGCATGGGCGTAGCTGTTGGCTGTGGCGTGTGCGTAGCTGTGTGTTACAGTGCGTCCATTGTGGTGGGAATTGGTAAACACCAGGCTTTGGCCCAAATCCTCAGCTGAGGGGCCATCAACTATCGCCCCCAAGTCAGAGTCCATAGAACCCACGACAGCCGCTCCAGCCTTAGGCAGTAGGCCAGCCAGGTCCACACTGAAGAGCAGGAAGAGTGGGAGGTGTGAAGAGTGGGAGAAAAGAGGTTTGGGGAGGAGTGTCGACAAGGAGAAGATAACCGCAGATTAAATAAAATGTTACTCTCCAAAACAAAGCCTGTTCTCTGTAGTGTTAAGTTGACTGGACTTACTTGTGTCCAGGTGTGATGTGGTTTGCTGGAGCAGAAGAGGCAGTGAATACTTTGGTCTCAGACAACTGTGAGAAAAGACAGGAAGTACAAACAGTCATCCATGAGATTAATTTAGGCATATGTGCTGTACTGTATATGAACAACCATTCAGAGCAACAGTGATAGAGTTAAGCCACATAAAATCACTGACTCTTTACCAATAGTATTTAATAAGTTATCAGTAGCCAATAACACTAGACATTAGGCAGGCCAGTGCAGATTTAAAGTAATGTAAGTAAACAAACTTTGTGTAAGCCCTCAAACTGAAGCATTGCAAATCATTTTCAGATCATTAAAAAGTGTGGTCTTACATCCTCAGTCCAGTCTTCTGAAGTCCAGTCTTCCATATTGCCTCCCCATGCTCCTAAAACATCGGAACAGCAGCCAAGTTAGTGTTGCCATGTTCACACATAATCATGATGTTCTCAGCAACCATCAATCAACCAAAAGCAGCGATACAAAATATAGCACTGTGACTGCTTTAGTATAAGACTAAAATTGTAAGCCCTTGAATCCAATGTATAGTTTAATTTGCCAATTTCTGCTTGAATTCTGCTTTATTTGGCACCTAGTAGCCTGAATTTTGTAATTCTTGCCGATTTGAGGTACTTTGAACACTAGACGAGGCTGGTACTTTTAAGCTGACAAATCATTCCACAGCAAAAGTAAGAAAGGGCATCAAAATGTGACATCTTATGTTATTTTCCTTACTAGTTCCCTCAGCAGGTTCGTTGCCGTCCCCTTCCCATGTCTCCTGGCGAGCTCCAGAGTTAGCCGTGTAGTCAGCAGGATTGAAGGTGCTGAAAGAAGGAGAGTGGAAAGAAGAGACAACAGGAAAGGTGAAGAGACAGGTTGGGAGGGTGAAGCAACATAAGGGCAATTGAAGAGAATACCGTCTGGTGTTGGTTGCTACTGTTAATGCTACTGAATGAGGAGATTCAGAAACCTAGTTTTTCCACACATTTGTTTTTAAGATATGTGCTTGTAATCACCATCACCACCTCCTCATCCTACTTTAGGCTTAGGATTTACACTAAGCATATGTGTTCTTACCCCATTCCCTGGGAGGAGAACCTGTTGCCAGCAGCTGCTCTTCCTCTACCGCGACCCCCTGCCCCTGAGGACACATACAAAACAACCAGATGACCTCTGTTGACCCGTCTCCTTCAACCTTAACTCTTCAGTCTTAAGGTTGTTTTCTATCAGGGTTTTATACCCGATTTTTTTTCTTAAAGTGTGGCATTACTTTAGGATTGTGCTCAATAAGTAAACTAATAGTGCACTGTCACAGAAATTATATCACAAATTATGCTGTCAAAGCATACAAACATGGGCCAACAGAGGTAACAGACAGGCTGTCTTAGGTCTAAATAACTAAGATCTGTTTTTGGCCAAAGAATATCTTGAAGTGAACTTTTACTTTTCAAGGTATTCACTTGATTTTTAACAGTTATTCAAAAAAGACAAGCAGCCAGGAGAATATATGCATTTCTCTGCTGTTAAAGTATAACTGGCCATCTGACACAATTTCTTCTGAATCACGCCCTGATTGACCTAACCATTCTTAGACCACTTGTTACAAAAAAAAAAAAAATTCTACTACTTTCCACCTTCTCAATCTCTTTATCGACCACCCTCCCACTACACATTCACTCAAGCAGCTGCAGGGACTGAGCACATTCCACGTGTCGAGTGCAGCAATACTCTAAATGTCTGCAGACAAATAGATATGCTGCCAGCTACATCACCAAAACATGCACAGTAACATCTGATCTAATTCCCCATCTAAAGATTGCAGATAACAAAAAACAAATATTACAATTTACCTAAATTCATGGCATTCATGTTTGTGCCAACGGTGGACTGTAGGGTTGCCGAAAGTAGACATCTAAGCATGCAAGAAACCTACAGGGCAGTGGTTTTCAATTTCTACCCCATGTAAACCCAATCTGATTTGGCTTGACAATGTTTTGGTTTACCAAACTCCCCGTTTACTTTCGAAATGTCCATTTCAGTTTTTGAAACCTCTTTACATTAATGGGACGAGAGCCTTGTGGAAATTTTAAGTAACTGGAAGCTATAGATACCACTTCCCGCCCCTTCATTTTTGTACAATTCAACTTTGCGCTTGGACTCATTGCTAACAAAATGACAATGTATTCAATTAACTTTGAAGATCTGTCATTTTCTGTATCGCTCACCTCTGCCCCGCCCCCTGCGTCCACGGTCTCCCCCTCTCTCTCCAGGAGCCACCTCAAAACCATTCTCCTCTAACCGACCTGGAACCCAACAAGAAACAAAGGGACATGGAAATTAAGACATTAACAATGCATTATTAATACTAAACTCGCAGAAATATCTGAGCCTTTTTAATTAAACCTGCGGGGAAATCGAAGTTAAACAAATCTGAGCAATGTTGAGTTGACAATTCCATACACTCAGCATACAGTGTCAAAGATGCATCAAATACTGAAATCACCATTTTAACAGACTGACAAGGAATATACATCTACACAATCCAGGCCAACATCTTTCACCTCCTTCTTACCTTCACGTCCTCGGCTGATGCCTCTGCCCCTCCTGTTGGACCCCCCACGTCCACGACTGGCCTCCCTCTCTCCTCCTTTCTTCTCCCTGCTCTCCTTTATCTCTGAGGGTCCTCCTTCTTTCCCAAGGCTCCGCTTCTTCCCCACAGTCTCCCAGGAGTTCTGATAAAGGTTAACCAAAGAATGATATTCTGATTACAATTTTGCTTGGTTCATAGCATAGTCTCTGCAGAGACCCAGAGAAATTGCCATACGACATGTGAACACAAGCACAATATGTGTATATGAATATGGTTTGTGCATGTGTGTATAGACTCTTACTGTGTCAGAGGTGCTCTCCAGCAGGAAATTGATGGCTCTGTTTACATCTTCGTTGCAGTCATGGAGGGCTACCATGCACTCATCTTGAGTCTTCCCAGTTACCTCAATCAGCTGTAAGTGTGCAAAATAGAAACACACAGCATTAAGTTAGATCACCATGTGATATAATGAGGGTTCCAATGTCTCAAAATCCAGGAAGATATGCTGGTCATCCAGAAAATTAATTTGTCTAACTGTGAGCATATGCACAAACACATTACCTGTTTGACCTTGTCTTCAAAGTCTGCATCATTTTTGTCATAGATCATTTGGGCTAAACGAATCTGTTCTGCTGTGGCCTGGTAAACAAACAGAGTTCAGTAAGAAACAATACAACAGGAACACACAGTACCTGGCCTCATGCTCGTATTCAAACAATACGTTGGCCCGCAAGATACTGGGTTTTATTTGCTTGTTTTAATCAAAGGCACTACAGTCCTGTTGAAGGATGTAGTCACCTTAAAATCCTTTGAGTGTTAAGTTACATTTCACATTCATTACACATTTTACTTTCAGTATCAGTATGATGGCATTCAATAGTAAGTGAGGTAGTCTGAAATTGTACTAAAAAATAAAAACATATTGTATATTGTAATTGAGCAGGACAATTCCATGGGCCTGTATGCAACTCTATGTAAAACCCACCTGTATCTGTTTCTGTGTTGTTTGTGTGGCGATGGGCAGCGTTCTGTCCCGAGTCCCCCGGGCTTGATTGCTGACCACTGAAGTCATCATATACAGTATATACAAAACAATGTATGTACAAAATAGAAAAATCTGGGGAGAGAAAGAGGGGACATAGGCAGAGTGAAATGACAGCCACCTGTGAGATGGTTACATTGCATCACATTTCCTAGTAGAATATAATAATAAATGTCCAAAGCCACAGAACGCTGAATATAAGCAGACTGAGACTCACTGTTGTCAAGTGTACCATGTAAGACTATAACCCCATCTGTCGCACCCCACCTCCACAGTTAAATTTAGCCTGCCAAGGGGGACTGTCTGGTGTCAACTTACAACCCTCCCTCAGTCTCATACACAAAAACCCATGAGTATGCACCAGCACATGGTATGGGTAGTATAAATAACACTTTTTACCCATCGACGACGTCAGGATAGCGACAGCCATTTGGCATTTCATTAAAAGTAGTAAGTGACCACAAAGGAAACCTGGGCTTTATGCCAGTCTAAACGGTGTCCAAGGAAATCGAAAGCACACAACCTCCCCGAGTTAGATTATATTACACACAGTAACTGATTCTCATCGATTAAAACTACCAACTGACAACTTGTCAGCGTGGGAACACAGCAAATGAGATCAACCGGCAGAAAAACGTTAAAACAACGAGGCACTGCTGATGTTAACCGTGTAATGTAGCCACTGTTGCTCGTCAGTCGCCTGTCTCTAACGTAAGTGACGGCTGAACCGTAATCTTATTTAGGTGAACGTTAGAAGAAGCCCGACAGAAACATGAGCCGCGCTGGCTAACGTTCACGTTAGCGCTAGCTTTAGCCTGGCTAGCCGCTCTCTTTCTTTGTTCCGTGTGCGGTGACACAGGCGATTCCTTCACTTAAAATGCCATGTTTTACTGGCAACGTATTAGCGGTGTAACCATACAATTAGTTAACCTGTCCGCCGAAGTGATAGCTGTTCGTGTAACCTCACCTACACAGGAACAACAACAACAAAAAAAATTAAAACAAACAAATGCGAAAAGTGCGAGTATGTACCTTTTGTGTAAACCGAGAGAAAAGCTACCGCTAGTCACGTCACGCTAACCCGAGCGGCAGATTTAGCTAAAGTTACCAGCAGGTTAACACAGCTGAAAGGAAACGGGGGGGAAACTCCGCGTGTTACATTAACATTTAAAACGGTCGGTGTCCAATACTTTAGTACCAGGAATGTAACGTTAATACAGGTGTGTGTGTGTGGGGGGGGGGGGGGAGAAAAGTTGTCGAAAAACGCGTGGCCTGTGAATGTTAAGCTACGACAGGTATCAGCAGCGGGCTACCAGCCCCGGCATGTGAACGGCCCGTCCACACACAATGCAGCGCCACAGCACGGATACAGCGCTTACTTAGCCGACGAACTGGCTACTTGGCTAACCGCCGAACGGGACGAACGGTTTCTCTGAATCGGCCGATCGGTTTTCCTTAGACTAATTTGAAAATCACACGACACGGCGCTTAGGTCGTTCAAACGGCGTTTAAAATCGATAATAGTAGCGCAACAGCTCTTCATTCTTCTTTACCTGCTAACACGCTTCGCTCAGCCAGCAGCAGCAGCAGATGCTGTCACGTGACCCACCGCGCCGTTGTTCAACGTTGTGAAGCCGAACCCGCCAATCAAAAGCCACCAAGCCGGTCAGGTGGTTCGACGCCGTGCCCCCGACGTGCGCGTTCCCGTCTGTTGGGAGCGCGCTTCGCTGTGACGCGTTTCCAGCCTGAAGAGTTTATTCGGCGGAGGAAGAAGTGTTCAGATCATTTACTTTAGTAAACGCAGCAATACCACACTGTGAAAATACTCCACTACAAGTAAAACAACTGCATTCAAAAACTTACTTAAGTAAAACTATGCCAGTATTATCAGCAAAGTTACTTTTAACTACTTATCAAAAGCAAAAGTAGGCCTACTCATTTTGCAGAAAAATGGTTCCTGTCAGTGTTATACATGGTGCTTCTGCATTAATGTGTATGTTGCATTTTACCCCTGTAGATGTTTAAGGTTGAGCTAATTTTAACTACTTTATATATTGATGGATGGTTTAATCTACAGAAATGTATCATATTCTATAAGGCTGTCATATGTTTGTGGTGTTGCTGTCCTGTGAGAACCACATCTCTCTAGTCAACTAGCTCAGAGCTCAGAAAAACAGCCCTGTTTTCAGCTTTGTGACAATGCATTTTCCAGCTGAAAACGTATTTTTTAAAATGAGTTTTTTTTCGTTGAGCCAAAACTGGTTGTGTACATTTATTTGATGACGCTGTAATACTAGCAGAACATAACTGATCCTCTAAATTCCTACCGTGTTTAGGCCGGTTTATTCACCCTATTACCCTCAGCTCTCTGTGGAATACATGCATTTCCATAATAAAAGGATGGAAAGTTTGATAGGCAAATACTTGGGTAAAAACAATATACCTGCACACTATTCCACTCAGAAAATAATCATCAAATCACCTTCTGCCTAATATAATTATTTCACAACACAGAACACATCATCTGATTATCAAGCACATTTAATTCATTCTTAAACCCTTAGAACTGTGTAGCCTCAGCTGAAAACCGAAATTACACCAATAGTCTCATTGCTTCACAAGTATCACAATCTTTTATCAGAAGACTAAAAAATCTTGCAATTTTTACAAAAAATGTAGCACTAGAAAACAGTTGCCACCTACCAAGTAAACAGCCCAGTAGACAACCTGATGAGCTCAAGTTTTAAGTAGGTTAGCAAAATATTAGGTGTGCATCTTTGGTTCAGTGTATCATCATTCCAGAGGTTTAGTGAAGCCCTTAGCCAAACAGAAGACCAACCCTAATCAGGCTTTGCTGGTTTTTGTCCGAACAGAGTCTGGTGGAGGTTCAGGTAAAGCACAGATTAAGATTAGACTCAAACCAGGGAAACTGAAAGTCCTGATCAATTCCAATACCAAGATCATGTCTCAAAATGATTATGTGCTGTGATTTTCATGGAAAAAACTCAAGATTTGTAGTTTTTTAAGACCAAGAAAAAAAACAAGCAAGACCAAAGCCTGTTACTAAGAGTCTGATACTAGGAGAAACTCCCAAAATTGGATCAAGACTAGGCTTGCAAAAGTACAACCCTGCTGGATTAGGTCAAATTAAAAGGTACAGTACACAATACATAAATAGCAGCTATTAAAATAACTTAATTTTTGAATACCAGCCATTCAAGTTTCCACAGTACAACTCCATTTTAAGATTAATTTAACAAATCATGATTCAAAGAACTAAATATGTATGAATTTCATAATATACTATATGCATCTGAATCAGCATGTATACAGCACTGTGGATCTAAGAGGAAAAAACAACCCCACTCTTGCACGCAAAAAACAAACACACACATCAATCTTTGGAATACACAAACAGACACATTTTTCCCTTCTGATTCTAATCTTATTCCATGGGCAAACATGTCTTGGTAAGTTTCCCCACAAGAACCATTGTGTAACACATCTCTTGATATCACACACATCAAGTGTTATTTGTCCAATGCCCACTGAACTCTTAAAGCTTAAGTTACTTGAACATTTATAAAATAAAAAAATACGAATATTGACTCAAACTGTATTTAGTGTTGTCAGTGAAAAATATATTGTGCACTCATAAACAGCATGGCTTTGCATACCTGGCATTTCTTCAGTATATAGGCTGCACTTGTAATATTAGTACTTATTAACTTAGTTTATTCAAGTAATTGGATCATCATTATCTTGTCCTTGGTTGCGTGGTTGGTTAGAACGACTGTGCTTTAGATATTGGTGCAGCTGAGCTATCATGCTGTGGACACACCGAGCCTTTCTCTCCATGATCTCCTCCAGCTTGTGGACATACTCCCCAAATGCCTGTTAAGATAGAGACAGAGAGTGAGGACAGACAACAGTGTGTAATCAATTTAAAGTGTACAGTTTACAAAAAGAAAGGAGATAACAAATGTGGTTTTGAGTTATTATGACCATATCAGGTTGCTGGCACAGCAGCGTCCCCTCTTTACGACATAAAGCTTCCATCTCTTGTAGCTGCTCCCAATGGGCTTGGACAACACGCCACCTAATGCTGAAAAAAAAAAAAGACAGAAATATTTTATTCAGACTAAATAACCTCTAGGTTGTGATGACTCCACTACTCCGAAACACACAGCAGGTTTTCTAAATCTGTCACCAAGGAGGTCTGTGTGATTTCTGTGTCATGGCTGTAGGATTTAACATGTAACCAGATTTCAATATTACCTAAACACAGTTGGGTATTTTCATTATTTTTAGTTGTAGTAATACTAGTTGTTGTGTCTCGTTATAATGTGCACTGGCCTCTCAAATGCAATGTGAGCTGAATCACTGATTTAGGATGATTGTGTAAGCAAAATTGTGAGATTTCTGGTACTTACTGGCCATGATCCAAGTCTTCCAGCGTAGACAGATGGTTTATGGGTCTAATTTGCTGATTGCTAGTGCTCTCTTGACTATTTGATTCTGTAGATTCTGGTTGGAGTGAGATGTCTGAGTTGCTGGTATGGTGTGAATGTAGTGTGTGACACTGCTTTGGCAATGTGTTCAACTGGCCCAAGACACTCTCTGACTGTGGTGTTGAAATGGAAAAAGCAAGTTTGTTGTGCCCTGTGTGTGCATATTCTGGTGGCATTTGGGTGGCACCATTTGTCATTAGATTGTGTGAGCTGGGTGAACTAGTGTTCCCAGAGTGCTGGACAGAGGATGAGATGGACTGCATGACATAAGTTTGCATAGAAGCACATGTAGAGGGTTTAAGTGGGGATGCAAGGGCTTTGTTGGCCAGGCCTTCAATAGCTGGCATGGTTTGGGGTTTCTGATTGTTCTCTTGGTCCTGGGGAGAGACCAGCATAACCCCAGGGATGCCTGGACAAGATAAAAAGAAATGTTCGCATACCGTTTTAAGCACTAGTTAGTACACACACACACACACACACACACACACACACACAGAACTCACACTTACCTATTCCACAGTGTTCATATGTGGCACAACACATGTCTTTTCTTCGCTCAGAGTGATTAGTAGCTGTCATGGTGTCAGAGGTGAGAAGGCAGTGGGTCTCCAAAAGAGACAGGCTAAATTCTACATCCTCTACAACTTTCCCCGACATTTGCGCACATGTGAGACGCTCTTTTTCCATTTCCCTTGTGTTATCTTCTCCCCTTTCATTCTCAAGCGAACAGAGTGATGTGTTGTTCTGTTCCCCTTGGAGGAACGAGGCTGTGGCGACCTGTTGGTCCACTTGAAGCAAGGAGATGCTGAGGGGGTCCATGATGTAGCTGAGTGAATCTGCAGAAGTCTCTTCTTGAGGTAAAACAGACATTTTGTCTTTGGTCAGGAGTGTGTTGGTATGTTCACAGGCTGGGGACAGGGGTCGTTCTGCTGGAGCTCGTTGATTCGGTGGCTCAACAGGAGGGTGGTTAAAGAGGCTGTTGCTGTCATTGTCGCTGTGGGTGGACACTAAACCGTAGCCATCAGCTCCTTCTCGCTCCTCAGTACTCCACACAGCTGGGACATCTGAGGCATCTAGTCTTTCCTCACCCACTTCTCTCCTCTCTTCTGAGTCACAGTTGTAAGACTCTGGTGTCTCTACATCAGCTGTCGTTGCACCTGTCATCCTGTCAGCCTGTACTGTCTCTGTTGCTGCCACCCAAGCCCACCTCCTCTCTCCTCCTCCTTCCATCCCAGCTGGCCTCCAGTCTTCCCTTCTTACTCTTACCTCTCCTTCACCTGTTGCCTTCAGTGACCTCCTCCTCTCACTTTTACCTCTGTCTTGTCCAAATCTTGCCTCTGTTCCTTCCCAAGATACCCTCCAATCTTGACCAATGCCACCTGAGTCACCAAGACCAACCTCATCTTTATTTTTATTGCAGCTTGAAGAGGTTTCAGTTTGTAAGCAAATCTCTTTACTGGGGAAGAAAGGCAACTGTCCTCTGTTACCATCAGCCCTAACCTCAACCCTAGCTCTGTACGCATCTAAAACCTCTTCCAAACCATGATGCATAAGGGCAGAAACTGAGAGGCGGGAAGAGTGTCTGAGAGAAGAACAGGAAGATGGAGAGACAGAGGAAGAGAGAGAGGCCTGATTAGATGTAGAGGATGAGAAGAGATGGGCAGATGAAGAAGCAGATAAGGGCATAAACTGCTGCAGCTGCTGGTGATACCATCTCAGATGCCTCTCCTTATCCTTTTCATCAGCCTTTTGTAAATCTGTTTCCCTTAGCCTTTCTGCTTCACTACATGTGTCTCTACTGCTTTCCACTTGTCTTCTCTGTTCTATCTGACTTCTTTCCTCCTCTCTTCCCCCCTTCAAAGTGCTTTGCTGGTTCTCTTTGTCTCTGTAGTTGAATCCAGATTTCCTCTGTACCTCCCACAAGTGAAGCCTCTCATCTGTTGCTTGTCCCAAGACCAGCCCTGCCCTGACATTTTGGTCACCAATTGAGTGACCTGCACTGACAGTTCCCCCATATCTTTCTCTTCCTCTACCTTCCCTCCCACCTGCTCTCTCCCTCCCCTCCCTCTTATCACCTATTTCCAGCAAACCTCTGACTGGTGAAATCTGTTCAAGTCCAATCCCCTTTCTTGCTGTTGCACTTGTTTCCTCTCCCCATCTGCTGTTCTTGGGTGTGGAGCAGAGAATTGCATCCCCTGTGGCCAACCTCGTGGTAGGTGTGGTGGGGCCAAAAGCCTCTCTTTGTCTCCCTAACTTTGGCTTTTTAGGGGGACTTTTCCCTCGAATGCCAACACTGCTGCCTCCACTGCTGCTGCTGTTGCTGTTAGACAAGTTACGTTTGGGAGAGGGTATTGTCTTGCCTCTTCTTCTTCTTCCTCTTAGTCCTCCCTGACCCCTCAACTCCTTCACCCTATGAAAAATCAAGTAGATGTAACACCTCAAATAGTAGTCACTGATCATTGCCTCTACAGCCCTTGACACTACGTTATAATTTCAAAAAAACATTGTCATTTTTTGTTGTCTCAAACATCTGTATTTGTCAAAGACTGGAGCAGAGCACTTTGTATTTAAAATCACTATGCTATTTTATGCAGCAAAAGTTTCCCTAAATCATAATTTAAAGCAGGATAAATGAAATCCATTAGGGCTCTAAGAAAAAAACTAATTTCTAGCAACTAACATTCCATGTTACATATTCCACACATATCGTACACACACACACACACACACACACACACACACACACTTACCGGTCGGCGTATCTCAGTGTATTAAGTGTGTGTTCAGTTGCTAAGTGACCAGGTGAAATGTTGGCAATCATGCAAGTCATTGAGTCACCAACAAATGAGTCTTTCAAAACCTAGAATGAGAACAATGAAGTCCAAAACACGGGAGAGTTGGTAACGCTTTAGATTACAGCCCGCAACGTACAGCGTAATTACTCCAGAGTTACAGTGTAATCATTTGTACTTACAGTGTACCAGTACAGTACGTACCAAGTAGGTACAGGTGAACAGTTATAGAATAAGGGGGTAACAATTTGGGATTTTACAAATAATTTATGCTGTAGTTATTTTTTAACTACCGGGTATCTATTCTGTTATTACAAAGTATTTATGACCTACTGAGTAACAATCTGGACGTTTGGGAGAAATTTAGAGAGAATGTATACTGTAGTTATTATACCCTGTAGTTACCCTATAACTAAATGTAACAAGAGGGAAACTAACAGCGCTTTAGATTACAGCCAGCATACCCTGTAGTATAGTTACCCTGTAACTAAATGTAACAAGAGGGGAACACCCACAGCATGTCTAACTTACTCTGTAACTACAGAGAGCAATATGAGAAGAGTTTGTTTCGATTTGACTTGCCTCAAAACATGGAAGAATATTACATTATCGGCACACTTTACTGTCAGAAGAGTATATATTAATATTAACCATGGCCTATATGATTCAAACCTGGTATTTTATCTTGCTATATTTGTATTTATTTCCTGGGATGAAAGGAGGCCGTGCACAGAGCTGAGAAAAGGTAAGCTTGCACCTTGAGGAGCTGTAATGCTGGTCGAACACAATTGCCCGGGAGAAGACTTTCAACATTTTAATGACTTCAAAATTGTCAACATGTGGTTACACGAAACACAAGTGAGTGATATCTATGGTGGGTGAATTCTGTCTGCCGATGGCAGACGGAGCCACGAGGCCATAAATGAGCGTCCAGTAAGGAAGTTTGCTGGTGAGGTGAACGACAGCTGAGACAGTCTTCAGAGGCCGACAGTATCCATGACGATACACTGTCCCCTGGACCTTTGTTCCAAAGTAAACGCACAGATGTGCCCCGTAGTTATTTTAAGGTCCCCAAAATTATAAAGGAACAATGAAGTCATCACTCTATCTTCCCTGAAACGTCCAGAATTTTGCTCAGTTTTATGGTCATACTGTACCCTGTAATAACAGAATAGATACCCAGTAGTTAAATAATAACTACAGTATAAATTATTTGTAAATTCCCTAATTGTTACCCCCTTATTCTATAACTGTTCACCTGTACCTACTTGGTACGTACTGTACTGGTACACTGTAAGTACAAAAGTTTACACTGTAACTCCGGAGTAATTACGCTGTACGTTGTGGGCTGTAATCTAAAGCATTTAGTGATCAAACTGGACAAAAAATCAGCCATCATTTTTATGCACTCTTGTATCACTAACACACACAACAAAACCACTGAAAATCAGAAAGTTACAAAAGTCTTAGTACCTGAGTAAGTTTGCTTTGTCTGAAAGGTGTGTGTGACTGCTCTTGATCAAGGGACCGGATACATTCTTTAAGCTGAGAAGAAAAAACAAATTTACATGTAAAATCCCACCATACCTTCACAAATGTCTTTAACTTTATTTTTTTGTGTGAGCGTGTGTGTGTGTGTGTGTGTGTGTGTGTGTGTGTGTGTGTGTGTGTGTGTGTGTGTGTGTGTGTGTGTGTAACTTACAGCCAACAGACTCTGGTTGATCTCAGCTCCCTCCATTCGACTCTGCCTGTCTGGTTCTTTGGTATCTGATGCCCTCTCACTTCCTGCCAGGTCGACAAACCACATTCTACAGACACACACACAACTTTCTTAGTCATTTTACACTAATACTACTGGGCTTATTTGATCTAGTACACAACAACCCTAGTAGTGCTTTAAGGAGAAAATACCATAATAAGCTCACAATATAATAAAACACAAGGTGTCACTCACCTACCAGCTATCTGCTGGTTTGGACCTCTTAGCTGAATCTGAAGCAAGGCATGGGAACGAGAGGAGAGTGGATTCACTCCACTCATCCCCTGTGTGCGCTCCTCTGTACCCTGTGAAATCACCTTTATAAGTGCAACGAGGAATGCAGGAGGAGGGAGACAAGGGAGAGAGAGATTGAGGTTCCAATTAATGATGTTTAAAGAGATTGCAGTAGTAGAAAATCATAGAATATTTATTGTTCTGTAATATTTCAAGTATTTAAGATACTCAAGAGGTACTCAAGAGTTGATATTGGACCTGAAAGTATTTATATTTACTGTTGCACTCCACTCACCCCTTAAGCACCTAAAAGTACTGTTGAGTGTTTCTTGGATATTACAGGCAAGGTTTCAGTCTATTATGTTACAAAGTATTTTGGTGGGACAAAATCAGTTGAAACACACTAAAACTTAAAAGAACAAAGATTTTTCTGTCCTCTGCCATGAATGTGGCAAGATTGCTCTGAACAGTCAACCATGATATTTTCTTTTTCTTTTTTAATTGATCTGATTTTGGAATCAAAGTCTTCGTATTAATGTGTTCTAAAAGTTAAAGTGCTAATCAGAACACCAGCTGTGAACAACACAGAGTGGACATGAGGCACTTTTCAAAGAAAGGGGGCAAACCTCCAGCAGTGAGATGACTGAGTCCACTCTGACATCACGCAGCCCAGCAATGTGAACCACCTTCTGTCCATCTTCCCTGGCAAATAACCTAATGAAGGAAGAGAGAAACAGAGAAAGATTAAGAGGGAGAAGAAATCGAGATAAAACCAAGTATTAAGAAGATGACATCCTGGTTCACTTTGATGATGTTACCAAAAAATAAATAATCCCTATGGGAAAACTGAGGCATTGAGGACACAAGTTTTAATTTAAAAAATCATATTTATGAAATTAAATATATACAAGTACATTAACTGGTGGCTATATAACATGAATATGCAACTTATAATTCAATGGCAAATATTTCACACTTTAAACTGAGTGAATGCTAAATATATAATTCATTCATTGATCAATTGCCATCTGGTCATATTTTTATCTTTTATCTAGTGCAAGCTCCACCTCAAAAATTCTTAAGCTATTTTAACACAACAAAACACACATGCACACACACTGACACAAACACACACCTTTTCCTGTGGTCCAACAGGTCGTACAGCTGACCACAGTAGATTTCAAAGAAACTGACATACACCAGCAAGGGTGAGTGCGTGTGTGTGGTGGAGAGGTGAGCAAAAATGTCCCGGACTGCCAGTGCATACAAACCCGGTCTCCCAGGACATGAACCCAGCATGGTGTGAGTCTTCCCTGCACCTGTCTGGCCATATGCAAAGCAGGTGGCCTTGCCTCTACAGATGCACACACAACACAAATATAGGTAGTTAGGGAGCACAGATTTATAGAAACAATAAGACAAAATGACTACAAGCATGTACTTCAAACCCCAAAACTGATTCACTTGGATGGAAAGGAGGGAAGGGTGACGACATACACACCTCCATAAGTACCACTACATCAATGCCACCCTACCCATTGAGCATGTGCTGCACCAGAGGATATGCTGTTCTTCGATACACCTCCTCATTGGAGCTCTCCTCCCCAAAAACTTGGTCAAAGAAGAACCTGTGCTGCAGGGACAAAAGAGAAAGGGACAAGGCATGAAATAAACAAAACAAGTAGGACAACAGCATATTGATCTGACAAGGTGGTCTTAAATAAAAATACACCCAGTACACTAGTTCATGAGAAAATACTTTAACATCATCACAATTTAATGATACATGTGTTTATTTGGAGACACTACTATTTGTATCTTTAGTTGTACCTACAGTATGTATACATGACAAACCAGTCCTCTCTGGACATCATATCTACCTGTAGTATGTACTGTGTGAGATCCACAGCCTCTTTGCTTTCATGGACAATCACACACTCGCCACTCGGAGTTGTCACAACATCTGCCTCTCCTCTCCTGCTCTCTGTGCGTGTCAGAGGTCTTTTCCTCACACACACACTGATCCGCTGCTCCCCTGGCTGGCTGCAACACACACACACACACACACACACACACACACAAAACACAGACATTCGAAATCAGGATGATCATGTCCAAAAGAAAAAATGCTCATATGCAAACTTTATGCAAACTTCATAATGTAAAGAGACACAATCACAAAAAAGCATATAAATTATTAACCTCAGTGCAAGTGTTTGCCATTTGGATACTTTATATGACTTTTTGAATGTCTTTCATGTTCAATAAATGAGGACAATACAAACCACTGCCACTCACTTTTTGTTTGGGGCAGAAGGGGAACTCAGTGGTAGTCCGTAGTTGTAGCCAGCTGTTCTCTTTGATTCATAAACAGGTGTTGGCTTAGCCATGTGCTCAGAAGCCCCGTTACTGCCTATTTCTGTGAAGAGTTTTTCATTCCTAGAGATTCCTTTTCTAACTGGTTTGTTGCTGAACCTCTTTGATGCCACTGTTGCAGGCCTGGGATTTGGTTTGTGCAATGAGACATGCTTTGGTGATAATCTGGTGTGAGAGTTGTACATGGAAATTCCTTCCATGATGTCTGGCTTGGTGTTTGCTCCTGTGTGATGATCAGATTGATGACCACGGACATGCGGACTGTTGTTGTTGTTCCCTTTGCAGCCACATACCACAGCACTTCCAGTGTCAAGCTCAAGCTGCACAGGTATGGCTGATCCTTCACCCTGGCCTGGCTCATTATTTCTATTATGAACAGTGCCTACTGGACGAGAAAATAGCTTCTGATGATGATCGATGGTTTCACAACTGAAATCAAGCCGTCTGCGGACGCATGACGGCTTGGAAAAACTGGCTGCATTTAGCTTACTCACAGTAGCACCCTTCTCAACTTCATCATCATATACAACTTCATCAGGATCTCCACAACCATCATGAGTAAAGCTACTATCTGCTTCATCACCACCATCAGCATCGTAATCATCATCATCATCATCACCATCTTCATATTCAAGGCTGTCCAGGTCAAGAGTTTTGACCATTTGGATCAGATGGAAGAGCCGAGTCCTGTCCTCCATAGAGCGGATTCCCAAGATGGGATAGTCCTCCATGGTCAGCGCTGAAAGGTGGGCAGCACGACAAACACCCACTGAGGTAAACCTGAAGGACAGGAGATAGAGAGAGACAGATGGTCAGAGGAGGAGAGGACATGGCAAGTGTGAGTTTGGATGTACTGTGAGAGAGTGAGCTTACCTGGCATAGTGACGCTGTAGGCCAACCGCTCTCAGACACTCATACAGACAAAGTGTCATTTCCTCCCCTTCCTTTTCTCCCTCTTTTTCTTTTACTTCACCCCACCTACCCTGGGAGTGGCAGACGTGTCGCTTTAGTCTCTCCATCAGTTGGTCAAACAAAGCACAGGCGTGCAAGAAATTAGTGTACAACTAGAGTAATTCTATGGCAGCGGGCTAAACTTACACAGAAAATAACTCAAAACAACTACAAACTTCACTTTCCACTACACAAGCTCCCTACTGCAGCCACACTGCTTTTTCCAATGGTCTGGTCGGTCACTGTGTCACTACTACCACACTGCACTGTTGTGATGTCAAGCAAAGCACAGGACACTGGTATGATGCTGAAATTTGACACTTGGTCAGGATGGACCCAGGGCAGCACAGTGCAGTCATGTCACACATTTCTGTAACGTAGCAAATATGATAAATATAGCAGACACAGGCATGCAACTGTTGCTTCTTTGACTACAGTAGATTGGCTGGCAGCTGCAATAGTCCTGCCATATGTCACTTGAATGAGACCCTCTTCATGCATGCATGCATAAGGTGAGAGAGCTGTTCATTACTGTGTTTATGAAACTGTACACTGCTTCAAATCATCCCACTCCTAGAGGTCCATATTTCCTTCAGGCTGAGCCACTGCCCCTACAGTGAACACATGTTGGGATTTGAGTGTCAGCAACTGCCAATTCTGCAAATTGAATTACACGAAGACAACCTGCAGTGCAGTTTAAACTACATTTAAGTACAGAGGAAGTGGGTTGTTGACATTGCAGGGTGGTCTACACCCCAAAAATTGTTGTGGGTTTTTAAATTATTGCCAAAATCAAAAGAAACATCACACATTATCATAAATAATGAATCGCAGTGAATCGTTTTTATGTAACAAAAAATAAATAAATAAACTGTAAAGCTGTCAAGTGTCTCCAAATGGCAAGAATAAACAGACAACTTACCTGATTCACTCCAGAAGATAAATTAGTGAACACGACGGTTTATCTGAACAAGCAAACTGAACTGACAAACTGCATTAATGTTTCACAAGTTGCTGCCTTGAGTAGTATCACTATTTCCGTACACAAAGTCGGTCTCCATAACGACGGACACGGCTCGGGCAGGGCGCTTTCTTTTCCCGCTGTGGTTGAGCACAACTCCTGCCTTGATCGGCAGACTCACAGGTGGCGGAAATTATGAGACATTTTATCAGCCGTGTAGCCTGGGCTGAATGCAGAATTTCAGAAAGGCAGCCGGTCGATTTACGCTCAGTTCAGCATGAAAGAGAGAGATAATCCATCAGAGGGCTTACTGCCCACCAACAAACCTGCTAAGACAAAAAGCCTTCTCAGACTAAACCATTAAGACATTTGCCCCACTGGCTTTACAACATAAGCCACTGTATGGACTGCTGGCGGAGATGTGTTTTCTGAGTTTATTAATGATGAAACACAGGGATTATTATTGTTATTATTTTAGTTATTGTATATTGTATAGAGCATGGGTATAGACAACACCATGCTCTGCACACTTTGGCTTACCCCCTGATGTTGTAAGCTGTAGAATCAGACTCAGGGGGAAAAATTACAATTTTATTTATTGCATTATTTTTTTTATTTACCCTCATAGGTCCGTTATACTGTATTATATACATTACATAACAGCAAATACATACATGCAAACTTATTGTGTATATTTGGCGCGCCCTCTGTTTGCAATTTAGTTAAACAATGTTAAGCCATAAGAGGAAACAACCTCGATCATCAGCCCTCGTTTCACTGGGGACAACATTAGACGTAACACACAACATTGGCGCTTCCTCACACAGACCAGACCCGTAGAGGTTTGAGGAAGACCAGGACCGAAGCGCTGACGAAGATTGGTTTGCATTTTATTATTTGATACATGTCCAGATAAATACAACCGGCCTGTTTCATGCAGATAACATTCGTGTGTGTAATTTCAGCGAGATCATGAAGTAGCATCATCAGCAACCCGTTGCCAGGTTACCACCAGGCCCATCCCGTGAGAAAGACTGCCATGGCAACCAGCTACAGACCTTAGAGGCGACATTCGGTGTCAGAGATGTTAAACTGGCGACATAACAGGTAGGCTGATCTAATGCAGTTAAATCTAGACTTGTAGGAGCTGAATTAAAGAGTGGTTTAAGATGTGTTTCTGTCTGCGTTGATTTCATGCATTCTGCGTTGGTCTTGACGGTGAGTGTGTGCAGAATTTCGAGTTTAAACCAGTGCATCCCTGGAGAAAACACAAACCATTACGTGCTTCCCGTACAGTCTAATCTAATCTGGACTAAAGTTTCAGGGAAATATTTTGTGGGTTTAGCTACATGAAACAGATTCTGAGGGTTTCGGGTCTACCTGTCTTACTGTCTCTCTCTCTGTGGCACTGACACTGACTCTCACTCTTTACTCTTTTTTAATCTCAGTTATTCACTCTAATTTATTTTGGATAAAATAAGAGATGCAGCTTGCAAGTTACCACCCTTCGGCCAGTGTTGTTGTTTCTGCCTCTCCTTTTTAATTTTGTAATGTTCATGCAGCATGTCATCTGTTCCCCCATTTAAAAGTGGAGGAAATTAAAGAAGCTGATGTTTGAAACACCTGGAACACCTTGCAGCACCATCAAGCTATATTCTGTTCATCAGTGTATAACCCACTGGGATTCACAGGTCTGCAGCTTAGCCCAGTCCAGTGACATAAATATAATATTATGATCAGTTAGGATGAAACTTAGCAAATACTGTACTGCATGCACAAGAATCAGTTCTTTCTCTTACTTAATTTCCAGCGGCCTGGTGAATTAAGTTTAATTAAATCTAATAGGTCTATAAAAACAACATTCATTACCATCTATCTAATTTAAAACTAAAATTACTTTTAAACTATATTCTTATTCAAACCAGGAAACCTGCTGTAAGAAGTGATCAACATGTCTCCTGAGGAGGAGACTTCTTCCTCTTCTCCCCCTCCTTCCTCCTCACCTCCTCCTGCATCCCACTTCATCGGGAAGAAGGAGGACATCGTCAAGGCTGGGCGGGTGACCAAGCGGGTGAATGGATGCAGAGATGTACTGGTCCTGTACCACCAGGGTCAGCTTCATGCAATGGACATGCGCTGCTACCGTAAGCCCTGTGTGTGTGGGTGTTGTTTGTGTTGACATGATGCATAAAGCTATAACCCTAAAGCCTGTCCTCACCTTTAGTTTTTTTCCTGTTGAAACATTTGGCAAGATGTTGACATTCATCATCCTAATATTTTTGTGTGTGGAATTTACTTTCTGTAATGACTCATCACATGTTTCAAACACTAATTAAGAAACACTGCTGTCTATATAATGACACTCGTTTTTTCACTGGCAGATTCAGGTGGTGCATTACAGTATGGAGACATTGAGGTAAGTTGTATACTATTTTCTCTGAATATTGTTGTGAAATATCCAATGTTTTTTTTTTTTTTTTGTCTGTTCATTGCAAAGCTCTTGTTCAAGCTTTCCTGTGTATAAAATAGCTGATAAATACTAAGATTTCTTGTAAGACTGCCACTACAGCTGCTACTGTCTTATCTCTCTAATCACCTTCATGCTGTGCCAACATCAGGAGTTTAACGGGCTGCTGTGTATCGTGTGTCCGTGGCACAAGTACAAAATAACACTGGCAGAAGGGGAAGGGCTTTACCAAGCTGTGGACGATCCTACAGCCAGACCTCTGAGAACACACTGGCGCTCCAAGGGTGTCAAACAGAGGATTCACAAGGTCACTGAGGTCAACGGGGATGTATATGTAACACTGAACGACTCCAGCGAGGATATCGAGTCAGATGTCTACCAAACTGAGAGATATAGGACTGTCTTTCTCAAGGCCCAGCCCAGGAAATAGCCACTATTTAGACAGTGGGCACGCAAGGAGTTCTTAAAGTTGTTTGAGTATTCAACCAAAAATACTTAAACGCTTCAAGGACAATTCAGGATGTTTTGTTTTCTTGCACTGGGAAGCATATCAAAACTCTTCAGAATCTGTCACAATAATAATTGTTATCAAAAATCTGTTAATAAGTGTGTGAGCCAATTTGCCTGTGAGATTTTTATGAGTCAGTCGAGGACAAAGAAGGTAATATCTGGTACAAATGTGTCATTGATTGTCATATAAGACGAATATAGGACATTTTAAACAGTAGTTGCAGGATGTGTGTCGTTTCAGTGTAATTTCTCTGCCTCTGTTGGACATCCAGAGAATTTTTGTTTATTCCGTTTTTTATACACTGTTCACTACCTTGTCAATCAGAGCAAAATTTCTTTTAGCAAGATCAGAAAACAGGGCATTACTGTAGACATTTATCATCTTGTCATTTTCTGCAAACCCACTGGTGAGTAGAATATGTGTAACGCTGAAACAAAGAACTAAATATTTGTGTAGTATTACTGTAAACAAAATGTTAATTTTACACGACCAAACTCTACGCATTAACACGACAGAAAATAATGCATTTTCTTAAAACCTAAGTGTTTGCTTCTTTTGACTAAAACCAAAACAAAGCAAATAAATAATGAAAAAGACGCGTTAATGCGTCATTTTCTTAAAACCTAATTGTTTGCTTCTTTTTACTAAAACCAAAACAAATAATGAAAATGACGGGTTATCACATCAGAAAATGCAGCGTTAAAGTGTCATTTTCTGCCACCTGCTGGCGAGTGCAACATGTGTAACTCTGAAACAAAGAACTAAATATTTATGTGTAATATTACTGTAAACAAATTGTTAAATGAACACAACCAAACTACGCGTTAACACGTCATTTTCTGCCGCCTTAAAGCATTATTTTGTGCCACCTACTGGCAAGTGCAAGATGTGTAACTCTGAAACAAAGAACTAAATATTTGCATGCAAGTATTACTGTAAACAAAATGTTAAATTAACACGACCAAACTACGCGTTAACGCATCATTTTTTTGCCGCGTTCTAAAATGATTGCTCAATTTTGTCGAGTAGTTGATTAACAGAAAATGAATCACCAACTATTTTGTTAATTAATTATTTTAGTCATTCATTAAGCAAAAATGCCAAACATTTACTGGTTTCAGCTTCTGAAGTGTGAGGATTTGTTATTGTTTTTAATTGTTAGAGGACTATATACAAAACAACATTACGGTCCATTATGGCCCTGCACACCCACACAGATGTTTTCAATCACTGTGGCTGACTAGACCTCTGCTCCGTTTGAAGTTGGGCTGAGCTATGCTGGGAATTACATGGTGTCACAAATGTCTATGTACTAATAAAAGTTGTAATTTGACAGAACCTAATGAGTTCAACAAAACTAACAAGAAACTGAGACAAATGTCAGTCAAGCAGATTCAAGCAGATAGAGCAGCTTGTAAAATTTGATGCATCAGAATCAGGTTTACCACCAAGTAGGTTTACACATACTACAAGGAATTTGCTTTGGTATATTGGTGCATAAATAAGCATAGTAGAGAAAAATAAAATAAAAGCAAATAAAAAGCAAGTACTGTAAAAAAAAAAAAAAGTATAGTAAACTGCACAATACAATATTTCATGAAAATGAAGGTTATAGATTAAATACCCAGTACATACTTTATACAGTATATACTATATAAGTTTATATACAGTAAAAAGTAGTCAAAACGAGCTCCACCTCAACCACCTACAACAGTAAAATGCTACTTCACATTACTACATTACTAACAGCAGTCCAGTAACAATCACTGGGGCTGTTTTCTGCACAACACCTGTGTGGGCGTACCATTACGCTACAACACGACAGACGTTAGGTGGCAGCAGTGCACCGGGCGTCCTTTAGTCTGCTGTGAGACAGTAGAAGAAGACGCTTCAGTATGTGTGTATTTCCATAAATTTCACAGTTTTTACTTAACTTTATGGGGGGGGGGGAAACCAGACTTAAAAACGCTCTAAATTGTGTGGATATTGTGTGAAGTTTCAGATCAAAGACGGAAGCTAACGGAGGATAAAGGTCCGGGACAACAACCAGTTTTTGGTCTCTTCGTGTCAAACAAATGGCGTCAGGTGTGTCTTGCTTAGCCTGACCGATACAGATACTAAAAGTTACTTATTTTAGGGTTTGCACGTCTTGTGCAGTACAGTAAATGTTTTAGACGCGGGCTGGTTAGCTTCTTGTCTCTAGCAGAGCTGCATTATGTTAAATTGTTTCCAAATTTTCTCCAGAGGAGGAAATCAGTCTGCTGGTCGTCGTCGTGGATGTGAATCCGATATGGTGGGGTCAGCGGACTCAACGCGAGCCAGAGGTAGCACCATTAAAGCCGGGTATTGTTCCGACTTGTGAGTGTTTTTAAATGTGGCCGAGGCTGAACACAACAGCCCCTGTCCTCTTGTCTCCGCGCAGTTCACCCTGTCACAGTGTATGGACGCAGTCATGGTGATGGGCAACTCCCACCTGGCTATGGCCAGGACCAACAAGCTGGCTGTGGTCGCTAGTCACTGTCAAGACAGGTAACTTTATAGACCAGTTTCCAGTGGTGAAAAGTAACTGAGTATATTTACTAAAGTGCTGGACTGTGTGTGTGTGTGTGTGTGTGTGCAATTTTAAGGCAATTTACTTTTAGTATTTTCATGTGATGTTTCTATTCCACTACAGCTCAGAGGGAAAATAGTATATTTAACTCAACTAACTATAGTTACTAGTTACTTTTTTGTTTTGTTTTTTTTACATAAAAAACAGATGAAGAGATTAAAAAAATACACAATTTCGGTTTGTTTTTGGCTCCCGACCACCCTACAAAAAACTTAACCGTTTGAGGCCCAAAGAGGTCAGATTGTGTTTTTCAAAATTTCACAAAAAAAGCAAAGATTCAGTCCAAAGTCCAAAACAATGAATGCATATTTGTGTCACAGGACTGTTTTCTTCTTTCTTACCCCATTAATGATCCCTTTGGAGGGGGCTCGACCCCTAGGTTGGGAACCCTTTATCTGCACTACCTAACAGTATTTAAAATGGTTCAAACTAGCTCCACCTCGACCAGCTACAACAGTAAAATGCTGCTTACACATTAATGCATCAGTATTAACAATGCAATAATGTCATATATATATATATATCACTCACATGGGACATTTTTCTGCAGAAGAACTTTTACTGCTAATTGAGTATTTTTACATTGTTGTATTGGTACTTTTACTTAAGTAAGGATCTGAGTACTTCTTCCGTCACTGTCACTTTCCAGGATTGAAGAGCAGACTCTCTTGATGAATGTAATGTTTTGCTCCTGTCGCTGCTTATACGCACATCATCTCTCCCACTTACTTTATTCCAGTCACTTCCTGTATCCCAGTAAGAGCTGGAGAGGCGGGGACAGCGGCGGGGATGATGCATACTCCAGCGGGGATGGAAAATATGAACTCCTGTCAGTTGCCAATAATCTTATTGCTGAACAGATCAGGAATGTTATGTCTAAAAGTAAGTACAAGTCTGTTTTTGCGTGGGTTAAACTAACATACAATATATACAGTAAATTAAAGATGATCGGCTTTCTCAACATACTAAAAGCAAAAAAAAAAAGTTGGTTACTGTCTTTGCAATGAATGCATTGTATTCATAGCTTTTATTTTCAGGTGTTTAATGACGCTGTACAGTGTTGGTGACTCGTTAAATGTTACTATTCATCTTATGTGATTACAGCTGAAGTGAGGGGAAATTCAACTGATACTTTGTTGGCTGGATCTCTTGCCAAAGCCCTTTGCTGTATCCTTTCAGTAAAAACGTTGTTTTTTATTATTATTAAGATCAGCTAAGAATAAGTAAAGCGACTAACATAAGAATAAATTACCATTAATGAATGACTGCACTGAAGTTACAAGAAGTGCAAGGACAAGCTATACAGATACAGTAAACTGCATGAGAAAATCTTTACTCCTTTTTTGGGGGGGGGAAACTTTTACTACATCTACAGTTTATATGTTATCACTTTTATTTTCATCTATAGTCTGTAATGTATAGGGCCGCTGGACATGGACAAGTGAAATATTGTTTATCACGGCGTTACAGGATAGAATTAATGTTTGTTTTTAGACAGTTACAATCACCCAGTTACAACTGTAATAGAAAGGCATCAATTATTGTTTTTTTCTGTCCTATATAATGAAATGTATATACAGTAGTTGTTAAAGAAGTGCTGTTTCCTAGATGTGTTCATATATGGGCTCATACTGGTTATGTTGGAAGATGTAAGTTGTGTTTGTATCTGTTGTTAAGACTTTCCCTTGCTTAGACAATGGTTTCCTTTGCTGGTCAAATTGAAAGAGACGCATCATCTATCATCATTTTCTTTCTGTAACCAGCAGTGAGTGTGGCTGAGACTTGGCTGAGGTGTTTTCCTTAATCCTTTTTAATATTCAGATATTCACAGGGTCTCAAAAGAGCTGGAAGGTAATTAAATGTTTTTTATTATTACGCCTAATAAGGCTCTCCAATGAGTACTGTTTTTCCTCAATACTTTATTAATGTTGCCTTTTCTTTTTTTTATAGTTGGACAGGAGATAAAATCAAGAATATTGGTAAGCCCTGAATGGTCTAATTTCATGAGTGCATGAGTGCTTTTGTTTTATTCCCGTGATTTTGAACACGGCCTCTGTATTTTACTGGACAGGTGATAAAAGCAGCCGAGGACTGTGCCCTCCAGTACATGAACTTCATGAATGTAATTTTTGCTGCCCAGAAGCAGGTAAAATCACTGATCTCACTTGTGTTTTCCGTTCTGTTAAATTCTTGTAACTTGTATATTTATTTTTTTTTAAATTGTTTGTTTTGTATTTTAAAACAGAACATCATGATAGACGCCTGCGTGTTGGACTCAGACTCGGGTCTCCTTCAGCAGGTACATTTTTACGGCTTTGTTTGACATCATGATAGCAAGTACCATCCAAAAGCTGAACCGGTATAACAAACTGCTCATGCATTGATATTAAATAGCTTGTAGATCAAGTTAGACAAACATCCATGTTAAGTTGCCCTCACATCACTTTGTCTTGCCTCTATCTATCTATCTATCTATCTATCTATCTGTATATATGTGTATATGTGTGTGTGTGTGTATATATATATATATATATAATGTGTGTGTATATATGTGTGTTGATATTTTTCAGTATTATCATCATCAGCGTAAGGTATGCCGGGGGTTTGGTGTCGTGATACTTTGACTGTATTATGCTGTCCTAACCTGTATATACCCAGGTTTTTTACCTTCAGGTGTTTGTTTTGTAGGCTTGTGATATAACTGGAGGATTGTACCTCAAGATACCACAGAAAGTTGCCCTGGCACAATACCTTTTGGTGAGAGTGCAGTACAGATTTCCCATAGTCTGAAAGTATAATTTATCTCATTATTGTAGAAAGGGCTGCTTTGTGTTGATGATGGTGTTTTCTGAACAGTGGGTGTTCCTGCCGGACTCTGAGCAGCGTTCACAGCTGGTGCTGCCACCGCCTGCACATGTGGACTACAGAGCTGCATGTTTCTGCCATCGTAACCTCATTGAGATTGGTTATGTGTGCTCAGTTTGTCTGTCAAGTAAGTCTGATTCCCAGTTAAGAGAAACGAATGCATGACAACAATCCTTATAATACTGGCAAAAGCTGCACTTACAGTATGTTTTTGTGGTGACGCTTTTTTTTTGTCTCTCAAGTATTTTGCAACTTCAGCCCCATCTGTACCACCTGCGAGTGAGTATAGTAGCTATACACTAACTTCAAGCAGAAGTCTTTAATACAACCCCTATTTCCCCTGAACACTATTGGCAACATCTTAAATTATGCAACATGATTTCATCTTCACTTTGTCGGCATTATGATCTAAAATATTTTTCCTTTTAGGACTGCCTTCAAAATCCAACTACCACAGATGGTCAAGCCCAAGAAGAAGAAACTCAAGCCATCTACATGATTGTTGCTGGGATTACACTAATTTAGTGAATTTAGTTTCCTTTTTTGATATTCAGATAATACCATTTTGTTTGGTATATATTTGTAACAAGCTTCAGTGACTTCCTAGAAATGCCTTTTGAGGCAGTAGGGCCACATGAACATGTTGACCTGACTAACATTGACTGTCTTTACATGTACATGGATGATACTTGACTTAACTGCTCTCAAAATAATACCTGATGATAATTCCAGTCTCATCTCAAAGTTCATCCCAATCTGACGAATATTTCTTCTTTGTAGAAACAAGTGTTTTCCTGAAAAACGTGGTCAATAAGAATATATGCAAATATGTAGCAAATAAAACATGCACTCAAATATTCGGCCCGAGTATATAACAATTATAACTAATTTATGTGGTTGATTTGTTCATATTGATAGAAACAGTTGACAACTGTTAGCAATTCATGATGTTGGGTAAAGATGATCCACTCAGCCTACATGTAAATGGAGTTACTGCTTCTGAAAAACAAATTGACGTTGGGCATTTTTGTGATAATTTTTTATAAAATAATAAAACAAAAACTCACACATTCTGTTCTTAGGAATGTTTGTCATGCAGCTTTTGATGGGCCATCTTTTTGAGTTGCAAATAAGCCTTTATTGGCGATAGTAGCAAAGTTAAGCAATTATTTTCAATGTCTCCAGTCGTTGCTTCTCAGTGTCTGTTCATCACTTCAGATCCCTGCAAGATATTTCAACAACTACTCCAGATTTTCATAGATTATGTCATGGATACCCTTGATTAGCCCTATTAATCTTTAGTGTACATTTGCTGAGTGCATCCATGATCATGAGAGGAAGAACCCTGAACTCTTGATGGCAACAGTCAATATTGTTTGAACATCTAGGATTTACTATATAGATATAGTAAGATAGTGATCTTTATTCAGCAGTCATTCAGTAAACTCAGCATGACTTCTCTAACACAAGCACTTCGTGTATCCCATTATGAAGACTGCCCTTGTAATAGTGTCAGTTCAAATTAAGATATTGAAAAAATAAACAGGTGGAAATGTCTGCAGTATGTACAAAGTCAATTTGAAACCATCCAGGGGTAACACCAGTGGAAGAAGAGCTTTCACAATTGAAATTCTGCACAATGTCCTGGTGATCATCGATGGATTGGAACAATGTTGCAACTGAAAAAGAGAACAAGGACAGGCTAGTGACTAATGTGAACTACGTTATACCTGCTAATACCAACAGACAGCTATTTATATCATGAATCATGCATCTTAAGGTGGACGTACTAAAGAGTATTTTACCAAGTAAAACACTAAGAGAAACATCTGCTCGGCTCACTAGAAGCTTTCCAGCAGCTTTGTTCCTGTGGGCTTCACAGCTCTCAGCTACTCTACTAGACCCTAAAATGATAAATATGTGCCAATCCAAATACACGACTCGTGTCTGTAGCACTCACCCCAGCAGACCTCTGCCTGACCATTGCTTTGGTGTCAGGCTCATCTGAGCTTTCTGGCCATCCCGGATGACTGTGACACGTAACGGTTTCTGTAAAAGGATACGACATTGCAGTTTACACTCCAGATATTAAGTGTTCAGCGAAATGTAACCTATGGTTGTACAATAAGAAAAAAGCATAGCGTAGTAACATAACGTAATTTAACCTGAAGACTTTCTAATTCTAACAAAAGGTCTGATAGGTGTGAATAAACCTAATGAAAAGTTAAATTGAAAGGAAGTCAAACCTATTTTTTTTAGCTCAGCGATTTCATAAATAATTTGGTTTAGTATTAATATCTTTTTGGTGTTAATTTAGACATCAAACTGCACCACAAAACAATTACAGCGCCAAATGCTAAACAATAAAAAAATGTTTTATTTATTTTATTATTAACCAAAAGCTTACCCCTTCACTGTGTTGTACCACAGAAGCAATATTCTGGAGGTTCTGAAAGTTCTCCGTGTTCACAGAACCAAACTCAATGACTTCATCACCGACTCTGAGCCCCTTTGGGATGAAACAAGCAATTACTATAATCACAGGAACTAAAACAGCTACTTTTTAAGCCTCAACTTCAAAGAATTGTGTTGGTTTATCTTTAACAACTACCAGATACAAACGTTTAGTTCACATCACTCACAGCTCCACAGGCGGGTGAGCCTTGTGTCACAGCATCCACCCGTGCAAAGGGAGGAGGAAGAGTGACCTGCTGCTCCATCGCCTCCTCCTGGGCTTCTGCCTCATCCTGTTCCCGCTTGGCTTTCTCTCGAGCGTGCAGCTTGTGAAGGGCTTCTTCTATCTCCGCCATGATTTGCTTGTGATCGTTCTGCAGGCCTGAAAGACATGATCAGAGCATTACCTTTAAAATGACAGCTTATTTATAAACGGAGAAATGTATTGATATAGATCTGCAATGACTACTTTGTTAACCGATTGGTCCATTGGCAGAATATTAATAGGCAACTATTCTGATAATAAATCAATGGTTTAAGCAAAAACGATATTCTCTGGGAGAGGCTTCTTCAGTGTGAGGATTTGCTGCTTTTCTATATTTTTTTATTATGGAAAATTAAATATCTTGGACAGTTTGTTGGTCAAAACATGACATTTCATGAGTCACCTTGAGCTCTGGGATGTTGTGACGGGAAATTCACCGTTTTCTTACAATTTACAGATTAAACGACAATCAGTACACCAAGAAAGTGATTAGCTGATTCATGAATAAATTAATACTCATTAGTAGCAGTCATTCACTGATATGTTGACATACCACAAGTGTCAAACTAGTATCATCTTTAAAAAGTGATCAGTATTGGTCCAAACTTAATCAACTACCAATATTTGGCCAGCTGTGGGACTGACACTGTGTCATGTATTTTACTGACAATGTGTCCAGAATAGCAACGTTTACATTTTCTTTAGATAAATTATCCAAATACCTAAACTCGTTTTAATGTGATGTTTTAACCACTGCATTTTGGTGTCACATAATACACAAGCATGTTGGATGATATCAGGTGGTTCTGGTTTCAGCGGCGTAGGTTCGTCCCTTCAGTACACAGTCAGCTACCAGCCAACAGCACAACTAAATATCATACACCCACAGACCGACTCCATCACCTGGATGACTGTGGCAGACCTTCACATTAACAGGTGGGTTTGTGGAGCTTGTGTCGCTTCACCCGGAACTGTGCCAACAACAACACACGCGCTGCTGCTGCTTACACGAAATACTGTGTCTCGCTGTCCTGATCTGGTATACATTGATATCTGCTCGGGGGTAGCCCTCTTCGTCGACCAGCGGACCTTCAACTCCGACACCTTGCTGGAAACACAAAGCACAGAGAGAAACGCGTGTTCAGCTAACTGGCTCGTGCCTGTGGCCTCGGGTTAGCTTCGAGCCGATTCTCTGGCAGACTTACGTCTCCCAGAACATCGTAGTAAGCTTTTATCTGCTCTTCAATCTCATCTTTCTTTTTAACAAGGTTTTTCACATCGTCCATCGTTAGTTCCGACTTTCCAGAACTGCTCTCCTCCGTCACCTTCATGGCTGAGGCGACATCCGGGGTTTTCTGCGTTCTTCTTTCTGGAAGGTTCGTGGCTGCGCAGGCGCTTTGCTGCCCCCCGCTGGTCGACCGATAAAGAAATGAAATGGAAAATAGCAATTTTTTTTTTTTTTTTTTATCCAAGTACAGTCTTGCAGCCACCAAATAATTCACAACCCTTCTTTCATTTACAAGATGATCTTCCCAAAGAAGGTTGTACAAATCTGACTGCTTATATGTCTGCTTTTAATTCAATTCAATTCAGTTTTATTTATATAGCGCCATATCATAACAAAGTTATCTCAGGGCACTTTTTCGAATAGAGCAGGTCTAGACCGACTCTTTATATTTACAGAGACCCAACAGTTCCCACCATGAGCAAGCACTATGCGACAGTGGCAAGGAAAAACTCCCTTTTAACAGGTAGAAACCTCGAGCAGAACCAGGCTCAAGGTGGGCGGTCATCTGCCTCGACCGGTTGGGTTGAAGGGGGAAGGGGGGAGCGGGAGAGAGAGAGAACATAGAGCAGCACAGTACAGTTCCACATAGGGATGTAAGGCAATAGATATGGTAATGGCATTGATGTTAACACCAACAGAAACAACACTAAGAGCAATATTATAATTGCAATACTAATAACAAGAGCAACAACAGCAACAGCAGCAGCGGGTGCAGAGCAGGAGCACAGGGGCAGCAGGCGGCAGCAACCACAGATCCAGACCTCCACAGCTCCAGAGGCAGAAACACCTGCAGAAAGCAACAGAAGGGGAGAGAGAGAGAGAGAGAGAGAGGAGAGAAAGCACACAACTACGGGAAGAAGTTGAATTAATAACAAGCATTGATGGGATATGAGGGCGTACAGATGGAGAGGAAGAGGAGGAGAAAGGAGCTCAGTGCATCATAGGAAGTCCCCCGGCAGTCTAGGCCTATAGCAGCATAACTAAGGGGTGGCTCAGGGGTCACCTGAGTCAGCCCTACTATAAGCTTTATCAAAGAGGAAAGTCTTAAGCCTACTCTTAAATGTGAGGAGGTTGTCCGCCTCCCGTACACAAACTGGGATCTGGTTCCACAGGAGAGGAGCTTGATAGCTGAAGGCTCTGGCTCCCATTCTACTTTTAGAGACTCTAGGAACCACAAGGAACCCTGCATTCTGGGAGCGCAGTGCTCTAGTGGGGTAATTTTTACACGTCACATTCACACACACTCACAGTTAAGTACATTATTATTAATATATAGTATGTTCAATGTACTAGGTATCTTATGGAAGCCCATTTCCGCCAGTAAAAAAAAAAAATTGAGATTCTCTCATAATTTCGACTTTTTATCTCATAATTTCGACTTTTTATCTCATAATTTTGACTTATCTCATAATTATGACTTTTTATCTCATAATTTCATCTTTTTTTTCTTTTTTTTTACTGGCGGAAATGGGCTTCCACAGTATCTTGCTCCTGCATTGTATAAAAACACATAATAGTGAAAGTAATTGACTATAACAGTGACTATAGCAGTGGAAGAGCATTTTCAGTATAAAGTTCTTATATTTAAGTTTATATTTAAGTAATTACGTTTTTGGGGGGGTTTTTTGTGACTGGCCAAACATTTATTTTGATACACTCACCAACAATGAACATTAAAAAGTCAACAAAACCTGTTTCACTTCCCACAGCAAAGCACCCCTGTCAAATAATTACTCGAACACACACATTTACACACAATTTTCATAATTCAAGAACACAAATCATAATCAGCTAAGCACTGGATTTAACTATTTACATACCTGGTATTTTAATACTTGACTCCTGTTTGACTTTGCAAACGAGAACATTTCCAAAAAATTAACTGTAGACCAAATGTTCTAGAAGGAATTGTCTGCCCAGATTCACTAAAGGAAAACACAAAAACACATAATTTTAAATCATGCAAGTAAACTTTAATATAATATTGGATACAATCTTTGATTATAACATCAACCCCTCTTCATAAAGTTTTCAACAGTTGTAAACAACACATGCCTTCTGCACACTAACAGAGACAGTAAAATGTTCTGCACCAGGTATTTCATCTTTGTACAGACAGTGAAGGCAACATTTACACAGGTCTGAAAAACATGGCTCGACTAAACACGCCCCCTGACTTGTAGTGGTCTACAACTGCCCTCTAACATTTTTCCTGTAGCATATTTTTTTTTATTTCACAGTGGTCTACATACAGGCACATTGGTATTCACTATTAGAAAAAAGTTAATTTTAAATAAGCACTGTTAAAAGTGTTAGGTGATATAAGTAAGTGCCGTGTACCCTGAGTGCTTAAATATTATTTTTGATCACATCTGTTACTGTTACAAGTGGAAATCATTTTTTAACAGAGTCATTAAAAAACCTCTGTGCAGCCTGTGATACCAAATGTAAAAGTTTCCTTCAAGAAGTTTTCCTTCATGCTGTACTGGCTTATGAATCCAAGCTTTCTGTGGTTGGAACTTGTGCAAATGTGGCATTTTGGAATATAAATCTGTTTGTTTTGCAGCCTACATAAGTTAGTGCTGATGATTAAAAAGAGTCAAGTACTAGATTAGGCGTTTTTGTTTATATAGCTAACAGTCTGTATCTTTTGAACCTGTATGTTGATCTGTAAGCACCAGCAACGACTGATCTTTGTCATCCCCTTGAAGTGACGCATCGCGAGGTGAGGATGGAAAAACCTGTGAGAGCTCAGCCTGAGCCGTTATCTCCTTCTGTACCAGATCAAACTGGGCTGTTGCCTCATCCAGTTGTGAATGAACTGCTTGGACCCACTTTTGTAGCTGCACGTTGAGAGCATCCATCCCTTGGTCCAGCTTCTCCTGTCTGCCTTTTAGCTCTTCTAACAGGTGTTGTGTGTCGCTGGCAACCTGCAGCCTCTTGTTTCCTGCAGAGGGAGCACGCTGACGCAGCATGTAGCCCTCAAACTCTTCTGGACTGAGGTTGAGCGCTGGTCCATCTAGCTTTTCAATGAAGGCCACAGCACAAGACTAAAAAACAGGGGACAAGTGCAAAGGCATGAGTGATTAACCGCCCTCGTTACACAGCACCCTGTGGTGTGCGGTTTGCAATAAACTTACCAAATTTGTGAAATAGTAGCCGCTCTCTCCTGCCATCAGACTGTGAGGGAGACCAAAACGAATCACATATTGCATGTTGGAGTGCAGGCGAGGTGGATTGGCCTTCAGCATCACATAAATCAGGCCTGACAGGAAGTCATCCGCGTTAGCAGGCTCACTGTTCGAGGTGGAGAGCGCTTCAAAGACATGCTGACTGCATTTGGACACACACGCAAGTTTGTCCTGAGGCGCTCGTTTTGCATCCATTTCAATTATGGCTGTTAAAAAAAATAGAGGGCAGGATAAAATGTCAAAGACTAGCTTTTCAAACCTTTTAATGATGTTTGCTGTGTATGGCAGACGTACTACTTTCTCTCATGAGCTCGAAGGAGTAGTTCAACATTTTGGGAAATACACTTATTCGCTTCCTGGTGGCAAGTTAGATAAGAAAATCAATACCACTCTCATGTCTTATATATAAGCCTACAGCTAGCAGCTAGTTAACTTAGCTTAGCATAAAGACAGGAAACAGCTAGCCTTGCTCTGTCCAAAGGTAACAAAATCTGCCTACCAGTACCTCTAAAGCTCATTAATTAACACGTTGTGTTGCATTTGTTTAATCGATACAAAAAAACATTTTCTGGCGGGATATGTAGCCTTATATTTAACGGTGAGACATGAGAGTTATATTGATCTTCTCATCTAACTCTCCCCCAGAAAGTGAATAAGCATATTTCCCAACATGTCGAACTGCTCCTCTCAGCACTGAAGTTGTGAATCACCTGTTATAGCAGGCAGAAAGGGGTCGCCTGTGACTGAAGTGTTTTTATCAGGAAAAGGTACGCTCAGCATCTGCGGAGTAACCCAGTTCAAAGAGCTGCAAAGCAAACACATCAGTGTCAAACAGGGCTTCAGGTACAAACACAACACATGTGACTTGTATATAAGGCTTACCGTATCCTTCTCTGGAGAGCCAGGTCCTTCTGTTCATCATCACAGCTGTCATGGCAGAAAACCCATTTGTGCAACCGTGTCATTATTAACTTCTCTACATGCTCCATTATCTGAGTGACCTGAGCCTCAGGAAAACCTGAAAACAAAAATAACATCTCAGAAGTCATTTTAGTATTCTCACGTTTTCTGAATGAACAGCCCGAGAAGTGCTGAACTGATCTGTACTCACTGCTAAAATAATCAGCGAAGGACTGGTAGAAATCCTGCACAAGATCTGACTGCTTCTGCACCGGCAGATCCTGTAAAGATGATGAGAATCTGTGATCAGAACAGCTCTAAGATATCAAAGAGAAGTTTTAAGAAGTGTAATGTTAAACTTTTAAACAGGTAATTACATGGTAAGCCTCCATTGTGTTGAGGAAAGCTGTACATCGGGACTGCAAGCGCTGGGAGGAAGGGCTCCGAAGTATCTTTAGGAAACCAGTGAAGTCACCGGGCTCGAGGCTCTGGTAGGCTTTTAACACTTTTGTAAAGCTTTCAGAAGACTCTGAAGGGACAAAAAGTGGATGTTATTCCAGATAAATAAATTAAACAACATGTTTTAAAACTGAAACATCCATACTCAGAATGCTTCCATTTGTTGAAACACTGCTGGACCAGTTACTGCATTTGGTAAAATAGTGAATCAATGGGGCACACAGGTGGAGAAGGGGCAAAAATCACCACAGATACCAAGGTCCAATCCCTGGCAGCAGTACCTACAGGTTGGTTGTAAACCTACTAGGGATGAGGGCACTACACTACCCATACATATGCACATAGGGGTCTATCTGTACATTAGACTATGAAGGAAAACACCTGTTATTTGCAGCTAGAAATCATGTGCTGAAGAGGCACCTGATGTAACCATGGGGAAAAATTGTAAACAGCTCTTTTTCCATCTAACTTTTATGCTTTTGTGAGACAGGCCTCAGGATCTTGAAGGATCTTGAAGAAACTATGTAATGAAAACAATCTACTACTGTGCTAATGGCAAACACAGACCACCAAAACAGGTCAGTGAGTTGAAGTTTTTGCTTTGAACTCAATAGACTTTGTAGGATCACATGACACATAATTAGCAGCAGTGTGGAGTTCAAGCCATAACTTGGTTGCACTTTTCTATTCTGCTTATGTTGTTCTTGCAGTTGGTAGCTCTCTTAGTTGTGTTGTAGATAAGGCTTTTCATCATCTTAGGGCTTGCTGTCTGAACCAAATGTGGTAAAGCAGCTGATGGGGGGGTTTTTTTACCCAAAGGGAACTCATCCAAACATGTTGCAGATACTTTTTTGACTTGATGGAAGTGAGAATCAAAGTACACAAAGCTAACAGAACTACCTTGGTGTTTTGGAGGCGATGGGCTGCCCCAGAAGAGTCTCCTCATTGTGTTAATTCGACGACCTTTCTCAGTGTTTTTCTTCTCCTCAAATTTGGAGAAGGTGGGGGGAGTTCCATCATTGCTCGGCCTACAAGGAATGACAACATTAGACATCGAAACCTAAAGCCAGTTTAAACCAAAAGCACTTACATTAGACAACAGTTATATTAGAAGATAGTTATATTAACAAAGCATTTATGCTGATGAGTCCATTAATAGTTACTTTGTATATGTGTTAGCAATTATTTAATATCGAGTTGATACTATTAACTTCGTAAATTAAAAGCATTTAGTAGTTATTGTCATTTTATCTGCTCATTAATATGTATAATTAATATACATAACAATGTCCTCCAATGTCTACTCAGGTAATCATCAATGGTGTAACTACAAAGTTTTTTATCATGTTGTGACAAGAATCCATCTACACACTGACACCACCGTGGTGATATCATACCCCTGTCATTACAGCTGACTAAGAGATGTTATAAGTGGTGTGCTTACCTTGTGTCTTGTCTCGGGGCTCCAGCCGGACATGCTCTCTCTCTCCAGCACTTGGAGCAGAAGCCTTGCCATACAGGGTTTCCATAATACCCACAGGCGTTCTTGCAGAGCAGCTCCTGCTGAGAAACTCTGATTCCTCTTTGCTTATCCATCCACATTGTAGAGCTCTCTCATATACTACTCCCACCTATTGGACATGACATTAATATTTCAACCAAATAAATAAAAAGGGGTTTCTATATACGCCATAGGTCCAATACAATTCCTTTTAAAGTTAAAACATTTCAGGGAAGCTCGGTTTGCCCGGTGTTTGTGACTGCAGGGGCCTAAATCTCACAAGCTTACTTTTCATTACAGCTCACCTGGTCATGCTAAACTTGGCACATAACCTCAGGAGTCTTCAGGACACACAACGCTGCAATACAGCACAGTAAAACCCAGGAACAGTCCTTTCCAATGCTCAAAACGTTATGGTTTCTAGATGTGTTGCCATTAAGGGGATGGAAATTTAATTTGAGATACAGTCAGATTCTGCTTCTATAAAAAAAAAAAAAAAAAAAAAACTACAGCTACTTTCATAAAAAAGTAGAAAACAAAAAATAAAAAACACCTGACAACTGACAAATATAGCGGTGGGTATATGTAAATCACCAACTAGTTTGTTTTCCAGTAAATTCAAAAAGAAACTTGCACTCAGATTTTCAGGGACAAAAGACAAAAGCTTTAACTGGTGCAATAAATGCTAATTATGTCAAGGAACCGACCTGTTTTGTCCAAGAATGTATCACTGTGTTTTAACTACTATCGTTCACTGACTCTTTCATGTGACCGGGCTAGTAAACTGTTCACGCTGTTTGGGGTCTTTTCTACAGTATCTAATACTACAGCAAGGCGCCAGTTACCTAAAAGAAGCTGAGCGGACAGTCTGCGGTTGGACCTCGCATTAAACTCCCCATTTAAAAGCACAGCGGCGGTTTCTGAGAGTCGAGTTGTTAACTAACACAGTTTAAGAGCTCGGCGGTGGCTGACTGTCAGCTGAGCGGATTGAGAGATAAGAACCGCCGGCTGGCGACTACTTAACTGTTTCTGTTAAACGTGTCAACTCATTCAACTAGTCTCACAGTCAAAAAGCAAACACCCACAATTACAAAGCCCCAGGTATTAAAATCCCTCCTCACCTGTCAGCTGGTGAAATCATTACTAACTGAGCCGCTTCCTTCTCAGAGTGCTTTTTGGTTTTTCTTTATTTTTTCTGGTGTCCTGACCGTCAAAAACTCATCACAACTTGTACAGCGAGAACGACTACCCTTCAGCCCTCGACCGGCGAGATGTTGTTACGAAAGTACGAAACAGAGGCAGCGAAAATGCAGTAAATAAAAAAAGAAAAGAAACGCAGCCTTCAAACCAGCGCAACCGGAAAAGCCTTGTGGAAACGTCCACGGTGGAAGCGCCGGAAGTGATGTTTCCACCTTTCAAAACAAGACGCCGGAATCACGTGTCCAACACGAACCGGGCATCGTCACTTCCAGCCCGACCATAACCTACCAAATCTCGTAATCACAGAGAACATCCTCACAGTACTTCTGCCTAATGTGATAAATTTTATTTGCAATGTTTTTACCGGAAGTCTGCATATGCTAAGTCTTGTCTGCCTTGACGCTCCTGGGCTGATGAAGAGTCATGAGACATGATCATAACACACATTTGTGAGCATTTTGAGTCTAATTTCTCTCGATACATTAGGGTTCTGATATCCTCCAAACAGTCTTTTTTTGAAGCCCACAAAGCATGGGCTTTATGTTGTAAATGTTGGCCTATAACGCCATTTAATATCCTGCTTAAATGTTCTTTGTGTTTTTCCATTTCTTCTGTCTGCATATCATCTTCTGTTTAGATAGCAGATAACTACTAACCTCAAGCTTTTCTACCATCAAAATAATCTCTCCACTGTCTCTGTCTTTCCCTGAAGTCACTGAAAAAACATACGCCTTATATATTGCTTCTTTATTCACTCAGTATATTCATATTATATTTAATGTATTGAGTCAAAGTCGGTTCCTTGTGCTGAAAATATTTCCAGATTGTCTAAATTTACACAATTAACTTAGTCCTAACTAAAATGTCCTCTGCCACAAAATCGAGGTGTTTTCCAGCTGATACATGCAGCACATTTGTTCATCTCCTGTGGTCACATTGAGAAACTGCAACACAAAAGTTAAATTGGTCAAGTGCCGTCAATGCTGCCATCACAGCGTACCAGCACTTTCGGTAATTTATTTCAAAATAAATCAATTTGACCAGGACAAAAG
Source organism: Macquaria australasica (assembly GCA_005408345.1). Classification (NCBI taxonomy): domain Eukaryota; kingdom Metazoa; phylum Chordata; class Actinopteri; order Centrarchiformes; family Percichthyidae; genus Macquaria; species Macquaria australasica. The sequence goes on from SEMN01000436.1 coordinate 289,327, forward strand.
TGATGTTGAGCTAAAAACAGACTACTCAACAGTCTGTGACTGGAAATTTGGGTCCTCCTGAGGAGGAGTTTACATTCAGCAATTACACACAAATTACATAGAACTGAACAGAAATAAAATGAATTCAAACAAACCATAAATAATCATTTTGGCATTTTTGTATCTTTCCATGGACTTTGTATGCAATCGCCACCGCTGATATTCGCCTTCAATGAGCTTTTCCTGGGGGATTTTAGACTCCTAACCTCTCTATTCCTAAAATCCTGGCTACAGCCCTGGTTGTGTTCGGTTAACTACACCGCATACTCTGCGGTCCCTACAGTACTTTAGCTTAGGTTATATTGTACATTAGTATAAATTACTAAATTCATTTGAAATTAGTCAAATTACTGCACAGTAATTGCCACATAGACAACCTGGGGACATCAGGGCCCCAGAGGGTCTGGACCCGGAGTAAGTGGTCGTGGTCCGCTTTGCTCAGTTGGTAATCTATCTTGTAAATCTAAGCCTAAACTTAAGCAATGCATCATACTTTATGGTGTCTTTACATGAAAAATGTCTTTTTGCAAAGTAACTAGTAACTGCGTCCAGCTGATTAAATCTATTAAATCTATTATGAATCGTTCTTTTAATTTGAAATGCCTGACCGGAATGTCTGCATCTTGTTTTAAAGCGCTGCACTCGTCCTCTACGCTCAACGGTAACTAGGGAACGAGACGCTTCGGAGGAGATAGTTAACGTTTTAGGGATTGTGTTTTTCGCACAACAGACCAGACGAGACTAAAGGGAAAGTTTTTTAAACATACAGCTTTAGAAGTTTGAATGAGGAAAACTACACAAGAGCTGATATTGTGGTGATGTGTTTTCGGTTAATTTAATTGCGAAATCTTTCGTTGCTCAACTCGGCAGAGCAAATGGGGGGGGAAGCTCCATGAAGTTGTTTTAAATAAAGATTAATCGTCCAAGACGTGAGGAGTGTGGGTATACATCATGTCAGATTCTGAGGCTAAGGAAGAGGGCAGAAAGAGTGCAGGAGGTAGAGAAGAAACAGAGGCTGACACACTCAAGATAAAAGGGCAGTCTCAAGTCTACACTGCAACCAGAGACACACTTTTCCCAAAGAAGATAGCTCATACTGGAACACATGCATTGGTAAGTATGTCTTCTCGAATGTGGGTATTTGTACAAAATGAGTACAATTTGTGTATCTGCTCTTGGTGTCAAGAAAAGAGTTAAGCAAAATGTTCACCTCAAACAAAACATTAACATGTTATCTGAGAGCTTTCACTGGCTCATAACAATACTGCACGTCTGCTCTTCATTCAGTCACTAGAATGGGTATTTGGGATGAATCCTGCTATTCCTGCCTTCAGTATGCAAGACCACGATCAGCTAATGGTCCTCTATGCTGGAGCTCATGTTGGGATCATATACAATCACACCTCAAACTCCCAGCACACCCTTCAGGTAAAAATCACCAGTCAGTTTTTGACTTCTTGAGGAATATGTAATAAAAAGGAGATGAGACAGCGTCCTTCAGATTAAGTCAGTGGTATGAGTAACTTGGGTAGCAATATATATACATAAAATATATATATATATATATATATATATACAAATCTTGATAGTATTAACATGCAGGTTGCAGTGTTGATTTGAATAGCCTACTGTATATGCTCAATCTTCTCAGGGTCACTCCCGCCCCATCTCATGTATGTGTGTGAGTGAAGACCGACGCTGGATTGCAACAGCAGACCAGGGGCCGAAAAGCACTGTGATGTTATGGGACTCCTACTCTGGGTAGCTCTTGATTTTTACATGTATTAAGGTATTTTCTATGTATTAACCTTTGCTCTTGATGGTAACCACATTTATGATGAATATTCCAGCATTCCTGTTCACACATTGTTCGATTGCCACCCTGAGGGGGGTGTCACTGCGATGGCATTTTCAGGAGACACAAAACATCTGGTAACCCTCGGTGCTGAGGAAGTTCAAGTGAGTATGACAGTCGTGATACTTCTCTCAAATGAAGGTCAAACACTGTGTGACTTTCTGTCTTTTTAAAAGTAAAAGCTCCAAAAAGTGTCTCTTGATGACATGATAGTTTAGAATATTTATCCATATATTTAGGATCTTTAACGTTATGTCATGATTTTATTGTCATTTTTAGGATTAGGGTTTAAGGGCCATTATGTTAAAAAATAAAAGAATATAAAGCATGTAACTTTTTATCAAATGGTCAGTATCTCAGAACTGTACTCTTTCTAGATGTAACCTTACAACACCAAGTTCACAAAACACAAACACAACTTAGATGATTTGGATTTGACAGTATAAATCAGTAAATGTCTTTGTAGAGTAAAATTTCCATCTATTCACAATCCGTTGATCTTTTCACAGTGCGTGTGTATTTGGGATTGGACGAGTGAAACAGAAAAGCCTTTGTGGTTTACTGAACTCGATCCTAAACATGGTTTGCAAGTAAGTATTTTTTGTCTTGTTTTAACATTTAAATGTCACTTAATGGATGTGACATTCAGGAGCAACATTCAAATGTTGGATTGTTTTTCAGGATTACATCATTTTTAATCCAAATGATAGCACTCAGCTGCTCAGCAGCAGTGAACGCCAGTTGTTATTTTACAGCAGGGTGAGTCCTGCTGTTCCTTTTTGTTGAAATGCATCACACAGCTGTTATGTGTGTGTTTATTGCAATAATCAGCCTGTCTTTTTTCAGGCCCTGGGAAGTCTGCAATACTTTGCCCTGAATGTTAAGAAGGTAAAGATAATTTAGAAAATGTTGTAGAAGACGGTTTCGAATTGTCAGGTGCTGTTTTTCATGGCAATGAGTATTTTGATTCAGCTGTTCACCAGCAGTTCTGTGATGCAGCCACCTGTGGATCTGATGCTTGTGTATTTACGCAGTCTTCTCAACCTGTCAACATGGCTGGCGGGTCACTCAGCCAGTCTGTGTTTCACTGGAGAGAGCCTCAGGTCCTAACAGCGACTGCAGCAGGCAGCCTTGTGGTGTGGGATGTGACGGAAGTCTTAACTGCAAACCAAAGCCTCCCTGGAGTTAAAATCAAGCTTATTCGCCTTCAGAAAGATCCGATCACTGCCCTCACCGTAACTGACAGGTAGCCAGAGCCAGAAATATTCATTGTTATTGTTTTTATAAAAGTGGCATGTGTTTATTGGTCTCTAATCTCTTCTTGTTTGTGTGTCGTTTGATATCACAGCTGTATCGTAACTGGTGACACTCGAGGCCATATCAAGTTTTATGATGAGAAATTCATGCTTCTCACTTGGTACAGTGAATTCAACCTGGACACTATTGTTTCCATTTCCTTTTCCAAAGAGTGTACAGAGGGATACCTGGAGGACTGCGCTCTAGAGGCAAAACCATTAATCATCAGGTAGACGAAATACAATCTATTATGCCTTCAGTCTAAGCTGTTATGTGCATTTTTAGCCAAGGTGACCTCTCTTTTTCTGCAGGAACTTTGTCGTGTCCACAGTCAGATCCACAGTAGTACATGTGAATGCACAGGAAGGCGTCCCTCAAATCCTGCTACATGAGGATTGTGAGCCTCTATATGCAGTGGCCTGCCACCCCAAACAGCCAGCTGTGGCCATGGGCAATCAAAGGGGTATTTTAAAAGTGTGGGACTATAACAACAAAGTGATCATCTGCAGCAGGGTCTTTGAGACAGAGAAGCAGATTCAGTGTGTCGCTTTTGACCCTCAAGGTGAGCCAACATGCTTACTGGCTGTCTTGCAACAAACAAAAGTTGCTGCATGAATTTGCAATTTGGTGTTACATTCTGCGACGTAAAGAGCCGCCTTTTTGTCTCTGAACAGGATTATACCTGGCAGTTGGCTTTTGCAGTGGAGCTGTTCACATACTGAATCCCAGCACTTTACACAGTGATCCAGAGGAGTGTTTCCATTACGCTGAAGACAGCATCCACCACATCACTTTCTCCTCAGACTCAAAGTATCTTGCCACTGCGGTGAGCAAGTCCTTTTTGATGATCAAGTGTAATATGTATTTGGCAACAGTGATTTTGGACTGGAATCTGTGATATAATGTTAGCCTATTGTTATAGCTGTGATTATGAAAGAAAATAGGTTTGTGGCTATGATTATGGATTGCAAATCTATGCAGATCTTTGAGTATGGCATGTATGTTTTATTTCCTTGTTCACTGTTAGGATGCTGGAAAAGCAGTGACGGTGTTCCGCCTGCAGACTAATAAAGGCTCTTTGCCTTGTTGGACGTTTGTGGGCAGATACCACTCCCACTACAAACCCATCAAAGACCTACTTTTTGGGGTTCACCTGGACAGCACCCAACCCAGACTGCTCTCTCTGGGAATGGATCGTCGACTGGTTAGTCTGCTTTGTCAAAGTTTTGTCAAAGACTCTGGATTAGTTTGGTGTTTTGCAATACTGTTTTTTTTTAATGACACATTTTCAGCACACACACCTCTTTGTGCATGTGTGGGACTGATTAATAGGTGGAGTATGACCTGGAAAACAGTGACGTGAATAAGCTTCTCATCTTAAGCTCGGAGCGCCTTGAGCAAAGCGCTGTGCCAATGTGCATGACTTGGTATCCTCCCCTCACTGAAGAGCAGTTTCTTCTCGTTGCCTCAGACCAGTACAAGATGAAGCTTTTCAACAGCACTACCAAGATGTGCAGGTCTGTGAAATACTGTAACAAGATCAGATTATTTGTGAAATGTATTTCTGCGACTATTGTCACCGCAAATACTGGAAAACATTATTGTACATACATGTGTTTTTTAAAAAAAAAACAGAAAGACTCTCCTTGGCCCAGCATATGGCTCTCCCATTAAGAAAATACAGGTCCTTCCCATGTCTAAAGAACCCGAGATGAACTCATACTACCTGGCATACATCACAGAGGACAAGGTCAGTGCCTGTTTGTGGTATTTTATCAAATAACCAAAATGTAATTCTGTGTCTAAAATCAGTAATTTCTTTCTCTTAAAAAATATTATGTGAATATGTTTTGTGTTTTGGGAGACAGACCCCTGGGCTTTTCAACCATATTTAAATTTAGTCGTGTTTTGAGCCACAGTGAGACAGACTGATTCACATTATTGATATTACCACTAAGAGTGTGTTATATTTCCAGGTGGGTCTCCAGATTTTCCCTCTGGATGGGAACCCCTACAAGTCCAATGCTTTGATCTGCCATCCGACAGGGGTGTCTGCTTTTGCCTGCTCCTACGACGGCCGGTTTGTTTTCACCGCAGGAGGATCTGACTGCACTATCCTGTCGTGGGAGATAAACTTAAAGTAAGGTTTAATAGTGCCAACCTGAGAACCAGAGGCAATGCATGAGCAGCGTTATCATGTCTTCTGGAGTTAATCCTCTCTCTTGTTGTGAATGCAGTGCATTGGAGGCAGCAGCTGCCTTGGGAGGAACAGACCTGGATCCCTTTTACGCTCTTTTAGAGGGAGGCAGAGATGGCAAGTTCTTCAGGGTGAGTTAAAAGTTTTCCTCATTCCCTACGACTGATTAGTGTTAAGTGAACAGCCACCAGTTTTTTGAGCGTTTCTGTCTTTAGGAGATGGAGGACTTTTTCTATTACTGCCAAGTCCGTCATCAAGGCATTGACTCAATGGAGAAACGACAGATGTCTATCAAAATCCCCCTGTCAGAGGTTCCCTCTCTAATGAGAGCTTTGGCCTACTTCCCTACTGAGCAAGAGGTACAAATGTGTGTAAATGAAGTGACACTTTTTAACAGCAAATGTCACTTTATCTGACAGTAAAAACATCACAAAAAAAAGTGGTTTTACACCTCAGACCCATATTTATAAATTGCTTTTTTACCAGATAGAAGATATGCATAACGAAGTCAAGTTCAGCAAGTATGCTGAAACAGGAAAATATGTGACCGACATCGACCTGGAGGAGTTTATCAAGCTGTATGTCAACCACCGACCAGCATTTGGCATCTCTAACGATGAGCTTGCTCAAGCTTTTCACGTCCTTGGTGACCGTGATAGTGCAGGACAGCGTGTTCTGCAGAGACATGAGCTGCTGGAACTTCTACAGGCTCGAGGTATGCTGCAGGCTATTCATTCAGAAAATGCTAAGTCTGTCTTTAGCTGCATTACTGAGAAACATCTTGATCCTCTGTTCCAGTTTCTAAATACAATGAATATGTTTCACTGTCAACGTGGCACAAAGTCCAACATTTGCATCATTTTGAGATTATCGTTGACAGGAGAACACATGACAGAGGAAGAGGTGGCAGAGTGTTTCACAACACTTTTAGGCCTCAATGAAGAGGAAGAGGAAGAGGAAGGAGGAGCAGGAGGAGGGGAACGTTGTGTGCACGACATTTATAAATCTGACAGTATGTAAAAGAAAAACTCACTCACAAACCATAACCTAAGAATTCACATGACAACTGAAAAACACCCTTTGATTTGTGTGTGTGTGTGTGTGTCCAGGTGGAGATTTAGAATATTCACTGGAGTGTGCGATCCCAGATAACATATCTATGGAGACATTTACACGTCACATCCTGGGCTTCCCGTCCTCAGCAGAGCAGAGTGGCCGGTCTTCCCCTCCAGAGTGATGAAAGCAACAAACTGTCAAAGAGAAGTTGTGTTGGTGACGAGCCTCAGACTCTCTGCTGCTCTATTTAAGGTTGCCCTAACAGAGATGCTGGAATTTTTATGTATTTGAATTGAAAATATGATGAATAAATATCAATATTAAGTTGGATCCTCATGTCCAGCTTAGTCACATACAAGGTTCAAGGTTAATTTATTTGTCTTTTTACAACACAGGGTTGCACAATGAAATTAAGTTGTAGCCCCCGTCATGCTAAGATAAGATAAGATAAGATAAGATAAGCCTTTATTGTCCCACAGCGGGGAAATTTTTAGCGTTACAGCAGCCAGCAAAAATGTCATATATAGAAATACAATAAAAATAAATAGAAAAATAGTCCTGTACACAGTATAGACAGAAATAAATAATAGAGTGACTGAGTGCAGTTGTAAGTATGAACAAATAGATAAGATAAAAATATTGCACATATATAATATATATGTACATGAAAATATTTCACAGCAACATATGAAGTAGATAACATCATGAATAAAATATATGCATGAAGATAATGCACAGCAGCAGATGAAATATAGTAGCGAATAGTCTGCACACTGACAGTCAAGTGTAGATTACCGGGAGCTGTACTGATTATAGAGTCTGACAGCAGCAGGCAGGAAGGACCTACGGTACCTCTCCTTCAGACACCGCGGGTGGAGCAGCCGATCGCTGAAGGAGCTGCCCAGTTCTAATAGAGTGACATGTAGGGGGTGGGAAGTGTTCTCCAGTAGTGATGATAGCTTGGCCACCATTCTTCTGCCACCCACCACCTCCACTGGGTCCAGAGGGCATCCAAGGACAGAGCTGGCCTTCTTTACCAGTCTGTCCAGTCTCTTCCTATCCCTGGAAGAGATGCCACTGGCCCAACAGGTCACCCCATACAAGACGGCTGATGCCACCACAGAGTCATAGAAAGTCTTCAGGAGCTCACACTGCACTCCAAAAGACCTTAGTCTCCTGAGCAGAAAGAGACGGCTCTGGCCCTTCTTGAACAGAGCGTCCGTATTGTCTGACCAGTCCAGTTTGTTGTTGAACACCCAGATACTTGTACAATCTCACAATCTCAATGTCCGTTCCCTGGATGTTCACTGGTGTAGGTGGAGGGAGTTTGCGCCTGCCGAAGTCCACCACCAGCTCTTTGGTTTTACTCGCGTTGATCTGGAGGCGGTTCTGTTGACACCAACCCACAAAGCCCTGGGTCAGTTCTCTGTACTCCCCATCATCCCCGTCGGTGATGAGGCCGACGATGGCAGAGTCGTCAGAGAACTTCTGCAGGTGACAGTTCGAAGTGTTATGGGTGAAGTCCGCTGTGTAGAAGGTGAACAGGAAAGGCGCCAGAACGGTTCCCTGTGGAGCCCCTGTGCTGCAGAGAAGTGTGTCAGACACACTTCCTGTAACCTCACATACTGTGGTTGGTTTGTGAGATAGTCCAGGATCCATGCTGCCAGGTGATGGTCCACCCCAGCGTGCTCCAACTTGTACCCCAGAATCCTGGGCTGGATGGTGTTAAAAGCACTGGAGAAATCAAAAAACATGATCCTCACAGTGTTTCCAGCCTTTTCTAGGTGAGAGAGGGATGTGTGAAGTAGGTAAATGACAGCGTCATCCACCCCAATGCGGGGTTGGTAGGCAAACTGCAGAGGGTCCATACATGGGCTCACCAGCGGACGCAGGTGAACAAGGACCAGTCTCTCCAGGGTCTTCATCAGGTGAGAGGTCAATGCCACTGGCCTATAGCCATTGAGGTCCTTGGGGTGTGGGGTCTTCGGCACAGGAACCAGACACGATGTTTTCCACAGTTTTGGCACCCTCCCCAGCTTCAGACTCAGGTTGAACAGGTGCTCAACAATCCCACATAGCTGGTCCGCACAGGACTTCAGAAGTCTGGAGCTGATGCCGTCTGGGCCCGCCGCCTTCCCCACCCTTATCTTCCTCAGTTCGTTTCTCACCTGGGATGTTGTGAGGAACAGTCCAGTTGAGCTTGTAGAGAGCATGGGGGCTGAATGGGGGGTGTTTGCGGGTGTGAAATGGGGAGATGGGCCCAGCCCAGGCTGTGGTGTGGGTGTATTAAGTGGCTGTAAGCTGAGGGCTGTGTGGAGTGATAAGTGGTGAGATGAGGGAGGGGGAGGGCTGTAGGCAGGGAGGGTAGATGGTAATGATGGTTGCAGAGGAGACGGGGCAGGGGGAGGGGTAGATGCCTGATCGAATCTGTTGAAGAATACGTTCAGGTCATCTGCCCACTTCTGATCCCCCGCAGGCCGGGCTTGGAGTCCATATGGCCCGAGATGGTTTTAAGGCCCTTCCAAACTCCTCTGGTGTTATTTTTCTGCAGTTGACTCTCCAACTTCCTCCTGTAGCTGTTTTTCCCCTCCCTGATCCTCCTCCTTAGCTCTCGCTGAACTCTCTTCAACTCATCATTGTTACCCGATACAAAAACTCTCTTTTTTTCCTTGAGGAGAGCCTTAATATCAGGAGTGATCCAGATAATACACACACAGAACATTTATACACATATTTAATATTAGAATTGAATAAAAATAAAAACAATAACTACAGTTATATACATATAGTATACATATTATACTACATATAAAATTAATTTTGGAAGGAAAAATTACAGATGAACAAATCGAACAGTATTTAAAGTACTTGTTTTGATATTTAAGGTACATTTTTCTGTTAATACTAATTTTAACTTAAGTCGAAATTTGAATGCAGAACCTTTACTTTGGAATACTTCTCCCACTATTGGATAATACCATTTCATTACATTATGCAAACAGATAAGAGAACATCTATTCATTTTTTCCTCCTTAATTTTTAAGAGATTACACCCCTTTTTGTTTTTTATTCAGAAGCAAAAGAAAAACGAATACTTCTTAGCAAGTAACACGTTGTTGGAGTCATTTGAAGGCTGGATAATTTTGACACATATCCAGTAATTGTTTTGTGCTCTAAAAAGAAACCAGAAAACAGGACTGAGTGTGATCTGAAGCTTCAGGTTTATTTTGAGGTCTGTGGTGGGTGGGGGCTCCGACTCCGACCAATCAGAAACGCGTTAACACAGGCACTTCCTGCTCTCTGCTGGAGGAGCCTGGGAGCCGTCTTTTGTCAGCTGGTCCCCGCGACTCCAACTTACGTCAACTATTTAACGAGACAACAAGTTAACATGGGCCAGTAATTACCAAGAGCGGGGTTTAAAAATGAGCGAACCGAGGAGCCGGACGGAACAGCACGAAGTTGACGAACTTTAACCAGCAGCCAGCCTTAACCGCGTTTTCCAGCGCTGTTGGCAAGCCTCATGAAAGGGAGTTTTTATTGTCCTAGCTTGCTGGCTAACGTTAGCTATCTGTCTGGCGAGTTACCGACATGGCTACTAGAGAGGCGTCTCTGCGGCAGAATTACCGTCGCCCGCCGGCGAGCGTTAAGCAGGAGCAGGAGGACGACTCGGACGCGGAGGAGACTCACCTGGCGCTGAGGAGGTCGGACGGGCTGGAGTCCCAGATCATCCACAGCGGGCACTTCATGGTGTCCTCGCCCCACAGCGAGCACCCCCCGAAGAAGGGCTACGACTTCGACACTGTCAACAAGCAGACCTGCCAGACCTATCATTTCGGCAAGGCGAGCATGTCTCACCTCTCCATAGACGCCTCGCTGACCAAACTCTTTGAGTGCATGACTCTTGCGTACAGGTATGTTATTGCATGTCCCGCCATCCTGTGCTCGCATGGGGACGTTCAATTTCGTTTTCACGTAAAAGTCTTCGCCCGGCTCACGTCGAGCTCTCCCCCAGTCCTTGTCGGTACAGTCAAGCGATGGGACGCTGGTGTGAAATTGCAGTCACGAGTCTTCTCTTGGTGTAACTCCCTGCTTGGCCGCTCATGATTTGTAGTTTAGTTCAGTGCAGTACTCGCGATGGAGTAAAAATACTCTACTTAAGTGAAAGTGCAGAAATGTTATCAGCAAAATGTAAATAATCTGCAGAAAAATGTCAAATGTGACTGATATATTATTGTACTGTGTATGACGATATTAGATTGTTAGTAATAATGCATTTTGCTGTTGTAGCTGATCAAGGTATACAGCTACATGGTAAGGGGCCCCCAACTCGATACTTGTTTTTGAGGTTAGAAACGACTAGTCTAATCCTTAACAATGCATTGTAATTTATAAGCTTATCATGTGAATTTATTGTAAAATACAGTCAAATAAATGTGTAGTAAAAAGTATAATATTTCCCCCTGAAATGTAGTGGATTAGAAGTATAAATTGGCACAAAATGGAAATACTCAAGTTAAGTACAAGCGTTTCAGATTTGCACTTCAGTACATTACTTGACTAAATGTTCTTGTTACTTGCCACCACTGGTTTAGTGATGACACATTATGAACTCTGAGGACAGGGCCTGATGCGCTCAGATCACACTCTCATTGCTCTTGAAAGATCTTTGTTCTAACTGAGCAATTGGATAAGAAATCGGGCCTTGCTAAAGTTGCCTTCTTCGATCCTATCAGACGGATTTGGCAACATTCTTTAATTGTTTTTTGTTTTGATAGTGCTGAACTGGAACACTGGCAGGCACAGCTCCAGACTCGTTCAGTCATTTTTAAATAAGACTTCAAGTCTTCATCGTGACGTATGAATTACATAATGTTCTTGCTGAGCTGCTGTGGGTCAGGTGGTAGAGAGCAGATGACCCATTAATTGTAGAGATGGTGGTTTGAGCGGTGAGGACGGATACGTTCTGTATACTCTCTCTGTCTCTGTTTCAGACATGAGTCCAAATTCATTCTGGGAGAGAGAGAGAGACAATCAATACAAATCCTTAACACAATTATTAAAACCGCCGGGTTCTCTAGAAATAATTGTTTTAAATATCAGTCAATTTAATTTTGGATTTATCATGTAGTCTATAAAATGTCACAAATACTGACAAATGACCCTCTAAGAGTTACCAGTGTCCTCAGATATTTTACTTAGTTTGACAAACAGCATAAAAAGTATTTAGTCTGTAATTGTGTAAAACTGAGAGAAGCAAATAACATTCATTCCCAGCAAGTATTTGGAATTTTTACTTAATAATTGACCAAAATTATTAAACAAAAATGAAAACTGGACTTGACTTTTATTCCTAGACTCCCTTCCTTAGATGTTATATATGCTGGACTTTATTCTCCAGACAATACCATCCTCCAGATAAAATCCTTTAAATTAAAAGGTGTAATTCATAATGCAGCCCAGTGTCCTGAAAAGGCAAACAAAGACACAAACCAGGACATTTGTAGGCTTTAAACAATGTAAAAGCAGTGTAATTATGAAGATATAAACTAAAAGTTGCAAATAAAAGTTGGGTTTTAATGCAGTTGAGTGTAACAAAATATTTTAAGCTTAGATTCTTTTAAATCTAAGGTTGAAACTTACTTTTATCGCACAGCTTTCCCTCATTTCATCTGATTCTAGTTTTTTTTTTCTGTTTATGGTTTCTGCCATTTTTTTTATTTATGTGGTTCGTTTTGTACTTTTATTCTTATATTGCTGTGTTTCTATATTATGATTTATGTGTTCTATGTGAAGCACTTTGTAACTTTGGATAAGTGCTATATAAATAAAGATACTATTATTATTAAGAGGTAAATTGTAAACAAAAAAAAAATGCTGGGCTCACGTTACTGATGGTTCTCTGTTTACAGCTGTAGTGTTGCTGTAGTGTTACTGTAGCGTTGGTGCAGAACCAGCTGCTCAGGATTCCCTCTGACTTTGGAAATGGCACCAATGTGGATTCACCGGGAAGACTAATTATAGACCAGGAAAGCACTACTGCAAGTCGCTGTTGTCATTCATCTGATAAGGAGAAGTATTGATGTACATGAGAGAGCATTTACTCATTTACTGGCTCTGTATAACACCGCCAGCTTTTTCTACTCCCAGGGACTCATACAGTACTCAAAGTAAGCACACAAATGAAAACAGGGAAAAAGTGGAAAAGACAGGACAGGAAGGACAGAGTGTAAAAAGGACAGGACAGGAAGGATGGAAAGAGAGCAACTGTGATCTAACCCTTTTGGATTGTGATAAACATTGCCCTATCAAAGCAGATTGGAAATAAGAAAAAAACATTTTTATCATTTGTCACTGTCTCCTGCCCTATGAAAATGAAACACAAACTTTCAGACATGTCATTTGAAAAACAATTTTAAAAAGTTGGTGTGTGTTACCGTTACAGAGCAGTAGTATAAATACACTCAGACGTTAAACTTCATACCAGAATTATTTGAGGCCACATAGTGTCGATCAATTATGGGGCAACTTGTTTATTATTGTCTGCAAACTAAATTGCAGACAAAATTGTGAACAGCCTGTCCACGGCTACAGTAATGTGTTGTAATCATGCATTTCACATCCTGTAGCCATAGTGGCGCACACTAATGAATTCCTCCGATGTCGCCTGGTTTTACCTTTTAGTAGTGCACATGTGTGCTGTTTTCCCTCGGTTTATCTGACTCCTTGTCTCCGTATCACAGTTTTATCTGTCATTCTAACTTGGGCTTGACCTTGGCAGATTTCTGCTTGTTTGTTGTGTTTGCTTAATTTCTCGGAGTCTTTTCAGTACAGCGCCAGTGTTGGTCAAGGTGACCTGTACCTTTTTTTTTCTTTTTCTTTTTTTTTTTTTTTAATTATTTGTACAGTTGGATTCTCAGGGTAGAGTTCAGCTTTTTTTTTCCTGTTCCAGCGGCAACAGACAAATCACCCATTCTGTCAGTAATGAGTAACAATCTCTTTTGTGTCAAATTTATTTTAAAATGTACTAATTTTTTGTCATTTGTAAAATAGACACATTGTTCCAGAGCGTAGTGCATTGACATTAGGAGCCAAATTCAGGCCAGTCCGCCAGTGAAACACTCAGTCATCAGACATGTAACTCCTGTCACCTCACCAGACGGTGTTCTCTTACCTTTTACTGAGAGATGGATGCTGGTTTAGTGTTACAGCGAGCAAGCATCACTCTTAGGCATTAAGGCTTGGGGGTCATTGTCAGTATAAATGTCAGGTTTCAAAGGTGACATTTTAAAGATTCTCAACATTTCTTCCTGCTGGTGTCAAGTTATTAAAGTTGAGTGGAATAGATTTGTGATAAAACAAAATCCAAGTTCAGGTGTTGTGTTATTGTGGGGTTAGAAGAGGCAATGGGCATTTTTTAAGTCTGTCTTTGACAGTTTGAATTATTGTTGAGACATTGGTGATCTACTTGTACAGGTTAAACCATCGTATTTGTTACATAGAATGAAATTATTTCACTGTTAATTTTCTTGTCTTTTCAGTGGTAAGTTGGTGTCTCCCAAATGGAAGAACTTCAAAGGTTTAAAACTGCTTTGGAGAGACAAGATTCGCCTCAACAACGCCATATGGAGAGCCTGGTATATGCAGTGTAAGAATTTCTCTCTTTCATTTGTTATCCATGGAGTAGTGTAGACTGTATTGTTTAGTATTTAGTTTAAAGTGGCTTGAATTGAACACTTCTTAAATCAAGCTGCAGCATGCGTGAAGACACCAGGATCTGGTTCTGTTGTCAGAAATAGTGGGGAGATCCCTTCAGAAATCTGAAGGACATTTCGGCACATATTGCCAGGATGTCACCAGGCTTTATTTTTCCTCTCAGTTCACATGTTTATGTTTATCACAACCTATTACAACAACAGTACTTGCAACATTATCTGTAAAAGCATGAACTACTACAGTATGGACCTGTGTTCTGTTAATAATACTAATAATAATAATAATAATAATAATAATAATAATCTTTATTTATAGAGCACTTTTCTAAAACCACTTTACAAAGTGCTTCACACAAGGCAACAACTTCACAACAAGCAGATCATAACATCAAATAAAATAAAACAAATGAAACAAATAAAAACAAATAAAACAAGAAAACAAATAAAAACCAGCAAAAACTGTAGTCAATAAAATCAAGAAAAGTCAGGAAAAGCTCTCCGATAAAAGTATGTTTTAAGAAAAGATTTAAAAGAGGTCACTGATTCTGCTGCAGGCAGCTCGTTCCAGAGCTTTGGGGCTCTGACTGCAAATGCTCTGTCACCCCTAGTTTTCAGCCTTGCTTCGGGAACAGATAAAAGACCTCTGCCCGAGGATCTCAGGCTACGTACTGGCTTATTCTAGGATTACTAGGAGGTCAGATATGTAGGATGGAGAGAGGCCATGGAGAGCCTTAAAAGTCAACAGTAAGATCTTAAAATCTATTCTAAAACATACTGGGAGCCAATGCAAGGAGGCTAAAACAGGTGTAATGTGGTCACTTCTTTTGGATCTTGTTAAAAGCCTGGCAGCTGAGTTCTGTACAGTCTGGAGCAGATTAATAGATTTTTGGTTGAGGCAGGTGAAAAGGCCGTTGCAGTAGTCTAGACGTGAGGAGATGAAGGCATGTAAAATGGTCTGTGTCATTAAAAGATAGAATTGATCGTATTTTGGCAATATTTCTAAGATGATAATAACAAGACTGCACAAGTTTTGTTGTGTGCTGCTCAAAGCTTAAGTTACTGTCAAACCAAACGCCAAGATTCTTTGCAACAGGCTTGATGTGTTCCATCAGGGAACCAGCTGATAGCAGGATTTGTTTTGCTAAGTTGTGGGGGCCAATTACAACAATCTCTGTTTTGCTGGAGTTAAGCTGCAGAAAATTCTGTGACATCCAGTTTTTGATATCGCATAGGCAGTCATGTATTGAACTCAGCATGCCAGGATCAGTGGCCCATATCGGGCAGGTAGATCTGCGGCATAACAATGGATGGAAACACCATGTCTCTGGATAATATGTCCCAAGGGAAGCATGTACAGAGAAAATAAAATTGTTGTTAATGATTGTGAGATATGTATTGGCACAGTTTTTGCAACTTGCTGCAGTACTAACGGGTTTGTTTACATGCCATGAGTAGTTTTGTGACAGTGACTTAATGGCAACTCTCATGCATGTCTCAAAAATAAATTCAAACTGGGTCAAGCTTTTTATGAGCTACGAGCTGAGGTCTGACCATTCACCTAAAGCTGTTCATGTTGTAGTCTGCATACATGATGTCAGTGAAAACGTATGTAATAATCTACATTATTTTGTAATGGTTTATGTTTTGTGTAATTTTTAATATTCTTTTGTGACACTTGTTGGGTGTCTTGTACACCCACGTGTGCTGGCTACTTTTTATGTTTATGACACAAAATCAATCAATCAAAGCCTGGCTGGTGAAGAAGTTTGAGTTAAAAAGTGAAATGTCGCTTTAACCACTTTTGTGAACTTTATATTTTTTAAGAAATGTGTGCTATAAGATGTTCATTTATTTTTTTTATTGTATTGTAAATGTAATTCACTGGTATATAAAAAAAGGAATCTGTGTATTTCAACTGAGGATGACTTTGAGGTTGTTTTTCTCACCCAGATGTGGAGAAAAGGGAGAATCCTGTTTGTCACTTTGTTACTCCCCTGGATGGAAGTATAGACATGTACGTCCATCGTCCTGCAGAGGTAAACAAACAGCAATAGTGACTTTCTGTTGTTTCTTGCCACTGAAATCCTCCTGTGGATCATTTTATGTTCAGTCTCTCAAACACTTTTATCATTATATCATTTAATTTTATGTTTCCCTTGTCACTTCCTGTCATTGTGCTGTGTGTTTGTTATGGACTTTATGGGTTTATTTTCCATCTCCCTCTTTCTTCTGCAGGCCACTGCCACAGACGGGAAATGCTGGAAAAGAAGAATTGAAATTGTCATAAGAGAATACCACAAATGGAGAACATACTTTAAGAAAAGGGTACTATATTATTCAATTTTCTATAAATACACAGATATACAATTCGCAGATGTATCCTGTTTGTTTGACTGGCCAAAAAACATTAATATTATTTAATGTGACACTAAGTCTTTTATAGTTGCAGAAACACAAAGATGAGGACCTCTCAAGCTTGCTTAAGGTATGAAGAACTGCATAATGCTCAACCACCAAAGTGCTGTTAGTAACAACATGAGCATTACTATCAGCAGATCCATTAGTTCCACCAGATGTTAATACTAATGGAATTAACCCATGCTAACCCAGTCACCTTCACATTATTTATATACTTTTTAACATATACTTTTCACTGCTTGCACCTAATTTAGCTTGTAACTTGCTGACAGTCACAAAATACATACATGATGTCATGTAATTCATAAGGTGAATTATTTCTTTAGACAAGTGCATGAAGTGTGAAGACAAAGTGTTAGTTTAGTGGCAACCCGTTTTGGCTGTACTCAACACTGCATGTTTGCGTGTCATTAACTGGCTTGGTGGTTGCATTTTAAATACTCAAAGGGGCCAGAGGAGCAGCTATCGCTGTTTGGGGAAGTCTCTCCAGACATCCGTGTCTCCTTTTATCAGGATGAAGAGACAGCAGCACGCCGTGTGCCTCGTAAGCATAATGAAACACCTGCCCCCATGGAGATGGACCCCCTCTTTGACATGGATGTTCTGATGTCTGAGTTTTCAGACACGTTATTCTCTACGTTGGCCTCACACCAGCCCATAGCCTGGCCCAATCCAAGGGAGATTGGTGAGAAAATCATCAACCGTCTATTTTATGAAATCAGTAGAGACAGTTAGATTTTTAGTGTCTTCTTGTATCATCTTCTATTGATTTTTAGCTAAACTCCTACTTTTGTCTTTTGTTCATTGTTTTCTCTACATTCGAGTTTGTTAACAAACCTCACTAAATTATGTAACATCTGAATATGAGCCCTGCTTTGGGGCTGGATCTCAACAATATGTATCTGTCAAAATACTGGATGTCTTTCCCCTGCTCTCCCACAGCTCATGCAGGGAATGCAGACATGATCCAACCAGGACTCATCCCCTTACAACCCAACCTGGACTTCATGGACTCTTTTGATCCGCTGCAAGGTAGCAGTAAGACACCAAATAAACACATAAACAGCTCACACACTGCAGGACTCCAATGTCCACTTATTTATTTCACCAAGGTAGCAGTAAGACACCACCCATAGCTGCAGTAGTGCACACGCTAACAGTTCACACTTTACAGTAATCGAGCGCACATGTTCTAGTAACTCTGCTATAGCAGTTGGCTTAGTCCAACACAACCAGTAGTGTGGTTTTACTAACCTTTAGCTAACATAGAGACTCTTGTTCCAGACTTATTTCACAGCCTCCGTCAGACCGTCTTCCCCTCCATTTCCCCCACTGCATCATCTGTCACCCCTCTACCCAGCAGCAGCTCTCAGTCACAGGTAAACAGTCCCTAACACACACCACCACGAAGAGAGTTTGTGTAAGGTCTGTGTAATTTGTCCTAGATTTAAGACTATTCGTTTTTGGTCAGTTTACAAGGATTTACGCCACATCTTCCACCATCTTTCTGTCTTAATGTAGTTACACAAAAACAAATCAGTGTAACATAATAATATTACTAAACTTTATCTACATAGCACTTTTCATACATGACTTGCTGCTCAAACTGCTTAACATTAAATTTATATTCGTCTGAGAATCAACCACTCACTCAGAATATGGCTGAATATGGCTAAATATTTTGCTTCTCTTTCATGTTGTCGTCCTCCTTGAGCTCCCCCAGAAGTCATTTATTCAGCCATATTTTTGTGAAAGTATGTTTCATAGTTTCTGTTGGGTCCATAGATGCAGCTTTACAGTCGGTCCTTGTCTGACTTTTAGATACAAAAAGATAACAGTAACTGTATCTAGCATGTTAGTGTAGTTAAGGGCACGTCCATGGACAAGTTTTTAAACAAGTAAAATTATCTTAAATTTTATTCTTCAGTTCACTGGAAGCCGGTGCAGGGACTTTAAAAAAGGAGTGAAACTTTGGCAGTATCTTCTCTGAGATGTAACATTGTCGTTTTTGGATTTGTGTACCATAAACCCTCTTGAGAACAATATAGGTATATCCTAAGGACTTAAAAGATATGCATCTGTCTGAACTGGGTGAATAGAAAGACAGAAATAATTGCAGCTAGTTTGACAAAGATTTGTCCACAATCCTGTCCCAGTCTCCTGTCTCTACCCTCTCCTCTCATTAAATAGTTGCATTAGGACAACTAGTGTTTTCTTAAGTGCAAGTTTGTTGCAGTTGTGAAAATTAAGCTGCAGCATCAATATTGAGCAGCCAGAAAAGTCAGTTATTCATTAATTTCTGAATGAATAATGAATCCACTTCTGACATTGTCATTACTGACAAATAAATAAACCATATAAAAGGTTTAGAAAGTGTAGTAAGACGGCCCTTCTACTGTCATAATCTTAACCAGCACAAAAGAGAAAATGTCCAGCTATACGATTATATTGCCCTAGAAGAAAAGACTAAGTGTGTTTCTTTCCTTTTCCTTTGTCATCCCTTGCCAGGCCCAGTTAATGCCCTCCATGCAACTTACAACCAACCACATCACCCCTCCTGGCCCCTCTCCCATGACCAGTCAAACCAGTCGGACTGGTGGTGGTGCCTATGTACAAAACTACATGCCTCTGTTTCCTGGGCAGGTGGCGCCCAGTGATCAAGCAGTAGTTTCCTCAGTCTCTCAGCCATTATCCCATGATCCTCTGGCACAGTGCCTTCCAGGTCAGGACTTGGCCTCAGCAGCACCCATGGTTCCCTCGTCCTTGGACAACACCTCAGCGCTGGGTGGGACTGTAGCTCCATCTGTGATTACACACACAGCCTCCTCTACTGACACACACAGCAACGCAGCCACCACCGTTGGCCACGGCTCAGACTTTAGCTCCATATCCACACAACCTCCTCCATCTCAACTCCCGCCCTTGGCACCATTGCCTGCCCCTTCTGTCCAGCACCCTCAGACCTTTGCCCTGCCTCGCCCCATTCAGCCATCCAGTGCCAACAAAAACCGCCCTGTGCAAAGGATTGCTCCTGCTAACACCCTCCCCCCCTCCCACCTCATCCTCACAGGTCTGTTGTTTCTGATCTCAAGATCAAGATATTGAATTCTACATTTTGGGGAAATTGTGCATTTAACATTGTTGTTCTGGCAGCGGAGTTGTGTCACTTTAACTTAGTTACCACAAGATAGCGCTCAAGCCTTC
This sequence comes from Macquaria australasica, assembly GCA_005408345.1. Lineage (NCBI taxonomy): Eukaryota > Metazoa > Chordata > Actinopteri > Centrarchiformes > Percichthyidae > Macquaria > Macquaria australasica. The sequence continues at coordinate 309,104 of SEMN01000436.1, forward strand.
CTTATTCAGTCCTATTGATTGCATATCTAAGTCACTGTGGCTCGTACCACTCATAATGTCAATGATTTTATGCCTTTATTAGAGAGCTGACGGCAGAGAGCTGACAGGAAATGTGTGCGTGACCGGGCGGGTGTTGCAGTCCATGGTTGGCACCCCAACCCCTAGGCCACAAGGGTGCCCCCTGCTTTTGTTTTAATTAAACAGCTTATCTTTGTAAAATTCAGTTTCAAGATATTAAATTGTGCAGTTTTTGGCCTGAAACCTGTTCAAAAAGATGAAACCTGTTTCAGAGTTTTTTACCCACAGATTTTATTTCCTGCATAAATGGAAAAGCCACTGAGGAAAAAGGCAGGGGGGACCCATATGTCAAAAATGATAACTAATTTTTGGATGTTCACGTATGAATGCACATAAAGCTAACACTGTGGTGCCCTGCTGTCAATGTTCACCCCCTCAGCCCCTTTCCCAGGCCATGCCAATGCTGTGATTGTTACACCAACACCTCTGAAAGCAGATGTGGTCCCTAATACTGGAGTGGTCATCACTCCTTCCCATCTTGGAGGGGTATGTTTTCAGCTCTGTGTCAGTGTCATCCTCACTGTTTCAGTGTCTTCTTACACAGTGGGACTTGAAATTGTTGAGAATAGAAAATTACAAAAGTGCAACATTTAGATTTCACTGTTCATTTTGCTGTGTTGTGTGTAATTCATAGATATGAAACTGATTGGGGATCAGTTACAAAGAAAGATCATATTTTATTGTAGTGGTTCTCAGTCTTGTACCTCCTTTTTTTTTTTTTTTAAATTTCTAGTCTATTTGTTCTCTTTTCATGTATCTCAGGCTGGATTTCACGTTGTGTCTCAGACACAGAAGTCTCCCCAGCCGATTGTCCCCAAAGAAAAGTCCTATTCTTCCAGCCGCAAAAATCAGAAAGCCTCCTCTAGTGTCGGTGAGAGTTCACTCTACCCAGAAAAGCAGATCATAACTACAAACCCACCACTTGTTACAAGTTTGTTTGTTTGTTTTTTCTTTCCAGTTCACAGTCAGTCAGCATCAGGTCAAATATCACCACGTGGGTTAGATCAAGTTCCTAGTCCCCAGTCACTGATCAGCAGCGGCAGTACACCTCTGGTAAAGAATGAACAAAATCAGGTTTGTGTTTCAGTGTGTTCGAGTTTCTTAACATAAATGATTTGCTAGTGTGATCGCTCCGTTTTTGTGAGCGTATTAGTATTTGAATGACATAAAGGTCTTTCACAGGTTTTTTTACATTAAGGCATGTAGTTAGAAATCCTGGATTGAGCGCCTAGGCAAATGTTTTACCCTGTTCCTAACATCGATAGCATTTTCTCTTTTCCTCTGCAATATATGGCACGCTCTCAGTAAGCCTCTGTGTAATATTTTCACTTCTGTTGTGTGACAGGGCCGGAGGACAACACACTCATCTGCTGAGAAAAAGAGACGATCAAACATCAACATTGGCTTTAAAACGCTCTGCAACCTGGTTCCCACTCTAAAGTCACAATCAAATGTAAGTCTGTGTACCTGCGTGTCATCATAAAACATCTATAAGAGATTCAGGACATCACTGTTTCTGGCCAGTATTTTCTGCACATATTGGTCTAAATATTTAATTTGCTTTCTCCCTCCCTGCCATATTCACTAACTGTGTTCATTTAGATCAGTAATGCAGTCATATTGCAGAAGACAGTGGAGCACATTGGGAAGCTCCAGCAGGAGAGGCAGCACATGCCGGAAGAGATCAAAAGACTACGAGAGGAGATAGAGGAGCTCAACACCTCCATTAAGTATGTTACAACATCGTTTATATCTCACCCGTCTTTTAGTGTACAAAAGTTGCACAGACACTTAACACATTAACTCTCAACTGTTTCTGTCTCCTGTCGCTGCTTAACCACAGCTTTTGTCAGAACCAGCTGCCTGCAACAGGGGTTCCCGTCAGGCGGCATGGCTTCGACCACATGCAAGAGAAGTTCAATGAATATGTAAAGAGCCGCACTCTTCAGAACTGGAAGTTCTGGATTGTATCCTTCAGCGAAAGGGCATACACTGACTTACACCATTTGCTGCTCATTAATAACACAGAGTAGGGTGTAAGCATTTCGATTTGATCTGGAATGCTCTGGTGTCTGAGAGGCACCTTGTTCAGATCAGACTGATACATGGCAGAATGACTATATCCTGTGTCATGCACAGTAAATGTAGACTTAATAAAGTAAAACCTTGTTCAGGGGACACAGTGCCTACATCATTTAAAATATTAATACAAATAACCAAAAACAAGAAGGGGATTGTTGGTTATTTGGCAAATTATTTTGGACTCTCCCATCTCGGGCAGAATTTCCCAGCATTTTGTCTGGTGGCTCAGTTTCCTGCTCTGGAAGGTGTCGTCTACACACTGAGCCACTCCTAGAGCAAGTGTGACCTGAGTCATACTAACACTACAAGATTTTATTACTTGCATACTTTTCAGGTTAAGCAAATGAAGCACGGCGTGGTAAAACAATAGCTGCAGGCGTACACGTTAGTGCTTAAACTGTTGATCAGGCAGAAGTGCATTCGTCTCACTCTCCGTAGTATAAATGATCCTTGACTGTCACCCATCATAGTTCAGCATCATTATCAAGCCTCTCTTTGAGTCATTCAATGGGATGGTGTCAACTACAAGCCGGGCAGAGCTGTATCAGACCACACTGCAATGGCTCGATCGTCACTGCTCCCTTCCCATGCTCAGACCAAGTAAGTAAAAGATTATTTCTCTTAGTAGTAGTTCATCGTGGATCATTTGCAGCCCACAGGGGACTTCCTTCCAGCTGCAAAGTGTTCACCACCACTCAAATAATTCAGTTACTCAAGATTTTCTACTTCTTATCTGTCACTATCTCTATTTGTTGTTCCTTCCTTCTGTTATCAAGCAGCCATGACATGGCAGGAAATTTAACAGTGCATCTCATGTTTTAGTAATACATGAAATCACTCTCAGCATCAACTTCATGGGCAGAAATGGTGTTGATCACACTTTCCAATAATTGGTTGGCTTTTTTTCACCTCCCACTTGATCAAAATACTATGCTTTTGTTCCTGGCCCATTCTGACTTGAGCAAGTAAACTAAGTGGATCTGATAATGTAAGGTGACGTCAAAAGATTTCTATCATTCAGTCGCAGCCGAGCAGCTCTCGGCTCAGCTTTTGGAGGCTGGCCCTGCGTCGCTGCAGCAAACTGTAAAGAATCAAGAATGTTATCCCTCCAGCTTTTTGTTCCACATCTAGCGGGGCTGTCCCCCCAAATTGAATGATTGAATTAATGTTTGAAACCTGCTTCCTGCAGTCAAATAAGACCATTTTTAAAATCCCCATGACTCATTGTCCTCAGCATGACACACAAGGTTCTTATGCATCCTGGAAAACCTGGGAGTGTTTAATGCTGCAGTCATGGAAAAGTCCTGGTAAATGACACATTAGCCATTACAAATAGTTGAGTTGTTGTATTGAGCAGCTAAATCAGTCGACTTGGATAATTGTGAATCAAGTACACGCCTACTTTGTAGCACTCTATAAGGAATACACGGCAAGACAGTTGGCTTCAAAATGCTGTGTTTTACAGTCAGGTTATGGTTATTAAATTGTGGTTTATTGTTTTTCAGTGGTGCTGAGTACCCTACGCCAGCTGAGCACAACCACGTCCATTCTTAGCGATCCATCCCTGCTGTCTGAAGAAGCCATCCAGGCCGTCACACACACAGATGCGTAGCCTTGCTCTCAGAGGTGGTGAGGTGACCCAAAAGCCACCTGAACCTTTTTTAAATGCAATCACCAAAACGACTTATCACTAGTTTACCTTATAGCCATTCAGCAGGGGTCACCACGTCTTCCACAGATGCACAGCCTCCCTGAAAGATCCACGAAATAATAAGTGCAAGCTAGATCTGGCTTACTTTTACTTTATGTATGTACGATGGTCATACATTTGTTCTGTAGTACATTGATTCTTGGGAATGATGCACACAGGGAGCCCCACCTTTTTACTTTGCTTTTTAACAGTGCAAAAATGGCTTTTAACATATTATATTTGAATGACGGCAATTACTACTGCCTTCAGCTACTTTAAGTGAAGATCTTCTAAATACTTTATTGGAAGGTGGTACTTGTGGTTTGCTTTTCTGAACAACAATATCTATTTAAATTACTTTTATAATGTAAAAACACGACATTGTGTTCAAAAGGGAACTATTGAGTGATTGTTCATTTTGTGTTCTGTATAAAGTGTATGGATATGATGCGTTTTTTCACAGAGATTAGATGAATGTGGCAGTATAGTTTGTGTTTTTTGGAGGCTCTGAAACCTCCCAGAAAGGCTTCACACCAGAACGTGGGGGATCGCCTACAACATGTTCAAGTTGATCACTTGTGTGCTGGTCTGTGCTTAATTAGTACAAGGAAGATGAGCGCTTTATCGACTTTTTCGTCCCTCATTTCCTCAGGTGAATGTTATTTTGCCAGTTAACAATAATGGTTTCCTGGTGGTTTTTCCGTCCATGCTGAACATCTTCCTTCATACTTTGCCTGCTCTGCCCATTTCCAATAAGTTCAACTGCAAATTGTACAAGAAAGCAGTCATCTTAGATACAGTATGTTACATTCATGGATTTCTACAGGGCAGGTCACAGCATAATGGAGTGATATTATTTTATAGCCCTCATAGGGAGCTTAACTGAAATAGCAGTACAGAGTGTATATATATATATATATATATATATATATATATTTATATATATATACATTCACATGTACAGTGTTACACGATCTTAGCTCAATGCACAGCAGCTGTAGGGGTATTTTCAGTTCTTTGTTGGTCACTCAGGGCTACGTCGTTCAGCGTTATTATTTTCCATTCAGCTATGAACAAATCAAGTCAGGATCCTTCTCAGCAGGAAAACATGTAAGGGTACGGGTTACTTCACATGGTTTGATTTACAGGTGTTTTCTTCTGCTCGTAGTTGTACACTAAATTATAATGTGTGTTAATGGCGGACACGGGAGAAAGCAATCAGTCTGCCATGTTCAAAGACACAGCACACAGAAACAGACCAAAAGCCAAATCAGAGTAGTTGACCCGTCCATTCAGTTAATTTTTTGTGTTACTGACACCATATTTGGCAGAGCACTCTGTTGCCTGTTGAGAATTAGACACTGCAGGTTTAGTCGGGCAGTCTGACGTACATCTTGTGATCTCTGCTAGCTGATTAGTCTTTGTCTCTTTTTTTTATTTTTTATTTGTGGTTCAGCACTCCTCAGGCAGACGTTGATTTTGTGACTTGTGTTTTTACTTTCTTCTCTGCAGAGCAACCGAGTTTACTGAGTTTTACGGTAGCCAAAGGCACCACTGATAGTTCTTATATGATGGACGTGCAGCTTTTTTGTGCAGTCTTTTATTGTGGATTGCAGACGTCTTTTTAATGGGAGATTTTACTTTTGTACGAGATAGAAATCGTTTATCTGTCGATGTACAGGCTGCTCGATTTACAGTAAGATGGGGAAAGCAGTCATCAAAATTCAACACTTTTACAGTGATGCAACTTAAATAGGCCTATTTTTAAGTTAAGTGTAATGTTTAGTGGCCACATTTATCCAAAATGATTTATTACTACTATAACATGCACCTCTGAATGCAGCTTTTCATGATTGTGGATGAAAATTTCTTTCTTGTTGGCTTTTTCTCCCCCCCCCCTTCAAACTGAGACTCGGAACATTTAACTTATGACAGAAAGCCCCGATGTTCCACTGCAGCTTGGCATTTGTGTGGGGATTTTTTTTGTTTCGTTTTGGTTTTTTTTGTTGTTTTTTCTGTCATACCAGGTTGGATTTCCAACTTTTGTTTGCCGTTTCCGCTGATGGGGTTTTGTACCGTTGCAGTTTGGATCTGCCCAAGTTGGTTCTCCCCAAATTTCGTATTGTATTTAATTTGTTTTAAGAAGTAAAGATATTTTCTTATGCTGCATCTGAGTTTTTTTGTTGTTGTTGTTGTTGTTCTCAAATGTCTTCATGCACCACGTTTTAAGATGCCTTAAATGATTATGAATCACAATAAAAGCAACCAAAATGAAACTCTTGACTTCTTATTACTTTATTTTCAATATATCACATTGTTTTGAATAAATATTACTTTGTTATCAGATACTGATAATTAGTGGGTAAGATTACAAAAATTGTTTTTTCAATAATTTAAAATAAATAGCCTATAACATTCGTACTACGCAGTGAAATCAATACTTTGCTTTGCTGAACCGCTGGTCCAGAAGCTGCAGCAGACATCTGACATACACATAACCGTACATGTCCTGCTTAAACGTGGGTAGGCTGCAGTTCTGTTGGACTGTGCAGTCGCTCAGCAGACTCTCCATATCTTGAGTGTACTGCCTGGTTGTCAGCAGGTGATGCGACAGCTCCGGGGTCAGCTTGGACATCTCCAGCATGTAGCAGCTGAAGGAGGAGAGGTGGTGAGCGGTGGGGGGCTGCTGCTCCGGCCCGACCAGCTCCGTGATGTTCAGGGAGCGGCAGGAGATGTTGGGAAGCAATCCGGGTGCAGCCTGCAGGAGACCGATTTGTTCGGAGAGTTTTACTCAAGTGAGACTACTACACTTTAGTGCAATTTTGACATACTTGTACTTTAATTGAGTAATTCCATTTTATTTTCCTTTATACTTACACCTCTACATTTCGGAGGGAAATATTGTGCTTCTTACTCCACTGCATTTAACTGTCAGCTGTAGTTACTGGTTACTTTGCAGATTCAGATTTTACAACATAGGCTATCATACGTTTATCAAATATGATGCATTGTTACAGATTAATCTACCCGACAGCGTGAAGCAGTTGGAATTGGCTCCACCTCAACCAAATACAACATTAGGCCACCGCTTACTTGTTAATGCATCAATAATGGTAACACTGACAGGAGCCACATTCTGCATGAGTCCTTAAATAGGCCACTCCTGTACTATTACTTATGAGCAACATTTTACCTGTCTTGTAATGGAGTATTTTATATTGTAATATTGCTAATTTTACTTAAGTAAGCTAAATGATCTAGCAGAGTGGTCGTAACTTTCTCCCCTAGATGTGAACATCTATAATAGCTGTTTAATTAGTAACTAAATTGAATTAAGCACCAAAAATCTTACGAGGTGGTCCAGGGCGGTCCGTATCTCCTTCAGTATCAGCTTGATGGTTGCGTTCAAGGCCCCGGTTTGTGTTTCATTTCCAGCAGGTCCGCAGTCTGCTTGTGCAATGAGCAGGCACAGGAAGACTACAACATAGACATAAAAGAGCACAGAGTGTACATCAACTAGATTTGAACACACACACACACACACAGAGAGAGAGAGAGAGAGAGAGAGGGAGAGGGAGAGAGAGGGAGACCAGATCTGCAGTCACCACTAGAGTTTCAGTGTTGTGCAATTTTGCCCGCAGAGATTCAACTTTTAGGACTGCGTGGTTTAAAAATAGACAAAATGGGACTCTGAACCGCACTTCAAGATGGGGTACTTACCAGCACGGCAATCCATGACGGTAGGAGGCTTTGGTCAGCAGCAGGCTCTCTGATGTGACTTTCTCTGATCCATCTTTCGAGCATCACTTTTATTAGGACTCCTTAGATAAAGATCAACACGTTAATATTTTCCCCTGCGTTTGCAGTATGGCTGTGGCAGAAAAAGTCATACAAGATCAGGATGCAGTCTTACTTTCTGGGGGTTCCCTCCTAGGAGTCTCTGGCTTAGAAAAACCTACACATCCCGTAACATGCCTACAGTCAACCAAAAGTCTGATTACATCTTTAAAACTCAGATATGTGTAAAAGGGGGGTGCTTTACCCTTTCTTTGATGATTTTATCTTATAATAATAATAATTATTTTAATAACTTTATTTATATAGCACCTTTAAAAACAGACAAAGCAAAAGCAGGATACCCAGAAAACAATGTAACAACAGAAAGCCAAACAGTAAAGCAAAACAAAAGCAAGATTAAAATTAATGATCAATAAATACAAATAAAAAAAATTAAAAACAGTAAAAGCGATAAAGATCCTAGAACATGAGTAATTACCTATAGTGACCGAGTAGGTTCTTTCTAAAAGGTAAGAATAAAACCAACTAAATGCAGTGTCCTTGATGCCAACCCAGGTTTCAAGATGGTCAATTAAAATGATCTACTGTGTCAAAAGCTGCGCTTAGATCTAAAGGAATTAAAATTGCGCTCTCCCCCCTATCTGCTGCTAAAAGGAGGTCATTCCTTACCTTAAAGCTTGGGCAGGCAGTTTTCTTTTGGCGTCAGTGGGAAAAAAATGCCATATTAACCGTGTAGCATATTGTAATTCAAGTGGTCTGAGAGCAAACCTCTACTTCAACCTCTCTTCCCGCTGCTGGACGGCGTTGCAGCTGCCTCTGAAGCCTGGGGCGCTCTGCTCTGCTGCCGCGAAGCGCTGGAGGGGTGTCTTTGAGAAGACAAGTCGCGGCAGGAGGCACCGCAGTCTCGGTGAGGCTCACGCCGTGGAGAGCGAGCCCTACGAGGGATACGGTTTTGTATAGGTTGCACAGATTTTGCAACCCAGCAAACCCACAACTTTGACAGGCAGCAGAAGGAGCCGGTCAGGTTTCTTTAAAAGGGGTTGGACCACAGCATGTTTAAAAATCGATGGAAAGATGCCTTTTGCTAAGGAGCTATTAATAATCAATAAAATGCTGGGCCCAACTGTGTCAATCACCTCTTTAAGAAATTTAGTAGGAATAATCAAGGCTGCACATGGTTGGTTTCATGTGGGATATAATATCGGATAAAAAGGACAGCCATACATGTTCAAAACTGCTAAAATAACAGTGTCCCTACTGGCGTATAAAACACAGTCTGGGGGGCTAATTTGTTGCCTTATCTCCTTGACTCAATTTATAAAAAAATGTAAAAACGTCTCACACAGCTTTTGTGAGGCATTGGTGAAATCACAGGGGGAGGAGGTGATGACAGAGTCTATTACCTTGAATAAAATTCTGGGGTTAGAGTGATTTGCCAAAATTAGATTAGAGAAGAAGGATGCTCTTGCTTCTTTAACTGCCTTTTGATAATCTTTCATTGCGCCCTTCCAGATGTCATAAAATACATGTAAACCTGTTTTTCTCCGTTTTCGTTCCTTTCTCCTACAGTCTCTCTTTAATTCCTGGGTGGACTCGGTTAGCCAGGGCTGTGGCGTTCTATTTGACTTTTTGAGATTGTACGGGGCAACAGAGTCCAGGACAGTCTGGCAGGTGTGAATAAAAAGGGGGACCAGCTCCTCTGTGTTAAAATATGGATTAAAAGCAGTTAAAAAAAGCAGAGGTAAAAAGCTCAGAAAACTTGCTAGCAGACATAGAGATAAAAACACGGCAGCAGACCAGTGTACTGTGATTAAGAGGTAGTTGGGAACCACAGTGAATAAAACTGCTTTGTGATCAGACACACAGATAGGCCTATCCTTAGTCCCAAAGTTGTCAGGGCTGAGACCACTATACAGAACTAGGTCAAGGATGTGGCCTTTCGAGTGCGTGGGTTCTTGTATTGCCTGAGTGAGGTTAAAAGATTCCAAAGTATCCATAAAATTGGTGACAAAAGTCTGAGAAGGGCAGCAGTTAAAATCGCCTAAAATAAGAATTTTTTCATGGAAAAATGGAATAAAATAACTCAGGAAACTCCTGCATAAAAACACTGTTTACGGTCTGTAGATTATTAAAATTATCACTGGATCTTTGGGGTTTACCACAAAACCAAGATGTTCAAATCTTGTATGACTACTCATGTAAATAAGAAAAAAAAATTATAAAATATATAAAATGGACTGTATGAAGGTTAAGACTTGGTTTTGAGGTTTAGGTTAGAATTAGGTTTAGGTTAGGGTTAGGCATTAAGTTGTGATGGTTAAGGTTAGGAGCTAGGGAATGCATTGTGTCAATGAGTGTCCTCACAAGTACAGAAAGACAAACGTGTGCGAAGGTGCACTGTGATAGACACATGATATCTGAACTGTCTTGCACAGAAATCAAAGATGAAATCATTCTTTAAAAAAAAGATGAGTGGTTTGAATTAAATATTTTATTATTGCCAATTTATATTTAACACCTCCTTTGTCTCACCTAGTACAGTATCAGTATCTAGTCAGAATGGAGCAGCACAAGGCTGACAGACAATGTGGAAGACATCATTCAATATAAATAAAATAAATAGCCTATTGGCAACTATAAATAAATAAATAGATAAATAAATAAATAAGTTATCCAAAGTGTTTTCAGTCACAGGAGGATTTGCTTCCTATGAAACTCTCCACCCATTGCCTGGCAGAGTAGATGATTTGGAGACCAACTTTTTTCATATAGTAACTGTGTGAAGTTGTTACATTTCTGTGGCACTGTTTTGGGGCAAAGGTTTTATTAACCGCTGCTTCGAACTGAATTTGAAACGCCACAGTGTTGCTGATGATGTTATCCCCGTGCTGCTGAGCGTGATCCTTGATGATTGGCGGCAGGTGCTTGAGCAGGTAGTCCGTGATTGCACAGACGGAGTCCTGGATTTCTTCGGTGGTGTTCCCCACAGGCAAAGTTATTCCCTCAAGGGGTTGTAAAGTCTTTGATGTGTATTGGCATGGTGGATCTCCATCAAACATATACTTGACCTAGAGAGAAAGTGAGAGTCAGTGATGGAGCCATCATAACTACAGTGAGGAGGCAAGATTTTTTTTTTTTGATTACTTTTATGTTGTGTAACACTTATTGGCTTCTACCACTGAATACATTTCAAATGAAATGGAAATTTCAAAAATATGAAAAAGTTGTAAAAGCAGGATTAAGTTCTTCAGTGTCTCTTTCAATGCACTGGATACTTAATAAACGTATGATGTGTTTACTCACATATTCCTCTTCTGCCGTCAATAGATTACACAACGATATCTCCACAGACTCCCAAAGCTTCCTTACATCAGTTGGTTGGGAGGCCATAAAGGAGATGTGCATCACCACAATGCAGGAAAGCAGGAGCTCTGCAGGAAGTTATACACAAAAAATATGAAGCCGTCCTCTGCATATAAATTCAATCAAAAGCTAGAATCGACATCGCAGAGTCAAAACTCAAGATTATACTGAAAGAGAATAATAGACTGAAGAGGTCAAAACTACAGCAACACGTGTAGTATATAACTTTACTGTCAGATGTTTTGGTTTGTGGCCTTCATCGTGGTCATCCAAATGACCTTCATCACTGTACTGACAGTAAAGTTTTTCCTTCTCCATGCACCTTGGAAGTAGGTGAAACTGTGCCAGAAAAATCCCTACTCTGCTTCTAGAGAATAATAATAATAATGTTGCTTTTAAGCTCATTTCAGATTTTAGGCTTCAGACGTTTCAGCCCCTCACTAATCAGGCAGCCACCATAAGGAAATAAATGGCTGGTAAAGTAGTGAAAAATGTTAATGTTTCAGTTATTCCTTAAGCACTTATTTGAAATACTCCTGAAATCACAACATAGTTATCAAGGTAACTCTAAAGCATTGTTACACGTAGATGCTGAGAGTGAGTTTTTCATTTTCTTACTCTTTGCAGAAAAAGAAATCCTAAATTATTTAACTTTCATTAAAAAACAGCTTACCTTTACCAAGAGACATGGTGTCTTTTTGCCGTTGTGTTAATGCTCCTAAACTGGCACACATGGCTTATATATCGGAACACGGGATTTTTATTTCCGTGCAATCATTCAGACGATGACGCCTTTGTGACATAATCTTACAAAAGATCTTGTTGTAAATGTTTCTATTTTGCATTTGTAGGGCACTCTTGCCCAATGTGGTTTAATGTGGGGAGGCAATGCAAACTGCCGCAGAGTTATCTAAGACATCTGATGTTTATCAGTTGAATGAAAGAAAAGACACTCACTGTGTGAAAAGATTTAATTGTCATTTGCCACATAATTTGAAACCCAGACAACCTGGCAGATTGCAGAGGTAATCTAGACATTTTTGATATGATGCCATCAAACCTCAACAGGGTATAATGTTTAACCGGAATAGTTTATCTCACTTAACTTTGTTCTTTCTGAATCACATTACTCTCCTCTTTCCTCTTTCAAATATTTCTAAAAAATCCCTCAACACATGAAGGTGCTGAATCACTTTTAAAAGAAAAGCAAAGTATGAGGAAGCCACAGTCAGCCAGTTTATCTTGCCAACTGACGTGTGGGAGGAAAATTAAGTGGTTCTGTAGAGACTTAAACTGTATGGCTGCAGCCTGGCCTAATCCAACTCTGTTGTTTTTGGATTAAAACACCAGTTTTACCCATTTCCTGCTTTTCATCTTCAGTGAGTCCTGTTTCCATGGACCTGTGATGACATTACTGATCCAAATTGGATCTATTGAGTCATATTAATGTGACTGATACATTTACCATGACCAGAAAATTCAAAATATGCCTTATTTGATAATGAATTTCCTAGTAACATATCTCTGAGATACTTTTACTGTGGTTGACACACCACAGGATGTTTGCTCCTCATATGTAAGAGGTTTTCAATTCACCTTGACGCATCATCATTAACGGCAAACCGAGATAATAACAGATCAATGTATCAGTTATTTACCAGATCCACATGTATTGATTCCACAATGGAAACTACCTGTGTACCGGTGGTTGATAAAATAAAACGTTGACCTAACTTTGTCATCGCTCATCTCAATGTAGAACTGTAATTTTCCGCCTTTTTATTTAAAGCTTTATTTGGAGTCCAAATCCTTGAACAAGGAGGCTTATCCCATTTTGTTATGGCTTTAGCAACATGTTTTTAGACATGCTAGTGGCATGGTTTTAGGGATGGCATCCACCACTTTATATTATCATATATTTCTGGTTTTTGGTGAAATGTCTCAACAAATATTAGATGGATTGCCATGAAATTTGGTTCAGACATTTATATTCCCCTCAAGATGACTTGTAATCACTTTGGTGATCCCCATGACTTTTCAACAAGTTTCCATTTGTCCAATACATAGACTGTAAGATATATCTTTATATACAGTCTATGGTCCAATACTTTAGTTTATGACCAAATACCTGCAAAACTAATAACATTTCCATCAGCCTCGCCTGTACTGTATGTTTTATGCTAATTAGCAAAAAAAGGCAAAAAGGCTCTTAGTCTTGTGTCTCAATAGGTTTAAGGTCTTCTTCATCTTTTTCTGCTGTATCTGGTTCATCAGTTATTACAGAGTGGCGGGGATGGGGGTTGTTGAATCATAGTAGTTTCGAGCCAGATTCAAGTTGAAAACATTTTTGATCCTCTGGGATTTGACAGTGATGTTTCTATCCCAGCAAGAAGATTTGTTTGAAGAAAAATGCCCACAAGGGTCAATAATGTGTCACATTACAATGCAGGAAGAGAGGTGAGCATGAAACATTATGAAAGGGAGCAGTCACTCTCCACAGCAGGACGATTTGTGTTGGGAGGGTGGGTGCCAGTGAGTTCCACTTACATTGGTGCAGTTGGATAAATAGACCATTTTTCATAGCAGAAAATGACCTTTCCAAAGCAGGTAAAACACAGGTCAGCTGAAACAAGTTTTAACTGCTTCACCTACACAGACGCTGAAGTCCTGACTCGATGGCTGTGTTCCTGGAGTGAGATCCAGCTGTTGCCAGGCAACCGGCAACCATTTGTAAACAATAAACACTAGGGGCCTTTTCTCCTGAAAGACTGGCCAAAGACAAACTGACCACACACTGCATGCTGTAGCTTCTGTGTTCCTCTGTTACAAGTGTCACAGAGTACCTACTGTTGACAGGCATGAGCTCAAACACACTTTCTGCTGTGTTAGAGAAGCATATTCACCGCCTGTGTCTGAATGACTTTCCTTGTGGATATGGCAGCTGGGTGAGTCTTTTCAGCTGTAAATTGGTTGCAGTGTTTTCAAGATTATCTTAAAAAAATCATCATGTCTATTTAGTGGTTTCAAGCACTCTCGTCACTGCATACAGTAGCTTGCATTTTGTATAAGATATTAATGAACACAGTGATTATGTTCCCAGAGAAAGACCAAAGACAGTGCAGAGGGAGCAGAGACAGAGGAGACAGACGCCCTCCTGGATCTGCTGTGCTGCCCTCACTCTCCATGGCGGCGTGATGAATCGTGGAGCCCTCAAGCTCCGGCCCTGAGACAGCTGGCTGTGCTCACACCTGAACGCCTGCACACTGACTTCATTCACAAATACTTTACTACACTTCGCATTGTGGACAAGGGCGTGAGTGTACTGATTTCTTTTTTCTCCCTACACCTAAATGTTGTACTGTGTGTGTGAGTGTCAAGCCACTCAGGATTTGACAAAACAAATACCCATTTTGTACAGTGTCATTCTTAAAAATAAAAAAAGCAAAGCATAATATCAGAATCAACTTTATTGGCCAAGTTCAAGGTTCAAGGTTCATTTATTTGTTGTTCTACAACACGAGGCTGCACAATGAAATTAAAGGTGTAGCCCCCTTCACACTACACACACAGAACATATATTCAAATATTTAAAATTAGAATTGAATAAAAATAAAAGTAAAAACAATATACAGTTATGTGTACACATAGAAGGAATTTGACTCTGTTTTTTCGTAGCTCTCAATGTACTTATTATTACTTTAATATCCAATCCCTGACATTCCTATTGCATCCCCAAACACATGATTTGATATAATGGCCCCAAAATGTTTTGGCAAGTTAAAGTTTTTTCTCAGAAGAACGCAGCAATTCAAAGTTTCCAGTTCAAAAGGGTTGCATATAAGCTTCTCAGAGCAGAGCTAAGAATCAACAAACCACCTATGCATTCTTACTAAATCTGTAGGCGCATCACCAAACCTACAACACTCCATATCTGCTCCCCTTTACTGACTGAAATAACCACAGGTAAACTGTAGGAACACTGGGAACACTATAGAACAAAATGTCAAACACCAAAATACTACTAACGTTACAGAAACATGCATAAACAGAGACTGGTGTCCGTAAACCTGCTGCCCTGGTGCATGCTGGGATGGTTTCCACTACACCTATTCTCCCGGGGCGCTACAATATGGTATTTGTTATAATACCAAAACTTGTTAGAGTCTCTAAACCCAATAAATCTGCTATAGAAGCCCCAAAAAGTGGTATTGAGTGGTACTGAAGTTAATTAGAGCAACCAAGTTTGTCATATCACCCCTTAAATCCAAAAATGGACATTTGGGTTCAAAAAATAAATCACATTTTCAATTTGTCTGAGGGGCTCTGAGCAACCACTTAAGTCTGTAACGCCTTGCACGATTGTGAAAAGTTGTACTTTTCGTTCTGCCTGTGTTGTGTTCAGGTATCAGTAGTCGACGACGGCCTGTTAAAGTTCTCAAAGCTGGAGGAACTGGTGCTGAGTGGCAACGACATTTCAGAAATCCCTGCAGAAAACCTTCCCAGCACTTTGAAGGTGAGTCACAGCCCTGCACCAGCTTGCTCTGCAGCTTATCAGATTAAATGAATGATGAAATTTCACCGGTTTCCTCTACAAAAGCTTGTCCTTGGAGGGTGATTCACAAAAGAGTAGAAAACATTTGCCTCTCCTTTTCCATCACATCACTGGTTGGGGTATGTCCAGTAGTGCTACATACCTGACAGGTTTAACTCATAGGTCAAAGTGTAGTAGGTGTTTTGATGTAGTGATGATTAACTGTTTGATTGGTCATATGTTTCTTTCAAAGATTTTGGAGCTGCGTGCCAACCGGTTGTCTGCTCTAAATAGTCTCAGCAGCCGTCCGCCTCCTCGCCTACAGTACCTCGGCCTCGGCTCTAACGGCCTGGGTTCCCACAAAGACGTCTTTCATTTTACAGGAAGACACTGGTTAGTTTGCACACACAGGAAGTCGAAAAAAAAAAGAAGGTAAACCAAAACCAGGTCAAACAAAAACTCAAGAAGTACTTTGTATTGTTTGTAAGGTAAGACAATGACATCACATCACACCATGTTTTTTCTACCTGTGACAGATTTCACACATGTAGTTTTAGATTTCAAGTGGTGACACCTGCTGAGGCAACACTGGTGATGACACAGTGATGACTGCAGTTGACGCTGTTAGGGAGAAAATCTTTTGATCCCACCTAAAAGAACCACATCTACAGTTTCAGTGGGAGCGAGGAGTTCACACTTTCACAAAATTACACTCACTTTCCCACTTTTTGTCAGCTGATATCAAAGTTAAATATTATAGGTTTATATTAAAGCTGGGAGGCCCCGTGAGGCAAATTTGTGATTCCGGATATGAGGCTATATAAATAAAAGTTGACTAAATTGACTTGAATTTTAGACTTTACCCTTTTTTATTTTAGTGAGAACAAAATGACCTGTGTTTCCTGATGCATTTCAGGAGGCTTTGAAACACTCCGGTAAAATCAGCTTACTAAATCTAATATGGTCTAATCTAACAGTGTCTGTCTCTGACCTCAGGCCACAGCTGGTGTGTCTGGACCTGAGTGACTGTGGGTTTCAGGACCAGCAGGCCCTGCTGAACGCCTTGAGCACGCTCCCCTGCCTCAGGACGCTGGTGCTGGAGGGAAACCCTTTCACTCTTGCATCCTGCTACCCGGGCTTAGTTGTGGACAGTCTCCCACAGCTCACTTGCCTGGACGCCTCGTGGATCTCCCCTGAGGAAAGACGTTGTTTCAGAGGCTTGGCCAAGATGACGGGTGAGACTGTGGACTGTGCTGTCAGTTAGTATATCTGAGTCTTCTGAATGTGGGCTCTTGTTTCCTTCAGTTTCCTAAGTAAGCAGCTCTGTCATATCATCCATATCAACAGCGTTATCACAGTTTATAATATCAGGATCGTTTTCTTTTGCACAGATCTGATAGTGGACCAGGCATCAGCCACAGTGAGCGTGGGCAGGATGAAGGGAATCCCAGACCCGTTGATGAGCGTGGATGAAAATGCTCCTGATTTCCCTGTTGTCACCTACAGCTATTTTATCACATACGAGTTCCTTAGTCATCAAACACCTGTTAACATGGTGACGTATCATTCCCACACTTTCTCTTTATGTCTCGGTTCACCTCTGTAATTTTAACACTGAAAGTCACATGTGAAAACTAAATTTAAAGCAAATGTGTTTTTTGCAAAATGATTTTTTTTTAAACATTTAATTTAGTTTAATTTAAATTTAATTTAAAGACATATACAATATAACACACTCAGGTGGTTGAAGTCTTCTTAATTAAGAATCACTCCGCTTCCAGACTGGACCAATCAGAGCAATGCTGCCTGATACAAAGTATGTCTGGATGAAACAATCAAAGAATAGAAAAATTGTATAAAAACATATTAAATCTATGACATCACAAAAACCCAATAAATTAGTCACATAAATCAAACAAAAAGGGAAACAATTATCACAGAAAGTACTACTTGGAAAAAATATTAAACGGAAAATAGAAGGCAATAAAAATATATTTGTCTAAAAAAAAGATTGTATGGAAAAAAGTACAAGTACAAACTAGCAACTGGCCAAAATTAGAATGAATACCCAAGCTGTAATTTGTCACACTGGAAATTTCACATTGACGTATGAAAGCCATTTTGTTGTTGTAGATTAGATTCAACTGTATTGTCATTGCACACAGAAAGTACCATTATATCAAAGAGCAGTTTAGCGTCTGTATTTGTTCAATGTGCTCATGGGCCTTGAATCAGTTTTATATGTGCCTTGTTTTGTAAGGTTATCTTAAAATGAATATTAAACACTGTGGGATGTGAAAAATGTCCAGAGATAAGTAAAACGGCACAGAAATAAACATATTTTCACAATCTTTGAAATCTATTTTTTTTTTTTGGTGCTGTTCACAGAAAATCAACAGTGAGTCTAAATTTGACGCAGCAGCTACAGCACATGTGACAGAAGACGGCTCCAGTGACGCTGACCTACAATCAAACAAGAATTGTGAAAAAGAAACGTCCAAACCAGACACAAGAGACTTCATGGTGTATACTGAGGAAACCTGCCATAATATTGCACATGGTAATAACACTCCCCTCCTTTGACCTGCACAGGTTTTAGGCCTACAGGAAACTTAATCACTGCACATCAAGCACAAACACTGATAGAACTGAAGCAGATGTTTATACAGAAAGATAAAATACAGGTTATTGCATCATATTCAGTGCAGTGGCATTAAAGAGTTTGGAAAGAACGTCAGTGTGATGTTTGGATTAATTTAATTTTGTAATGTATTCTGTATAACTTGGATGAACTTTTTGTTATCAGTTTCTGTAGAATTTGCAAAACATTCTTCAGAGACGTACAGTCAGAACAGCCAGTGGAGAATTGTACACACCCTGAAACTGGATGATGAACTGGTCATTTTTATCAGGCATTATCATGTGTCAAACACCTTCTGAACTTACCACTCAATCTGTGGTTTGTTTGTGTATATTATTTTAATTATGTGTGTCCGACTTGCCAAAAGCCTGGCTTGTTTCTGTGTGTTTGTACATGCAGTATCAGACTTTCACTAGTGTATTTTTCTGATTTCCTTTTCTACAGTGTCAAGACACAGCACATCAAAGCTGACATGGTCAGAGTGCATGGACTTCAGTTACACACAAACGTACATTGTTAGTGATCTGCGAGGCTTAAAGAGATTCCTCAATCAAGGATTTTTTCTGAGGATAGAGGAGGAAAAGGTACAGAAAATAAGGTTTGAGGGGGTAAACCTTTAGATACAAAATGTGTTAGGACTCATATTTTGGCATTTCTACATTTTAGGTCCTGTCGTGGCCTGCAGCTTCCGAAGATGTCCCGGTGGCCAAACCTAGCCAGACTGTGCAAGAAAAGAAAGGCAGGAAAGGGAACGAAGTGAGCTTATCATTTACTTCCTGCTGAATCACAAGCTGTAGACACCCCTTGTCAGCTGGTGGCCCAGAAAAAATAATGAGTCAATGGATCTGTTTGATAGACATCTAGGGAAATCCTGGATTGTTCATTCCCAGAATGAAACCTGGAAATCTATGTCTGTACTATGGCAACGAATGTGCTAAATTCTAACCTGGCTATGTAGCTATGATATTTAGATTTTTACCCCCGATCCCAGGCTAATTTTTATGCTCCAACTCACTCATTCAAACCACCTCAGCTGTTCTTCATCTTATTATACTTTCATTATAGTTCATAACTTGTTATATATACTCTCTGTTAGCTTTATCCATATCATCAATCCAAAAGCATTTGCATAATAACAGGTTGTTTTTTTCCCCAGTTAGATTATAGTTTCTAATTTTAGTTTTTAAGTTTATTTCAGTTATCTGCTGGTGACTCAAGAACGTTCAATAAATCTATTGATGTGCCCTTGAGCAACTCACAATGAACGAGGAACACTGACTTGTGGCTCATCTTACCCTCTAATTCCCCTGAAAAAAAATGCATGTGTGTATCTGCAGATATGGAAGACAAATTCAAATTGATAAGGGACAGTACAGGAATTATTAGTGGGGGACAGGGGATCAGAAAAGGGGACGGTTTTGTAATGTATTTTTCTTTTAGTTGAAGGTAGTATAGTCTGACTTTTTGGAGAGAGCAGCTCAGGGTCTTTTATTTTCTCTCATCCTAAATTTATATTCGATTTCAGCCTTCCTTTGCCATATATTTAACAGTTACATAAATTGTTACATGGTTAATTAACAACAGTTCTGTCACTGTATCATGGTTTTATTAATGTGTACATTGGTGGTCCACATTAGAAGTTCCATTAAGATATTAAGGTTTAAATTGGGGTAAATGATTTAATGAGTAGTACCAATTTAATTGTCTACAGGACAGCATTACAAAAAACATGAATAACTCTGGGATTATTATAAACAGTCAACAGGTGAATCCAGCAGAGATTGTCACATCAGCTCTGTGTAGGTGTTAAAAGTCTGTCTGTTTGGAGGATGAAATTAGACTGCATCTAAACATAATAACTTCATGTCTTTGGTATCTTCCTCAGTCTCCAATCAAATCTGGTTCCACCAAAGACAAGTCTAAAGACAAAAAGAAGAAATCTGTACCAGAGCTGGTCCAGGACACCCCTATCAGAAGAATCCTTGGCTCTGTCCACGTCCCCCTGCGAAGCCTGATCAGAAGAGGTCAAAAGGTCGATGTCCTCTGTGACTTTGGTGCTCTGGACACAGAGTCTGAGGTGGAAGCTACGCAAACACTTGAAAAAGCAAGTTTATATTCTAAATAGGTACTTACACAGCTTTGCTGAGATAGTATGATCATTATCTGGTCCATTTCGCTGGAATTACTAGGAAGCAAGCTTGGGTCAAAACTCAAATTGGGAAACACTGAGACAGGATTTATAATGTCCAAAACAGGGATATTGACTATAAAAGGAACAGAAAGTAGCAACATGTAGGACAGCTGCCAAACTGACTTATTTCATGTGGGATATGTTTTTCACTCATCTTTAGGATCTGGAAAAGAAAATCAAAGAGGACAAGAAGAAGGAGGACAAGGAATCAAAGCGGAGAGGAGACAGCGGTGCTAGACAGAAGAATACAGCAGCTTCAAAAGGTTAATTAACTTTTCCAATTGTAAAACTGAGTACAGAAATGATTAAATTTAAAATGGTTTTGACAGAAGGAGATACTGTAAAATATACATATATTTTAGTAAGTATTCAGCGTCCACTGTAAAGGAAAAATGAAAAGCGGTGCGCTTTGCTTTATCACTCAGTAAACTCTTCTTCTCAGTCTGCTTAAAATCCTGAATCCTGTTTGACGTTGTCCTCTGTAGGCAAAGGAAAGGGAAGGAAGGAATGTGAGATGGATGTCCACACAGAGAACTCTGCGTCCGTCCAACTGGAACCAGTGACTGTGGAGTTGAGTGTGGAGCTGGAGAAATGGCAGTCTGCACTTGAAGCTCACCAACTTCTGCTCCGACACCAAAACCCCTAAAGCAAACAGCCTGTTTTAAAGCAAGATTAGCAGCTAAGCCAGGTTTACTTTTTAAAATCATTTTTCAGTTTGACCTACTGTAAGTTATGGAACCATATCCCTCTAAACTAGTCCTGGTCAGGTTAGTTTTCAGGCTTAGCTTCACTTCAGGCTTAACCAGTGTTACAATCTACACACCAGACAAAAAATAATAATAAAAAAAATTACTGCTGACTGTGAACATACTGTAGAGTTGAATTGCATAAAAGTCATTACAATTTGACATGGGTTGTAGTTATTGCCCTACTAAACCTTTTTAGAACTTTGACCGTTATCTGCACAATATTCTAGCCAAAATATGTGCTTCTGAATGCACTGGAAAACACATTTCCCTGCTTTAGGCTACATAAGCAGTTTAGTTAAAATAAAGAACTATTTTTAGCCCAAAACCTGAAAGAAAAAGTAAGAGCATTCATACTATTTGCTTTTTGCAACAAGAAGTCTGAAGGACACATGGAGGCTATTATGTAATGTCACCTGTACAAACCAACTTGCATAGTCCAACTGATGCTGATACCAATGCTAAAAATACATTACCTGTCTACAGTCCCATTTGAAACCTCAAAGTTGTTTAATGTCATGGTACATTTGTAGGTTAATGTTCTGCATATATGATAGAGAGAAATTTACTTAGGGGACTTAACCCAACTAAAGATGCTGCAATTATAAGGAGAGAACTGCAACAAGCTAAACAAACATGGAAGTCTACGTGTGAAGGTGCACAAATAGTCTAAAACATCCTGTCAAACTTTCCTTTGTTGCTTAATTTATGACTTCATTATGACTTAATACTTTGTTTGATCTGTGTTGCTCTGTGGCTGGCACTTTACTTCTAGTCTTCGTCATTGTGAGTTAATGCGATCTGTGCTTGATATCTTGGAAGTGCTGGATTACTTAACAAGCAGAGAAGAAATGCCACATGGACTGTTCGTTCTGCGTCATCTGGTTTGTGGTCATTTGACTGCAAATTTGTTAAGAAATATGCAACCCTGAAGTATATCACCTGAAATGATATGAATTCCTGTTTATCATCTCATCTGTAGGCCTCGTCTTAGAAGGGGCCTTAAAACTGTAATAAAGTGCTTACATGTAATGCAACTTTTTTTTTTTTTTTCCACAAACTGATCGACACACATCAAACCTGGCAGAGGCAGTACGATTACTGGACGTACTGGTTGGTTTCTGTGTAAAATATGAAGTCGTCATATGTAGTGTGCTGTGTGCATGTACTTGCCGGAGCACTATGCAGAGACTGCGTATACTGCTTTCAATTGAACAATCAACAGAGATCTTTGATTTTTAATTTATACATAAATTTTATTTATTTTTTATACAGATATTCAAAACATTTTTGAAGAAATGCCAAAGTATTTAATTGTTTCATACAGAAATTATCTTTTAATTGCAAAGAAACTTTTTGGAAAGGCCCTTTCACTGGATCTGAGGGGTTACAGTAAGTGTGACGTGCTTGAAGTTTCACCGCTTCTTCCTTACCAATCAGTTCCTTCATGAAGACCATAAAAAAAGTTCCTATTAAAGCCAAATAGCACTGGGTCTCACTGCTCCACTCCAGGAAAGAGCGAGCAAATCTCTCCCCTGTGATTACTCTTCACAAAATTACACACATACTATCAAACCTTTAAAGAGTACATAGTATTTTCAGGCATAAAAAAATAAACTATAGCTCACCAATTGTTGCGCAAACTGACATTTGTTTTTCAATCAAGACATTTACAGTTTCAAATAAAACACCTTTTATGATACTATTTTACCTTTGTAATCCCCCAACAAGCTGTGCAAACCATGTTAGGATATTGATAAATTAAATGATCTGAAAAAGACCATCGCTTCTCCCACAATGATACATCCACCTACAGCATCTTCTCACTCACACAAACCCCGGATATCAAACGTTTTTCCTCCAAAGTCATTTACAATTACAAATACAAATTGTTAACTACTGTATATTATTTTTCTGGATGTCTGAATTTTTGGAAAGAGAATCCGAGGAGACCATTCTCCCATAAGAGCGCTTAAGGACTGGCGTGGACAATAAAGACGCTTGGCAAAAACAAGCATACGAAATGCACACACACACACAAACCAAAACCCCAAAAGCACCGCATAATCTAACATGATGTGCAAATATAGTGATTGTGCGAACGAGGGTGAAAAAGGCTTCAAAAGGTCTGGTCGTCATTACAGGATTCGGTCCAGTGGCCAAAGACCTCACAGATGTCGCAGTAGGGCCGCTCTTCGCCCTTATTGCCATGGTAGGTGGTGTGTGGAGGGGAGTCGGGCATCTGCATTTGTGTGGGACAGTCCTCGGTGTCATGGAGGTCGAAGCAGTCGCAGATGTCGCAAAACAGCCTTGGGGGGGGCTTCTTCTTCACGGGTTCCTTGTCATGGCTGCAGAGAAAAGAAAGCAGCTCCGTGTGTAACTGACTGTCCAGTGACTGAGTTGTACTGCCACACAGCTGGCGTTATTTTAGAGGAAGTCTGAGAAAGTCTGCTATGAATAGGACTTACCGGTCATAATTATCCAGCTCACTTCGATTATTCCCATTGAGAGCAGCAGCTGCCATTGTCTCCAATTTGTCCTTGAGTTCCCCGTTCTTCCTCTGGAGGTCAACGATGACTGAATTCAGGAACTCAATCTGTAAAGGAGATACACGACAGTAGCATTAGTGCTGCTGCTCGAGAATGATCATCTATTATCCATCAACAAATTTTCTTACACAATATTATTTTAAAAAATGATATAGGGTCTCCGTGTGAAGTTTATTCATTTTATTATGTGCCTCAGACTTTGCCTCCATCCTGTGACAAGGGCTATAAATAACGATAACTTTGCCTCGCCATATCCCCCAAATAATTAACACAATCTTGACTACGATGATAAATCACCACTGTGTGTTGTCAGCCAAAGAAAAATCGAAGCTTGGAATGAGTCACCAGGGGAGTCAGTAAAATACCCACTTATGATGAGTGTCTTAGTGAGTAAAAGTAATCCTTAACAGATCTGATGTCTGCTAAGCATCTATGATAACTAGGAATTTTAGCAGAGAGCTTGTTGAGTGCTAAAGGTATTTAAATATCAAGCTTGATTTGTCCTTGGAAGACAGTTTGTAGTTTTGACACCAACTATAATGTGATCCACTGGACGAAACATAAGAGTGACAGTGACAGTGACAAACATGCACATGTGAAGCTGATGAAAAACATTAACAAACCGCTGCCTGATGGTGGTGTAGTATTGCCAACATCAGAGACAGGGCAGAGAAGGGGAATTGGGATTTAAGAAAGGGAAGGAGAGGGAAAAGAAAAACAAAATTGAGATTCAAATTAGGACCCTCCTACTGCCAGACAACACACTCAAGTCATCACTAACACAGATAATACAGTATAACATTTTAGAGTAAACAGAGGCTGGAGGTTCTGAGAATGATGACACATGTTTTCATCCGCCCACTGGGGGTGAAATGCTCCAGTACAACTGTGATACTGATTCATGAGTTGTCAATCAATCTAAAATCAATTTAGACCCATTTTACCTCTGTAAAACATTATACTGTAACAGAAACATGAGTCAACAGTAAACTGTAAAATTCTGAATCTACTGCTACATCAGAAGTAGTGTTTGTTAGTAAATGTCTGAGTAAGCAGCACAGTCATTTCACAAACAGCATTCAGTAAGAGTGTTTCCATACGACTGCCCCAAATATGATGACAATGTAAATGAGAGTTATTGTCAAACCAGAAAAGTTTAAGGGCCAGGGTAGGGAAGCATCTTTACATTGAATGTATGAATGACAAAAATCCTCAATCCAATCCAGGCTTATGATTAGTATTATTCAGGATGAGAGGAACAATATACACACCTGACTCTCTGCAGTCTCCTTATCCTCCCTTAGTTGGTCCACAACTGCATCACCTGGAAACAACATCAGGTACAAGATTAAATGAAATGCAGGAGTAGACTTGGTAATCTTGCTTTCTTTTTGAGGTCACCTCACAGAGGTGTGGTCATGAGTTAAGCCCACTCTTACCTGAGGACTTGTTGATGGTGTCAGGCCCTGCAGCCAGGTCCTTCTCCAGTCTCTGAACACGCTCCTGTAGATTAGCCTTGTCCCGCTCCAAGGCCTGAATTGTACCCTGCAGTGTCTTAAATGAGGCACTTTCCCCACGCAGTACAGCCAGCTGTGAAGAAAACAACCCATGCTATTCAAAAAAATGTGACATTCCTTGGACAACATATTACTCTTTGCTCAAAAAAACATAATGTGAAATCACTCGCTCAGTGACAATTTATTAAAAACAGTAATACAAGCACAAATTCAATTTCAGCAGTCACTCAATCTACAAGTCAAGACCTGAGTTCAAAACAAGTTTTAAGAGGATGAAAGCATAACGGATGTTTTGAACCTGCAAGAAGAAATGTGTCACTCTGCATCAGCAGCAGGGCTTTCTTGCTCACAATCTTCAAAGATGTACTTTCAAGGTTAGGAACATTGTAAGACCCTTTGCATGCACATTCAAAATGAAAGCAGGACAACATTTTTTGACCTAGAAGTGACAGACTCTGCAATGTAAGAAATGTCCCTGCAAGGTCCACTGTTTTTTGTGAAAAGGAAATGATGCTAAAAGTTACATACGGGCTTTAACAGGCATTTCCTGTTAAATACTGTTGTCAAAGGCTGTAGGGAAGCACCCTCTTATATCTTCTAGTGCTCAGTATCTGCCACGACAGCTGAAGAAAGCAGTGATCAAATCAAGAAGTCAAAGCACACTCACAAGATCTGTCCCTGCACACTCTCAAATCTTGACTTGCTTGAATTCATTTCGTCTCTACAGTTCTGTCAATAAGTTGCCATACCTAATGACAATAAGTGGGTACCATAATGCATTAGATTCTCACCTCGCTCCTCAGGTTTTCCACCTGCTGGTCCTTTTCTGAAATTAAGGCACTGTTTTTATGGATGGACTGTTGGAGGACGGCCTTCTCCTTGTCAAACTGCTCCTTCAAGGTGCTCTCACTATCAAATACACAATACCAACTAAATCTCAGAGGTACAACACAGAATCACACCAGGCAGAGAAAAACTGGCCCCAATTTACCAAATTGTTTCTCAGCAGATTTCCAACTTTGGAATTCAAACTATTTACCTGAGATCTGGGGCCACTACAGACATTTCACAAATTCGAGGAGGTATATAGAACATTAAGAGCCATTTTTTCTCTGGTAGTCATTTGGTCACGATATTGTAACATTAAAAAAACATGCAAAATCAGTAGTGAAAGCACATATGAAACTGTTAAGCAGGTGGGATGGGGCTATAGGTTAAATTACTTTTTGTATAATGACTTAGGATGTATTGTGCTTTGCCTGTAGGTATGGTCACATTACACTTTAGTCCTAGAAATATTTGCTCTGTTATTGAAGCCCATATGGCGGCTCCGGCTTCATCTTTGTTCAGCTTTGACTGAGCGGATGTGCTCGGTCGGCACCATGGACAGTCTATGGTCAGCACAGGCACACTGCTGCACTGTGTTTGGAAATTGAGAAGTTATTATTCTAGGTTTACATTACAAACTGTAGCATCCCTCTCATACGCTGTTTATACTTTGTGACTTTCTGTTCAATAATTATTTATTACCTGCACCATTATTTATTACATGACATCACGTTGTTTTTTTTGGGGCAGAGTGCAAAGGAATTCTGTTGAACGAAAACGTAATGTGACCGTACGCTGCTTGTTTCTAAATATCTGCCTACATATATGTGGTTGCTATATTTGTACTATTACATGATGATGACCAATGTCACATAATATTCAAGGTGTTAAGTACCTGAAGGCATTATTTGGCAGGCTTTTTAAGGAAAAGAACAGCATGACATAATATTCAGGTAATTACAAATGCACTGTATATAAGCGAGTGCCACACAGGTGAAAGCATTTGTGCTTATTTAGGTAACAGACAGGTAGAAGAAACTGCCCGAATCACAAAATGATAGTGTATTCTCTTACCTTTGCTTCAACTCTTTCAACTGTTTTTTGAGTTTTGAGTGCTCATCCTTGAGCTACGAAGAAAAAAGAAAAACAGTTTAAATCCAGTCATGGTCAGCAGATCAATATTAGCTGAAACACAAACTGTTCTGATGCTTGTAGGTTTATGCCTTTTTTTTTTTTTAAATAAAGATGTAAAGTGTTGCACCTTCACAAGATCACTCTGGCCTTTGTGATTGTCATCAAGCTCCTGAGTCAGCTTGTTGTTCTCATCTTGCAGCGTCTGCAGTGACTGCGTCTTCACAGAAAGGGCTTCTTTAAGCTCCTCACTGAATAAATACAAATGTTAAAATCATCTAAGGAATTCTGACAACTCATGTAGACAACACATTGGTTTGTAGAAACTCTTTTTCCCATGTCTCTTGATTTCCTGTAACCCACTAATTACAGACTATTCAAATTTAAATCTGATAGATTTCTCTTATACCAGCAGCCAAAATTAAAGATATACTCACATTTCCTGACACAGACTCTTAGTCCTCTGAGTTTCTGTGCAAAGCTGCTCTTTGGATACATTCAAACCTTCTTGGTACTTGGAATTCTCTTTCTTCAATTTTTTTAGCTAAAAAAATAATGACAAATATATTTATAGCTACAGCTACAAGACACATATACCAAATATTTCACTTTATTCCACTTCTCTCACATATATTGCTTGATGATAAGAGCCACTTTACCACTGACAGCCTACATTAGCAAAGACCCATCTCTTACCTGGGTCTCCATCTCCTGCTTGGAGCTCTGAAGCTCTTTCAGCAAAGATTGGGCTTCGTTCTTCTCCTGCATCAAACTGGCTTTCTCTTTTGTCAGCTGTTCGAGAGCCTCAGCACTCTTGCCAGAGGCCTCTGTAGCCTAAACAGTGCATGATGATATTTGTTAAGAACAACGGTTTCAAATCAAGAGCAGCAAATGGTTGGTTGACGTCGACACCTAATGACCTCAACCAACCACAATAAGACATTTGCAGGTCATTTGATGAAGATATTCATAATGCATCATTACCAATTATCTTATTTTAATATTATTAAATTAATTAACTGCATGCTTAATGAGTTAGCCATCTTAATTACTGACGTAGAATCAGTTATCCAAATCTCAGTTCATTGCAATTTTCAAGTACATTCTGGTTGAGAATTAACAACATAAATACTACACTAAGGGAGTAAAATAATTAGTATATACCCTAAAATACTCTACAACCTGTGGCCTCAGAACGGATACCGACAACCCATAAACTTGTGTAACGAGTCAGATGTTGTCCTTCCATAACCCCTACAAGCTGCCTATCTTGTATTGAGATACTTCATTATTTCTGCCCATTCTAGTTTTGAAGTGTAATTCACCAGTCTTAGAAAGATTTTGTAAACCGATTGTTATTTCCCTTTGCATTAGTATGTGAGATGAAAACTAATTTCACAGCAATATGCTGAGAAATCCCCACATCTGCCTTTTTAAGTAAGTATTAACATCAGTTATACAATCAAATGAAATATGAAACACCATCAGATGGTGAGTGTGAAAAAGATCACCTTAAACCTACATAATCGTGTAACCCAGAAGAATTTCGCCTTGTGATCAGATCACGTTATAAGCCCACAGGCAAAGGCTGGGAGCTAAGGGTAATTAACAGTGGTTAG
Source organism: Macquaria australasica (assembly GCA_005408345.1). Lineage (NCBI taxonomy): Eukaryota > Metazoa > Chordata > Actinopteri > Centrarchiformes > Percichthyidae > Macquaria > Macquaria australasica. Next base: position 337,868 of record SEMN01000436.1, read on the forward strand.
TAAATGGAAGATGAAAGTTAGACACAGAAATAAAAGGAAAGGGGAAAGGGAGACAAACCAGCAAGCATGCAGTGAGTAGGTCACATAGCCCCAGCCACTCTAAGGTATGTGTATCAGTGATTACTACTGGAGGAGGAATACCTCAAGCTGCTTAGAAATGGCATTTTTTAGTTGGGACTCGAGCTGCTGGACGGCTTCATCTCTCTCCACCTGCAGGGCATCCTTCTGAGCTTTTAGTTTTGAGATGCTGGAGGAAATCTCTTCTTTCACAGCGGCAGAAGCTGATACCTCCACGACAGCATCCTTGTATTGCTTTTCCAAAAGTTCTTTATCACTCTGAAGGCCCTTGACACCAACCTCTAGTTGTTTCTGGCTAGCGTGCAACTTCTCTAACTCTCCAAGGAGTCTTGACCGTTCTGCGAGCGAATTTTCTTGGCTTGTGTGGAGAGAAGAAATGTCCTGCTCCAATTTGCACCGTCCAGCTAACAGGTCCTCCTTCTCTGTGGTCAGGAAGGTCATCTGTTTGCCCATCTCCTCAAGCTTAGCTAACAGCTGTTCTTTATCTTCTGTCAACTGAATAATTTCTTGCTCTCGCTGCTTTAATTGTGTTTTCAAAGCCTCCATATCCACCATAAAAGACTTCTTTTGCTCATCAGCATTCTTAAGGTTAGAAGAAATCTCTTTATTTTCTTGTGTAACTTTGGACAACGTTTTCTGCAGCTCCTCAATTTGTTTGGAAAGACCATCCTTGTTTAATATCGCTATATTCCATTCACTGGATTCAGCCTGTAGCTGGGTCTCAAGAAGGTGCTTAGCCTCGGACATTGATTCAGTCTGACATTTTAACTCCTGGATCTCCTGAAGCAGGCCCTGGTTCTCTTTCTGCAAAGACTGCGCTTTTATGTCAGCCTCAGTCTGCAACGATTGCAGACGCTGACAATCTTTTGTAAGGTTATCAATCTGTTGAACAAATTCTAAATTACCCTTCTCAAAATCCATTTTTAGTTTACTATGCTCTTGAACAAGTTCAGTTTTGCCCTTTTCAAGAATTTCAATATCAGATTTATATTTCTGCAGCTCATTTTGTAGGTCAGCCTTTTCTTGTTTCAAAGAGGTAATCATAGCTTCAACCTCGTCTTTTTGGCATTTGGTTTCCTCTAGCATTGTTGTTAAATGAGACTTCTCTTTAATAAAGACAGCATTATCTCTAGAGTAACTGTCCAACTGGTCCTTAGTTGCTCGGATATCACTAGCTAGCTTATCACGCTCAAGAGAAAGAGCATTTTTCTCAGATATGGCTTTTGTGTGCTTCTCTTCTAATTCTCCCTTCTCCCCTGCCAAACGCTCATAATCCATTTTCTGCTGCTCTAGTGCTGAATCCAGGCTCATCTTTTCTTTTCGTATATCATGAAGAGCCATCTCAGTTTCAGAATTCTGAAGGCGAAATGCTTGCTTCTCTTGCTCAAAAGATGATAACGCTTCTTTAAATTTCTCGTTGGACTGAGACAGTTGTTCTGTTGAGACTTGAAGCTTCTCCTTTAATTCTTCCATCTCTCTGAGGAGCTCTTCCTTCTCATTACAGACTTTTCTTTGGATCGCAAGTAAGTCTTCTTTCTCCTGTAGAAGGTGAAGCCTCTCAGAATCAGTCACCTCACTGCTTGTTTTGAACTCTTCCAGCATCTGGGCCAGGCTCATTTTTGAGGCTTTAAGTTCTTCACATTCACGGACAGAGCTCTCCAAGTCTTTCTTTGTGACACTGAGCTTATTCTGGAGCTCCTCCTTCACTGTCTCAAGGCTCTTTTTATCCAACACAGCAGCACTGATTTCAGAGGACATCTCCACCTTCTCTTTTGTCAGTGTTTCTGTGAGGGCCTGCAGCTGGGTATTCTTCATTGTAAGATCTTCTTTTTCTAAGTTCAAGGATTTAAGTTTTACCTGCAACTCAGAATTCTTAGCATCAAGAGATTTTTTGGCATTTCTAGCGGCATCCCTCTCTAAAATTAGATTGTCCTTCTCACATGTGAGCTTTGACCTGCTTTCATTGAGGTCTTCTTCAAGCCGGTTCCTCTCTTTGCAGGCATTTTCATAATCCTCAAGTAGTTGTTTCTGTTTAGCCTCAATTTGCTGGATGTCCTCCTGATGCTTTAGGAGCAGGTCATTCTTCTCTGCATTTTGTCTTTGAAGCTCCTCAATTTGGGCCTGGTGTTCACCTTTAACATGCTTGAGGTTTTTGTTTTCAGTCTCTACTTCCTGAAGAAGATCTCTGAGCTTCTCCAACTCCTTGTTCAATGAAATCCTTTCTTCATCTGAGTGCTTGTTGTTGGCCTGGAGTTCCTCTTGATTTTTTGAAAGTTTATCCCTGGTTATTAGCAGTTCTTCATTCTGGACTGAAAGCTCCTGGTGACTAATCTCAAGGGCAGAGAGCTTTGTCTGCACATCTGAAAGCCGTTTCTCCAGTTTGCCTTTCTCAGCCTTAACATCCTCACCTTCCTTACACATATTTTCCAGATCTAGACTCTGCTTTTCCAGTTTTTTGGACAAATGTTCAACATCATGCTTGTAGGAGTCAAGCTCAGCAGAAAGACACTGGGGAAATAAAGTTGAAAGAAAAAAAGGAGGGGAATATATATATACACAGGGAAAAGTAAGATGAATCCAAAAATAAACCAAGCAGATATGGACATAAGTGATATGCATTTGGAAAGGTTAAGCTGCAGAAGCATCAAAAATGGCAAAAGATCACACCACAGCTTACACCACAATGATTTTCAAAAATATAAAGTGGAACATTTTCACTTCAGCCCTTACTTACTTTAAATAAATGTATTAATAACAGTGATGCCAACACATTTGACTGGCATATAAACAAAGATGTGTATGACTAAGATCACTTGCAGCATCTTATATAGCACTTACTTGAATTATTATGGGGATCCACATTGCACAAGTATTTTCTATGTTTATTATTGTATTTGCTTTTAAATGAATAAAATGAACGGAACACATATTCTGTATTGGCCAATGTTGTCAATGAATGCCTTCCATGAATGTGTAGAAATACACACCAAAAAAAAACACCTTTTTTTTAGAAAGTGAAAATGTTCTACTTAAATGAAATATCAGGCTAATAAACAATGCTAGCAGGGGTACACAGCAAAAGCAGTTATCACTTAATGTATGAAGGAACATTTAAGTCAATAACTAAACATACAGTATGTTAATGGGAAATAGTGATTTAACTTGAACTCAACTTGAATCCTACCCAATGCATAAATATCCATTTAGAAGCCAGAGCACAACTAGTTAAATCGTTTTACTGCAAAGAATTTCTTTGGCTTTTCCAATAACCATAAACTGTCTTAAAATATATTAAAGATGTAATTTTATTAGGTGTACCCCTGCAAGCATTTAGGCCCATGGCACCATCCAATATAGGGCTAAGATGAATATGAAAAAAGAGGTTATTAGCCTTAATGTCGGGGTGAAACGAGCAACTTATCACAAATAATCTGTAGGAAGGTAACTAAGAGTGAAAATGTTAATAAACATTAATCACTGATGTTAAATGAAGACAAAAATTCTTTCTTAGTTACATATAACATCCCATAACTTTGTTGTAAAGCTTGGTTTCACCTTTTGTTTTAGTGTTTAAACTGGTGCAACGTCTGTGAAAGATGATGTTCTGATCACTTTTCATGACACGGTCACATTTTTCCTGATGATTCTCAATGATCAAATATTAGGAGAATCATACATAAAATAACCTTTTTACATTAAACAAGTTCCTTGCAGAAAATTTTAAACACGTTGATTCAACTAATGTGTCTGTACCGTTGAGGGTTTGTGCTTACCTGAGCCTGTTCCTTGTATGGCTGCAGCTCAGATACCAACTTCTCCAGCTCTTGGGTTTTGTCCTTGGAGGAGGAGAGCTCCTGCTTCAACTTGTCAACCTGACTCTGCAGCACCTCAAGTTCCTTCACATGGAGCTCTGAGGCCTGCGAGAAGGATTTCTCTTGTGAGGCATTCAGCTCGTCAACCAGGGTCTCACCCTGTTTAACTGTCTTCTCCTAGAAAACAGGAAATGAGAAAGGCAATTACTAATCCCACTAAAGCATTTATCGACTTGTTTTGAAGAAGGCAGTGACTAAAGGACACACTTAAATGAAACAAGTGGAGGATTTTCCAATGCGTAGTAAACCAAGCATTACATATTTGAATGTCTATAAAACTATTTCTAAGTCTTAAAGAATCTGATATATAACTCTCAAGTGACTGCACTACAATACTAACCAAGTTAGCAATCTTCTCCTGAAGGCTCCTTATTTGAGACTGATGTGTATCTCTGGTCTCTTTCAGCTCCTGCTCTTTGCGGGACTGTTCCTGCTGAAGTTGTTCACTGAAGTGTGCCACCTTCTCCTTCTCCTCTGCTAGTTGACTCTGTAACTCCTCAAGTCTCCTGAGTGATTATAAAAAAAAAATTAAAAAAAAAGAGTATGTTGAGGAGGATGTTCAGTGACAGGTTAGATTACTGAAAAATAAACTGACTACAGCATGGAATAAAACAAAAGCAAGATATTTGCATATTGATTATAACACAGGAAAATAAGTATCCAATTTTGACATCATGGGTACAATTTAAGTGGAGTAATAAAGTAATATAGGAGCAGGGAATAATATAGTGTGGTACCTTTCTTTCTGTATAAGGTCTTCATTCATTTTGGTCAGCTGTACTGAACTATCACCAGATGCCTTCATCGTGTCTGAAATATCATTTTCCAGCTTGCTTTTGTCCTTTGAAAGCTGCTCAAGCTTTTCATCTGCAGCCTTCAGCTTCCTCTCCAGCCCTGAGTAAAGACAAGACAGGTTTGTTTCGAGGTTATTATTCAACGAGAAAGGAAAAAAACATAATACAGCAATAAAGCATACTTCTTACAGAACATTTAACATAAAAGACTGCAGTTCAATGTTCTCACCAGCAAGTTGAGTTCTTAGAGACTCTGATTCTGTGGTCAGGGATGTGCACTGCTCTTCCTTCTTACTGAGCTTCTCAAGTGTTTCTGCAAAAAGAAAAATGTTACATTTTAGATCCCTGAAGCCTTTGTAGATTGAAAAAGGCCAGATATAGTTGCAGATGATGGGAAGAAGGTGGTAGGAAAAGCATTCGACTGACAATTGCATATATCATTTACCTTGCATAGTTTTTGCTGATTTTGTCTGCTCCTCTGTGCTTTCAGCCAACTTTTGTTTCTGTGGGGAAAAATACTTTTGCATGAAATTTCTGTATATGATTTTACTGCAATGTCAAAATTTCATAAGTGTTGGTTAAGATTTCTGTGGTTTGTACAGCATTTTAGTTATGTTTAGTCATGAGAGCAACTGATAAATCAAATATATTAGCTGATATTAGCTCCTTGCAGATATATATTGGTATTTGTGTATGTCGGCCGATAAGTAACAAGAAATTGCAGTAGAGAAATGCCAAAGACATGATTAAGGTAGTTTAGAAACAGTGACGCAATTACACAGTTTGTTCATCAAAGGGCACTGAACATGAAAAAGACCAGTGGACTTCAATCCTAAGGCAGTAGAGGTACTGTATCCATATCCAAAATTAAGCCATAAGTCTTACCAGGCCTCCAAGGTCCTGTTCCAGGATGTTCTTCTGCTGCTGTACAGTGGTCAGACTCTGCTGTAAAGAGAGGACTTCCTGCTGTCGGCCCTCCAACTGAGAGCTCAATTCACTAACCTATAGCACATGTCAAGTAAAGAATACGGTGGACAAAAGAACAAAAAGCAAAGAAGTATGCACATCAAAAGAAAATATTAAACAAAACAAGGGCTGACAATCATTGTCTGACAATGCCATACTAACCTAACAGAACACCACTTTGCTGAAACATGAGACAGACTGAAAATAAAGTATTCAAATTGTCAGGAAGTGAATAAGAACCCACCTTGGCACCCTGGTTGTTTCCTTGGCTCTGAACCACCTCTAATTGACTCTTCAGGGTCACAAGCTCCTGGTTACCTTGTGCTACTTGGCTGCGCAGAGCAACAATTTCTGCCATCTGCTCTTTGGTTTCTTCCTTGTCTTGGACCTGTTGTGCCAACATCGCTTCTTTCTCCTCAAGCTCCTTTACCCTAAGTTCGGCAGCATGAAGCTTCCCAAGAACATCCTCCATCTCCACAAGGTGCTGCTCCTCTGCTTTTTCAACACTGGATCGCAGTGATTCCTCCAGTCGTTCCTTGTCCTCGGTCAAAGAGAACAGCTGCGCCTTCAGAGCCTGCTTCTCCTGAGTCCAAGCTGTGGCATCAGCTTCATGTTTGGCTCCAGTCTCCTCTACAGCCAACTTGTGCTCTAACTTCAGCCTCTCTCGTGCACTTTTGGTTTCTATAAGTTCTTCTGTCTGGGCACCTGCGCCTTTGCTGAACGACACTTTCAGCTCCTCCATGGCTTGCTGGTGAGAGGCAATGGCGGACTCCAACTTGGAACGCCAGAGTTCAATAACGTCAGCATTCTCCTTCTCAGCATGGCTCAAGCGCATCTGCATCTGCTCGTTGTCACCAGAGAGCCTTACAGATGCAGCCTGAAGCTGGGCAACTGCCTCACTGTGGGTCTTTTCTTGAGCTTCTAGCTTCTCCTTGTATTTTGCCAGCTCTTCTTGCTGCTTAGCTTCTTGGGAAGCCAACTGATCCCTCATTGAGTTTATCTCTTCCAGAAGGGGAGAAAGAGTAGAGTTTGAGTCCTCAGAGCCCTGCTGGGTCCCAAGACGCAGCTGCAGGTCAGCTACCTCTCTTGTTCGCAGTGAAAGGTCCCTCTCAAGCTCCATAATGCGGGATCTTTCCGACACAGTAGCAACCTTTAAAAGCAGAAATCTTATATTCAAAAATGTGTCCCAATCTGACAAACTGTACCACTGTGTACTAAAAGTGTGTCAGGGACCTAATCATACTTTACTGTTACTGCACAAATGAAAAACCGATTGGTAAACAGCAATAATAGATAACAAAGCACTTGGTAATAGTAAAACTCAATGTTTTCTGACAAAGAAACTGTTCAAAGAAACTACTGATCCCAAAAACAAGGTGTTATACTGTCCTCTTGTGGCTATAAAGGGTATGGTCCAAATAATGGAAGTGAACACTGAAAGCATGTATGGAGCTATAGCAGTGTGTAGACATTTTCCACCATCCATTAAACTAAAACTCTTAATCATTGAATTAAGTTAGTATTGGCGTCATGATTTAGGAGAGGTATAAACTAAGAAGAACCCTCAGGGAGCATTGACATGTTCCATTATTTTTATGTTAATCCGACGATGTTCCAAATCTATTATTTATTCTAATGTTCTCAAACATTTATCTCTTTTTGCTGCTTCAACTTAATATTTAATAGCTTGGTTACGACAGGTGAATCATACCATAGAACTATATTTTCCCCCCGATACCCCTTATGACTATAATACCCTAGGGCAACACAAGGATGCATAGTCTGAGAGGTGGAGCAGATTTTAGACTAGCCAAATGCAGGAACACCAAATAAGCAGGACAAATGAATGCTGGGAAGGACTGGGGAAGTAGAACATAGGATAACTGAGGAAATGATTAGCTGGGACAGGGAGAAGTTTCTCTGTCTGGTTAAGCAGTGATACTAGTAAAGCAAGAGTGAGTTCAGGTTGAGTAACTTATTGGAAAATAGTACAAGAAAGAGCCGTCACTCAAGACAGCTGAAAGATGCATGTGGTTATTTTTTGACAGTTATAACAGAAAGTAATACTTTTCAATGTAAAGGAATTTTGAGTGGATCAATTTAAAATGTGAGGTATGTTAATATTTCAAAAATGGTTACAAAATCAATCTGTAGCTAATGCCACAAATTAGGATGCTGAATTTTCAAATCTATCTTCACGCAGGATGGACTGATTTGAGCATTTAAATAAACCTAATATATGTATTAGTTCATTATTTGATTTAATTAGTTTGTCGTAAAAGCAGGAGTATTATTTTTCTTATGTGAAGCCCGAAAATGCATTTGTGGGGTTCATTCACCACAAGCCCGTACAAAGCAAAGCTCCAGTTACTGCTCGGCACCTCTCTGTACCCCTTGCAAGTTTTTTGGCCACTATCCCCGGCCCAGGCCCTCTTTTCCAACGCAGACACACTGCAGAGCAGAATTCATTACCCTAGTGTCTTCTAACTCTCTTTGGAGTTTCTCAGCTTTGGTCTTTTCAAAGAGCAGGCTCTGTTCAAGCTCCTTAATGTGGGCATGCTCCAGTCTGGTCTGCGTCTGTTAGTAAACAAGGGGGAGAGGAAGAGAACACACCAGTGCCACCATCACATGCCAGCCCAACGCAGACAGAGAGGGAGGGAGACAGGAGAGAGGATGGAGGGGTTTGAACAATGATAATGGTGATGATGTGTATATGTGTGTGTGTGTGTGTGTGTGTGTGTGTGTGTGTGTGTGTGTGTGTCTTTGCGTATGAGTATTTGGGGGATTGGGGAAAGGGTATTGGGGAAAGGGTGGGGAGTGGTGGATAAGTAGAAATGGGAAGACACCCCATGCAGAACTCTCCGGCTGGGCCATGAACAGCTGCACACAGGGAATTTTGTGAAAGATTGGTGGGGAATACAAGACAAGCAGCAAAAGACGGGGGCATGTGTTACGGATGTGCAGGATGAGTATGTTGATGGAGGCAGTTTAGAAATAACCATGCAAAATTGACACCTGATGAACAAAGCACATTGATTGTTATGATACACAGACATTTTGATAATGTGTGTCAAGCCAGCAAGTAAATTAAGTAAAAATTACTTCACCACATCATGGAGAGAAAGCAGTGATGGTTGTTTCCTGACCCCTATACTTCATTATGTAACATGAGCTCAATGCATTACACCATACAGAAGATATCTAATGTTGTAATATTGTCATTGATTTAACAATAGAAAGTCACTCACTATTAAGAGATTTTTTTCTGCATTTATTGTATTTTCAGCTAAACCCACATTACATCTTGATTTTATAATGGTAAACTCATAAAGCATGTAGCGTTATCAATACCCACACTGCTTTCTCTCTTTGGTTATAAGGCCATTGTCCACACTGTATATAGTAAGTATTTTTAAGAAACCACCAGTTATCAGACCACCATGTGCAGGATTTGTGACCAACTTAACAGAAATCAATCAGTAACACAAAAGCATGTCGGGCTCAAGAAATAGAAAGGATTCCCATTTGACTTCTTGGTATTTTTGTGCTCTAAGAGTTTTATGGCAACTTACTGAAGCACTTCCATGAACAATTTTGTGCTCCTAGTCTTACATGTTACCCAGTGCATGTTAACTTAAAAGTATAATTTTAGGGAATAGCACCAATTTTAATGCCGGCAGTGTATCCCAGGTCATACAACATTATCATCTTCCATGGACACAATCTGACAAAACAAATTGTCATGTCTTACTAACTAACTGATACACCACATTCAAAGGTAATGAATGAGGCGAGAAGGAGGTGATTATGAAACTATAACAAATAAATGTTAGGGCTCAGTGTTCATTTTCTGGGTACTTTAAATGTTAAAGTATACTAAGACACTGTATGCACCCACTGTTCTTTGTTGGTGTAGTAGGTATAAACTATTATGTAGCCTGGCACATCTATCTTTGTATAAAAATGACATTTGAATTCTTAAGCTGAGTGTTATTCCCCTTTAGTTGCAGTGGACAAACTGAATTCAGGTCTGTGACTGGGCAGTGGAATGACAAGGGAGCATCTCCAGTGGTTCCATGCTGAGCACTGGACCAACATGAAAGACGAGGACGAGAAGGAAGAAGAAGTAATAACATCACATCACTGAACAGGGAGGCACTGAGGGTTATAACACAACATTAGTACACCTTCAACAGCCTAAAGTCAACAAAGCAATTTTGAGTTTGGCCTACTCGGAGAGAGTTTTGGTGTATTTCAAGCTGCATGCAAGTTTTTAATATATCCACAGCTGTGAGTAAGTAATAAAATGTTAGTATACACATTTAAAAAGAAGATAAAGGGGTATTCTAACCCTGTAGCCCTCATTTTAAAACGTCTATTTTGAGCTCAGATGCCTTCAGGGTAATTGAGATGGTCCACTGTGTAGCACTGTGGAATACATAACAAATTCTTTGATCAGATATGAACACAGATACCACTGGGCCCCAATACTCTGCATATCGTTACTTGGGATGAGAACATGACTCACTTGCGAAAAAGAAAGTAACCAGAGCCTACTGTATAAATTACTGTAAAATATTATGTGAAGGAAAAAGCAAAATGAAGGCTCTTTCGTAACAATTCCCCTAGCTTTGATAATTAACTAGGACAATAAAATGATTTATTTCTCCATAATAGGTAAACAATAATAAACCTTTCTAGTGAAGAGATGCTTAAACATATAATTTATCTCTCTACACCAATATGAATATGCCTATTAACAAGACAAGTTTAGTGACCTCATGGATATCAGGCCTGGGTATGTATTTATTTCTGCTTTGTGCATAGCCTGACCTCATCAATGCCAGAGACTTCCTGCACCATTGGGTGCATTTGACAGCACATCATCTAATGCAAGATGAAGCCAGTATCAAACTGTCCATGCAAACACGCCGACTGAGACTACAGAGTGGGTAGTTTCTACTGCTAATATAAATGAGAGATAATGTAAATGCTCTGTCTGGACTGAACTGTAGCTCTGTGACAAGGGATACCAGTTAATCTTAAGCAATCTAAAATTGAATTGGACCTGCACCCAAGGAGACATACTGATGTAAACAAAAATTGTTATCACTTTACAGTCATGGATATGGTCATGGAGCACCTGCTGCTTCTGAGTTAATATAAAAATTTAGATTTTAAGTCAGTGGCCACATAAATCAGCCACTTTTTTATTTAATAAAAACAGAAATGTCTGATTTGCAGTCTGATTTAATATTATTGCATGGATCAATGTTTTGTTTTTCAAACAGGAATTCAATAAAATGTGTTAGTTGCAATGGTGTGGATCTGTGTGGTGCATTTACCTCCAGGTCTCCTTTGGTAATGCAAGCTTCCTCTACACGGAACTGAAGGTCCTCCACCTTCCTATTCAACAGAAAAAAATAATCTTGATAGAGCTTTTTTTGATGTTCTTTCAACATAACTGGGGAAATGAAGACCTTTAACTATGACCAATAATAATAATAATAATAATAATAATAATGATCAAGAGGAAGGTTAAGCAAACTCAGGCTTTCTTCATGACTTTATAAGACTGTAGTATAACAGCATAATGATCTTAGCTGCCATTTTCTCATTTTCTGTCTCAACAAACTGACCCCATAAAATTAAAACAACAGATACTGACATACTATCATGGGTGACAGTATATCATACCTCTGGGAATCCTTACCTACGCTCCTCCTCCAGCTGATTCAGCAGCTCGACTTTGTCTTTGTCTGCAGCTTCTACCAAGGCACGTAACTGGTCCATCTTAGCCTCCATCTTCAACAGACATTGACATTGGACAAAAAAAATCAGTATGGATGACTAGGCAATTAACTAATTTAGGATCAACAGGAAGTTCATGCAGAGTGTTATTACTAAACCACTGGGTGACCTGACCTGCTCCTGATCATCCCTGAGCAGGCTCATTTCTTGCTCCATCTCTCCAACATGCCCAGTGGCCTTGGCAACCTCAGCTCTTTCCATGTCCCTCTCAGCCATTAACTGCTCAATATGCTGCTGCTTCTCCTTCAGCGCCTCCTGCAGGGCTGTGGTGCCTGAAATCTTACGATTATACCGTGACGATGTCTCTGTTAGCTATGGAGAGACAGAATACAGGCGTGGTCAGACTGATGAGTAAGCACAGCATAAAAAAACCGGATGAGTACAACTTTCTAACATTGTTGAAACTGAGTGTGTCAATGTCTCACCAGGCCTGTGCGACTGGGCTTGGCACCGACAGAGGATGCCACAGAGCTCATGGTACTGATGGAGGAAGCACTAGGGCTTCGCTTTAGCCCTGATGGTGTAGCCACTACTTTCCGAACTGTTGTTTTTGCTTTGGCTGGCGTGGTGGAAGGGAAGCCAATGCGTGTGACTTTGTGCACTGGAGCAAATAAGCCATACTTGGGTTGGCACTGAAAATATCTGGGGACAGATAATGGAATACATTCATGATAATGGAAGTCATAATATATGATTTAGTAGTAATATAGTAGTATGTATATATGATCCAGTGGCTTTTGTACCTTGTGCCTGCCACTGCCCCGTCATTCTTTCCTAAGGGCTCATCTAATTCCACACCACACCACTCGCCTTTGGCAAAATCTGTTTCTCCAAGGAAGCGTACCACTCCTGCCTTTGTACCACCAACCTGAGAAGAAAACACTAAACATTAGCCCACATTTAATCTCCTCAACAGATAAGAGAGGCCTAAACAGTAATCTGCTTTGCCTGGTAATAAACCCTGAGTGAGATAATTCCATCAAAGCAACAGAAAGAAACCAGCTTTGAACAGAATTAGGCCAAACTGTCAACATGTGAAATTCAACATGTTTTCTTTTCTTTCAATTATTTAAATGCACAGCAGTGAGGTTTATGTGTGCTACACAACCTCCTGGCTGAGGTAAGGGAGGAAAAAAAGGGAATCTGTAAGAGCTCCAGCATGCTCCGTGCAGTGATCCTGGCTGTGATGTTTCCACTGTACAGCACGTGTGCCGTTTTCTACTTGCTTTTATGTTCTTCTGGGGCCGTATTCACAAACACTCTGAGAATACTCTCAAAGAGCTCCTAACTTAGCCTAAAATTTCTAGCAAGGAGTCCTAGTTTAGGAGTGTTTAGGAAAATTCTCAGAGCACTCTGAGCAAGGAAGGGACAGAAACTTTTACCTTAGTGAGGAGGTGTGGTTGACCTTGTTGCTAGGTATGACACATTCTTTCAAAAGGTGTGATTGGTTGATCAAAAAGAAAAAAAATTTAATTAAATTTAAAAAAGAAAGAAAAATGCACTCTTAGTGATAATGGGCATGGAGTGGATAGTGAAACTGATAGGCCTAATCATATAAATTAGTCTCTATTAAGACATGGTGTAATTATGAATACTATTTTATGTATTGAACATCTCTGTTGAATAAACTGTAAGTCATACTTTAAAAGTAGCCTATAAAATGTTTGAAAACACAGGGTTACTTGTGCAGTAGCCTGTTCGTATGCTGATAGTTGGTTTATTTACCATGCTGGTAATTTTAGTACTTAATCTATTTGATATTAACGGGTGAAAAATGGCTCAGCATTTATCAATTTCTGCGATTGCTTTCCAGTCTATATAAGTCATCACTGCTGCACTGTTGCATTTTTCAAGTTGCCAAATATCTTAGTGTTGTGACCACTTTCATTTCTGGCATTATAGCGTTATTGTGTTGGGTGGAGATGTGAGAGCATATCTAACGAAATCGCCCACAAACATAATCCCTGCACAATCTAATCTGCAGCGTTTCATTAACTCACTGTCATTTAGCGTTATATTCGCGTATATATCTCCTTCCTCTTTGTCTTTCCCCCATTTTCTCCTCTGCTTAAAAAACTCTTAAGCCTCTTAAAAGTCCTCCTCCCTACTCCTAACATTTTTTAACTTAGGAGCTCTCTCATGGGCTAAGATGCTTTGTGAATAACTTTTATCTTTACCAGGGTCTAGTCTTAACTGTAAGGTGCAATTCTTAGGAAACATCATTATTCTAAGAATTTTCTTAGAATTTCCTCACTAGGAGCAACTCTTTGTACTGCCCCCCTGGTCTTTATAAATACCTTGGTTATCTGATTATCCGTGTGGAAAGGAAGCAATTGGGTCAGGGGTCCGACAGACCAATGGGCCAAATTCCAAGAGGCAAGCACTGTGTCTGTGCGCCGGCCGCAATTATGTAATTGTGGAGCTTTGCGGGTTAGTGCACGTGTTTGCGGAGCCCGCTGCAAGCAGCATGCAGCCGGCTAAAGGAGGAAGGAAGGTGCTTATCAAGATAGAATCAGACCAACAGGACAGGACAGCACACAGATGGTGACCACACTCAACAGTGTTAGTACTTTCATTGCCTCAGAGGTGGAAGTGAAGTGGAAGAGGGAGAACATATTTAATGTGTTAATTTCTCTGATATCACTACATTGAAGAAGAGAAGGGTTCTGTGAGTCATGTGACTTTGAACAAGCATTGTTCATGCTAATGTTGCTAAGGCACAAAGGTAGAATTTTCTGTCACTTTGAAGAAATATCCAGGGAAGAAAAAAGTATTTTTTTCTTTTAGATAATGTAACAAACTTTACCAATACGCGGTCACCCATCTTCAGCTCCCTTTCGCCCTTCTTGACTGATCCAGTCTCTGAGAGGTTGGAGACAGATTCACTGTTTGTGCGTGCAAGGTTAGAAGATGGTGTAGCTGGTGTAGCTGGCGTAGCTGGCGTAGCCGGCGTAGTGGAGGCAGCCTTCTTGGCTGTCGTGGTAGTTGAGGGTAATGTTGATTTTGTGCCGGGTGTGTGCAAGGCTACGCTACTGACTGAAGGAGTGGGTGATGCAGCGCGGGAGGGCGGTGCCGTCTGAGTTCCATTAGCCTCCCCCTCTGTGCAAGACAACTTGGATGGGCGGGTAAATATTCCTCGCAGGGCTTCACACTGGAAGTAGCGCACTCCTGCCACCGAACCATCATTCTTCCCAATTGGCTCATCTAGAACAATCCCTGCCCACTGTCCTGGGGCAAACTGTGCCTCTCCCAAAAACTGTATGTAGCCTGGCTTATTCCCATTCACCCATACTCGCTCCCCAATCTGGAAGTTCTCCCCAGCACTCTCAGCATCTCCTCCACTGGCACTTGCAGCTGATTTGTCGGCGGCAGCAACTTTAGCTCCCACTGAAAAATAAGGAGAAAGAAAGAGAACAGTGGTTTTTAAAAATCCATTGAGTAATTGACTTGTGTGAGAAAGACAAATGTCACAAATGCTGTGCAAAACATTGCAATATCATGTGATTTGATGTCCAGATTATACTATGTAGGTTCAATCTTTCCTCTGTGTAAATGTGGTCACTTACAGCTTAAAAAGGTAGTGTAAACCAACATTTCTACATGACTTCCAATTGTCAGTGTCTTCAAACTAAATTCTACAGTGGCAATAATACTGCTGTGACAAGAGAAATCTAGGCTAAATGTTTGAAAAGCTGGTTTTAACACTCTTCTCATACAAATCATTAGTTTTGGCAAGATACTGCTGTAAAAGCTGTCATGGCTAGATCTCCGTAATGCCATCCTCAATGCACTGCACAAAATAGTCACTTGCTCAACGTATGAGACTGTGAGCCCCTTACTGCAAACCTAAAGCTAAACCAATACAAAAAACTAAGCATTCTTTGAGGAGGATCATGTATAGCACTACTCTGACGCTGAGCTGTGTCATGACATGAACCGGGACTAAGCACAATGTAAAAAGCGCAGCACAGCGTGTGACATGAACCACAAGTATCAACCAAACACCTGGCTACAGAACATTCAAGGGCAAACGCTGCACTGCCACATGTTCACCAAATTGAAGCAGCTGCACAGGGAAAGATTCTTACCTGTGCTGGGATTGGTCTTGGGGGCTGATGTCCCAGGCTTAGCTATCTTGCTGGGCACTTTGATCCCACTGGGCTTGGCTGTGCTCATGTTTCCTCCTGTGATCCGTTAGACCCACAAGGCTTGTGTCCGTCAGTGGGTACAGACTGACCCCAGACCATCAAAACAACTGGCTGCAGCTCTGTGATGGCGAAGCTGTTCTCTCCGCACCAAAATCAATTAAACAAAAAGAAAAACCAGGAAAAGGGAGGAGGGAGAAAAGGTGCTTCTCACGAAAAGGACCCTGTTTGGAGAGAGAGAGAGAGAGAGAGAAATAACATTATTTGACTTCATTTGGGTTTACTCAATTTTATTTTTACTAAACACTCAAAGTAGCAGTGTGGGCTAATTAATAAGAAATGTAATTATTAAATCAAGTGAATTAATCATTTCAGTAAATGTACTATTTGCTGACTTTTCCTGCCTCTGATTCTGCTCTGGGTGGCACTGACAGCAATATAACTTAAAGTAAACTACAGATATACATGTACAGATATGCCTTCAAGACATGTTCATTGACTTTGTTTTTTGGTGCTCTGTTAATGGAGGCATTTTGTTTCTGTTATGACAACAAGCTCCTCAGCACACACCACGTCACAGTTCGACCTAAAAATACCCTGTCAAAGGCCAGCCGATATGCAGTCTATTTTACTGCCATCATGAACTTCTGAATAGCTCATCATCTGTGACCTTGACCACATTACGAACAGTTCCACAAACACAGTCTCCTGCTCAATCTATCATTCTGGCATATAAAATCGTGCAAGTCTGTCTGGCAGCTTTTTCTAAAACAGGATTACTGTAGAAACAAGACCACCACCAGCAGCAGCAGATTATCCTGTTTGTCAGATTACCTCACCACAGTAACCGATTGGCTGAATGTACTATTTAAACATTATGGTTCCCCTTTTGTTAGTAGTTTGACAACATGACTGAGTGTGGCATCGTAAAACACCTATTGCGTTGATTAATTAAAATCAAACAAGAACAAAGCTACTGACAAAATACTGACACGCTTTGAGTTTCAGGCCAATCTACTGTCTGATCTGTAGCATCTCAGCCTATTTCAGTGGAAGGCTGCATCACACCAACATGATCGATGCAGAAAAGTGTAGGAATCAAACATCAGATTTGATTGTACAGCCACATTCAATAAAAGCAAACTACACACAAGCAACCTAAAGCAAGGATGAGCTGCTTTGTCAACAACATGACCCAACGACTACTGGAAAGGGTATGTGTACAAACATTCCTCTATCATGAAACCATATTACAACCTTACAAGTACGAGATTAGCAAAGAAATAAATCACGTTAGGACAATATGAACACAATTGTTACCAAAGGCTTTTCAATGTTATTGAATTTTGTTATTGGGGTCCATGTGATGTTCACCTGCTGGTTAGAGAACAGCATCTCTTTTGGATAGTCCAGGATTTGTGTAATTTCTGTACTTGCTTTAGCATCTTCCGGTTGAGAACAGGGAGCTTATTTTTTGGACTAATACGTGTGACTATAAATGTTAACTGAATCATTTTCTGTTACACATGGCATGCCATTCCATCAAACCAGTGCTTTTGCTCATCCTGACTATAAAAACAGCAGACTGTGTAAAGACAGGCTTGGATAATGTCAAGGAAAATGGTTTTATTATTTTCTGTCATTAGCACAATCATTGATTGCAAATGCTTGCAGGATCCTGGGGCAAAAATGTTCTAAGAGGGTGCTTGTTTAGAAGTTATGGTAATTATTAAATCCGTCAGACTTCCTATACAGTGAAATAAACCTATAAAATATCAAATCAACTAACCCAGTGCCTTCTGACTTCTCCTGCAAAGTCAAATTGTTTGGAGTCAGCTTTAAGTCAGCCAAGACACTTGACCCATTTAACACAGGGTAGAAATGTTATATAGAACTTGTTCAACAGTGTCACACAAACATACCTTTCATTCCTGAAAGAGCCTAACAGCTACACTATGTAGGTTCACCAAAACAACAACAAAACAAGTAAGACACGCTGTCACACACCCTCCTAGATATTTCTCAGCAGAGAATAAAGGGTGGCCATCAGAAGGCAGCGACCTAGTTCAAATGCAGTGTTCCAGTTTTCTTCCGCTGTGCCTTTGAATGATACTGATTAGTGCCCTCAAGTCAAGAGGGGGCCAGAGAAAGGATCACAATGGCTGGAGACTGCATGGTGAAAATCAAAGTCACACAAGGAGTCTGACCTTCTAAATCTTTAGTAATTCATTTTGCACAAAACATTTTAAAAAATGATCAGTAATTGTATCAATATCTAGTCTGACTGACCCATAAGCCTATGGAAAATAAGCGTTTCTATAAATCATATGCATTGTGATGTCTTAGTAGAATCCCACCAGGCTTAACGACGACTGTCTTGTGAGCATGAACAGAGGATGTTTCAGCTCTGATTGGTGAGCTGAAGCAGTCAGCTGAAAATGATCCACTGCAGTAATGTTAATCTTTTGCCACTGACTCTCACTCTAATCTGTAGCTAGGAAGAAAGCCAAATACCAATGTTTTGTAAAAGTTTAAAGGGAATTAATATGCGGATGTATTAAAAAGAATTTTTTTTAAATAGATTAAACTCATTTAGTACTAGGCCATACCCAAATCCCATGTAGTCTGGTTTCATTTTTTTCTGATGTAAACTCTAACCAAATTGAAACGGGTAGATGGCAGCCAGTAAAACAGAACTGAGATTGACTCTTACTTCTCAAAATGACAGCATAGACATAATCAGCTTCCGTGTTGGTAATGACATACGTTCACGTGCTCAGAGTCTGTCCAAGCAATGGATATGAACCGTATGGACACGCTATGTGAAGATTTCACTGTCCTCCATCATCAAAAGCATGCAAACGTCATACAGAGTAAAACAAAATCAATCTGCAGATAAATATCTTCATAACACTGCTACATAGTTAACTAGCTGACTGTCCAGGGTACAGTACTTACACCCTACATGCTTTTGTTGAGCATATCTTGCTGACTAAAGGAGCGCAAAACCACTTATGATACAGACGTTAGCTGAATCAGCTTGCATGTTTTGTAATAACAGTAGGAACTCTCCATCCATTTCAGCCTCACAAATATTTATTAACCGATGAGAGGGTGTCACTGGTTACACAAGCCGCTGGGCTTTCATTCCACATTGTTTTGCAGTAGGCTCATATTAGCCATTGTCATCAAGAATATTATACCAAGTACAATCAGGTTTCCTTGGAATGATTTTACTGCAAGTCCAGCTGTGACTGAGTGGTCTAAGTCTACAGCCCTATGAGGCATCCCTCTCATATTCTGCTTCACACAGAGAGCAAGCAGGAGGACATTTTTATGAGATTCATAAGCCTGATACAGTAAACTCACAACTAGTTCACACAGAAAAGACAGAAGTACGCCTTTACATATTCAGAAGTGTGTATTCACTGATGTAACCCACACTCCCACACTTTTGTTTTTGTCATCACAAGGCCAAGGCGAGCTCTGGTTCTTCCTTTTTGAGGAAACATCTGCTGGGATGCTTATGTAGGCTCCTGCTAGCACTGACAGAGGAAGGTGTTGAAAAGCCCTAACAGGACATAAGCACAGAACAAGAGCCAGAAGCATCCTGCGTCCTCAGTGTCAATGAATACAGATCCACCTGTTTTCAAGTTAACAACCCTCATTGTCTACAGGCGGACATCAAACCTACCTTACAGCCAGTATATACCAACGCTGCCCTGTCCTACACAGATTCAGACATAACTGAGACCTGAAATAATAAAATATACAGTGGGTAGTCAAGTTTCCACTGCGGCCCAATGTAAAATCCAGACTTTCCAGAACTAATAGAGCCTCTTCAACTAAAACAGCTAGGGTGTTTGTATTACAGAGATACTGTAAAATCAAACAATGGTTTCAACTCCAGTGGGATGAAATCAACTAATATGATGCATGTATGAAAAAAATATATATATTTCTGTAAAGTGACCAATTTATAAAATGATCTGACTCCCCCCCCAAATGTAAGACATTCCCTCAGTTTAAATTCCGTATTGAGAAGACTAGCAGAAACACAAATACATGATAGTCAAAGTTTCAAGCGTTATTGCCTTTTCAATTCCTAAAACTTCAACCCATCAGAGCTTTTGTCATGTCAGTCAGTCCAAACAAGTTAAACTGCATTTTGTCTGAAAAAGAAAGGCTTAATCAACACACCTATTGCACAACTCCACATATTACAGGGTGTGCCTGTGCAGTTTTAATAAGTTATCCTGAGGTCTGGTCAACGGATTGGCCTGTTGCCGGTACCTCGCCTAGTCACCTCCACCAGTAGCAAACGGATTGACAGCTGTCGATGAGGTGGCACATCTGGTTAAAAAAAAAAAAAAAGAGTAAAAAACCCTGTAAAACAAATACCATGTGAGCTAACTTACCTTACTAGCTAATTCTACGTTTCTGGTGAGACAACGTCCCGTTTGTGAGGAGTTACAGAGTTAAGTACATCCACATGTTCAAACATCCGACACCCTGACCGCCCGCCGTCGCAAGCACAGCGACTGAAGTCCAAAAGTCTCCGCAATGTCACCGAGGCTCCAGTAGGGCACACTGCTGCTGCAAGTTGAGTCAGTCAGCATGACAAATTGTTACAGATTAGATCACCCGAAAAGGCAGCTCGCCGTACAGTGTTGCTGTAATAAGCAGTCTCCTGACTGTACTGTCACCTCTCCGGCTTAAATGGATCCCGGTCTGCGATCACGATAAGAATAGACGTGATTAGTTGCTAAGTAACGTTAGCAGTGAGGCCCGAGCAAATACGGCGCACCGGTGGTCAGGAAGGGCTGGTTAGCTAGCTAGCTAAACTAACACCTCAAGTAACGTCTACGCTACCTGGACAACTTTTACCCTGCGATTAGTTTCCCGGTTGATCAGCAGCAGAAGGACAAGCAAGTTTACGGGAACACGTGACCTCGGCGTGGGCGAGCTAATACTGACCTTATATGTTTCTGTACAGCCCACGTCTTCTGAGGAAAAAAACATGACACAGCTAGCGAGCTAAGAGGAGAACCGCGACGGCTACTGCTCGGATCTGACACGGGTAGACACGGCCCAGCGTACGTACGTCTGTCCAACGGCCGAGAGGAACGTCAACGGTAGGCGGCGACCAAAGATGATATGTGCGGTGAGATGGAACACTCCCTCACTTCTGAGAGGGCAAAACAATTTCCAGACGAAAAAAACAAACTTTGTTGTTACAATAAGGAAAGCTATGGAAGCCCATTTCCGCCAGTAAAATAAAATAAAAAAATTATGAGATACTTTCAAACAACAATGAGAGTAGCAGCTCTTTGGCATGAGTTCTCCTGGTTAATTTGTCATGGAAACGGATCGTGAGTACACTGAGGACTTTAAACGTGGCTTTACAACAAGTGAAATACTTCACGTGCTCGCTGATTCACACGGGACTGAAGAAGCAAACGCACCCTTGAGAGGATTTTAAGAAAGAAGCAGTTCTGGCGTAGAAAGAATAAAACCAATGTGACAGAGGTGGCAACCTTCATTGAACAGCAACTTAACTTAATCCAACATCAAACATTTACTAAAGTCAACTGTTATAGTTGTCTTATTTAGGATTGCATATAGTTTGCATGGGGTTACCGGTGGCGCATGCGCACTTTCTATCTCATAATTATGACTTTTTATCTCATAATTTCGGCTTTTTATCTCATAATTATGACTATCTCATAATCTTGACTTTTTTTATCTCATAATTGACTTTTTATCTCATAATTATGACTTTATTTCATAATTTGGACTTTTTTATCTCATAATTATGACTTTTTATCTAATAATTTCAACTTTTTAAAATCTTTTTTTTTTTTTTTTTTTTACTGGCGGAAATGGGCTTCCATAGAATCAAAGGGAGTCACATAAAGCTAAATAAGGCTTATATTATGCTGGCAAGGTACAGATTTATACTGTGTAGTTATTATTTAAGGATAAAACCTTTACCAAAATAGGTCTAAATTCAAAGATAATAGTGAGAATTTTGACTTAAATTTCTGTATTTTGAATAGGCCTATAAAGACAGAATGTAAAAGTAGAGTTTAAAATCCTAAGTCTATGGCTTCAAGGTAATAGCTTTATTACAAAAGGTATGATTGTAGACACCATCAGTTTCACATGACTTTGCAAGGGGTTAAGTAATTCTGTCCTCTTGACATTCTCATAAGTTCAGCACACCCAAACACACACGAGCTTGTATATGCATGTATATTTGCACAAGTATGTACTGTATGTAGGCACCACCCCCAACCCTTGCTGCTGCCTGTGTGTGGATGTAGAGTGGTGGGCTGGTAACATCCTCTTGTATACAAGCTCACTCAGTCCATCTGCAGCCCTCTTTTTGTATGGACGCACGGCGCACAATGCTGCTTCTGCTTGGCTGTCGGGCTCACACACCAAAAACACTACACCAAAAAGGTAAGGTATAAACAAAAGTCCCACTAGCGACCGTACTGCCCCTAGATTTGAGAACCACTGGTTTATTGACTAATGTAGCTAAGCAAACCCTAACTACATATCTGTGATTTCTGCTGCATTCTGACATTTTTGCCAGAGAACGTGGCTAAAGCGAAATGGTCAAAACACCTGATACTCTAAATGGTTGTACAAATGAACAAGTGTTTCAATTGAATCTACTGTCATCAGGCTGCTGGTTTATTTTATTTGTACAACACAAAGTGCCAAACATAACAGCAGTCAAATAAAAATGTAAAAACAGAATTAAAAAAGTAAAGTAGCAATTAAACACTGGTACCATACCTTTGAGAATTCTCAGCTGCCCTGCAGATGTCCATTTTGTCCAGAGCAATTTTCTTAACATTTCTGTTAAAAATTAAATTTCAAATAATGTAATGTTTGCAGTAGTCATACTATGCAGTAAAATTAAATTATATTTAGGCAGTAGTGTTTCAGCCAGAAAAGCAGGGACCACCCAAAAAAAAATTCAGAAATGCCTATTTTCATGCTCCAAAATTAATTATATTAAAAACTCCTTAATGTATAAGAATAGTATTTTACCCTATTTTCTGCCAAAACAAAACCCACCAGGCAACCATTTTATTAAAAGCCTAACCATGACTGACCGACACTCAGGTGCGTAGCTAGCCAATATAGTCTAACATATTGCTTCTTTAAAGTTGTGTTAAATCTGTATTTGAACGTTTTGATCTGCCTTTTTGCTGGCAGATCAGTTTGAAAGGGGAATTAACTTTATTTCAGCTGTGATATAGGCCAGGCTTTCTAATGTCGTTGGAACAAAATGCAAATTGTTGTAGTGCAGAGTTTTAATTATGTGCAATTTCATTTGCAATGTGCTACAAAATCAGTAAGTGAGCTGATTATAGCAACAGAGGGTCAACTTGTTCACTAAGCTATACTAAAGATGGCTAACAAACAACTATATACTGTTAGCTCACATATTTGGCCATCTGTGCTGTCAACATGCAGCAAAATAAAATTAAACCCTCACCTAGCCAGATTGATAGTTACCAGACAAAATAACGCATTGAAGCAAATACATGTTTACTTATTGATTTTAGAACAATTCAAGTAGGACAAAAATAGAAAAAGCCATGAAAACACCATGATATTAAAATGAATACAGGTCAGGAAATGACCATTTTACAAATTTTACAATAAAATAAACAGCATGAGTTACACTACTGCTACAAAAAAATGATTAATTGGTCAAAACCTACAAACCATTGCTGTTGCAGCATTGTACGTTTACAGATCAAATGTATATACAGCATAGACATTCAACTTGGTACAAAATAATAAACAGCTAAAAAACATGCTTGATAGGATGGTCATGAAAATGAAAATAAAAGTTTTTGCTTAAAAAATATCGTATGTATCCTTGTGTTCCAAGTACATTTTTATTTTTTCTTTGCCAAATTTCGAGGGGAACTTTTAAGCAAGTCTCTGATCCTAAGGTATGTCCCTGTGGCTTCAGCAACTTCAGTGAATTCTGGTGTATCTTCAAATGGAACGATGCCAGCTGCAAAGTTGCTCCGATGAGGAACAGCTATTATCTTCTCGCCATGCTTAGGAGAAGCACAATCTCCAGCCCCCCCATTAGAGAAATTGGGACCAGGACTCTGCGGGTTGTCTTCCTGGCATTTGACTGGACCAGGACTCTGCGCGCTGTCATCATGGGATTTGACTGGACCAGGACTTTGCGGACTGTCGTCTTGGACTTTGACTGGACCAGGACTTTGCAGACTGTCGTCTTGGACTTTGACTGGACAAGGACTTTGCGGACTGTCGTCTTGGACTTTGACTGGACCAGGACTTTGCGACTGTCGTCTTGGACTTTGACTGGACCAGGACTTTGCGGACTGTCGTCTTGGACTTTGACTGGACCAGGACTTTGCGGACTGTCGTCTTGGACTTTGACTGGACCAGGACTTTGCGGACTGTCGTCTTGGACTTTGACTGGACCAGGACTCTGAGGACTGTCATTCTCGACTTTGACTGGACCAGGACTCTGAGGACTGTCATCCTCGACTTTGATTGGTCCTGGGCTCTGAGGACTGTCGTCCTCAACTTTGATCGGTCCAGGGCTCTGAGAGCAGATCTCTTGAACCCCCGCTTCCCTTTGATTTTCGCTGCTATGGCAAGTTTCTGCAGGTCTTGTTGTGTCCATCGCTTCTTCAACCTCTTCCGTTTCTGTGTCGACATGCACAGGTGTGGACACACTTGGTGAACTGGGTACAGGTGTTCCTACTGCAGGTGTCTCAGAGTCGCTATTAGTGGCTGTCTCAGCATTTTCTAGAGCTGCCCAAATCAGCCTCTGCTGCTCCTCCAGTTCCTCCAGTGTCAGCTCATCCTCTGTACCCTCCACAGTCTCATCAACTACTACCCAGTCACGCCCTCGCAAAGCTGGAGAGCCATTGGTGGGTGTGGGAGGAGGTGTACCTTTAGGGAGAGGTGGGGGAGTGGGTGTAGCAGGAGGAGTGCCCTGGGGTAAAGGAGGAGGTGAACTGAAGCAAGGGGAGCCAGGGGGCAGCGGAGGCTGGAACTGGAAGTCACCTCGGCCATGAATATGATAAGGTGTTCCTGGGTCTGAGGGAAGACATGAATAAAGTCACCCAAAGATTAGAAAGTGACACTTTGACCAAACAAAGACAACTGTTTCAAGTATTACTGGGCATTACTCTGCATTTCAGCTATGAATAAAAACAGAAGTATTTTATATATCAACAAAAGAGAGGATGTGGAGATTAAGATCAAGAAAATTACAGATTATTGTTTTCAGCTTTAAAAGATGATTTAGTGTTCTAGTTACTTGAAGGACATTTATTGCGCATAATGATGTGATGTGATGATGTGATGTGTCTGCAGAGAAAAGTGACTAAGATGAATAGTTACCTGATTCAATATCCATATCCGAGCTCCTATCCGATTTCTGATCAGGACTGGACCTGGTCTTCTTCCTTAGCTGTGGAGATGAGTCAGATTCATGCCGTCTCTTGTTGCAGGTGGCACCAGGCTGTTGGCAAGGAAGAATGACACGTGTGGAATGAAAATATTTAAGGTCTCTGCCCAAAATGCACACTCATCACACATCGTCTCTTTATCAGTGCCAGTAAACATATAAAGAGTGAAAATGTAAAAATCCAGAGGCTGGAATAACAGAGAGGACTGTGCACTCAGATTAGTATGATTAGCTGTCTAAAATGACTGTCTAAATGGGATTATAAAGAATGAACATCTACTGCATGTGAACAGCATGGACTGTTGTACAGAGCAAAATGAGGCCACCCACCACACACACTAAATGGCATTTTCTCTCTTTTATCCTCCGCGTGATTGGACAAGACAGAAGGACAGAAATTGCTGCAATATCTAATATAGGGTTATAATAATCCTTCAACAAGTCTGCAACATTATAGTAATCAGTAGCTCTCTGTGTCTTTCATTTTAAACCAGAGTGGTATCATAGTGAATGAGTAAAGATTTGACAAATAGTAACCAACGTGTTTGCATACGTGTTGTAATATCCAGAAAGTTTGGTTAAAGTGGAGCAAGACTCTCAGATAGGAAGCTGTTACAGGAAGCAGGTGTGGACTACATGTTTTCAGAGGAAAAACCCAACCACTTATGGGATAATTACCATAGGAAAATTGCTGGACAGGTAGGCTGCATAGTTTTGCTTCATGTGGTTCTTTTGCATTGGAATAGAACTATACTTCATGAACTCCTGAAGGTCAGAAAAAAAAGAAAAAGTGTGAGAAAAGCAACTGTTGTAAAGATACCCTTCTACCATGACAGTGTACTGCCATTATGATGCTGACTACACCAAATAATTTCTACACATATATAGCTCAAAGTGACTCCATACTACAGTATTTGCATAAATCAATGATCTTAATTTTGTGACAGAAGTCATATGATTCAAATTTATAGTATAGAATACTGCATTGATTTCCAGTTTCTTTTTCTGAAGCTATAAATACAACAAAACATTAATATAACTGAAATATAAATATAACTCAGATACATGGACTCACATAACTAGTGACATATTCAAGCACAACATTAGAAAAGATTATATTGCAGGACTTACATCTTTCAGTGTGTGTGGTGCAGGTACATTGAAGCCTGGGAAATCTACCAGTTTGGAAACGTCATAAGAGATGTTCTGCGAATTGGTATTATCTGTTGTGCTACCATTATCTGAAACTAGAAAACAGAGAAAACACAAATTCAGCTCAACATCTGTACAAAAACATTATGTTTTGCAGTAGTTTCCTCAAAGAAAAATCAGTGGGACCACATGGGTTTCAATGTCATTTAAAACATACCATTTCCATCATACAGTGTTAAGCCAGAGTTTTCCATCTCTGCCTCTTTGAGCCAGCCTGGTGGGTAGCCTAGCTGCCTCATGCGATAAATCAGAGGAGGGAGAGTGTTGCCATCGATTCCCAGCGCTGCCAACAGCTCGTTGCTGTTTTAAAGCACAACAGTGTAAAACATTCAATGATCAATATTTACTTTTACTTCTTACAAAAGATATTGCATGTGATTAAATTATGTTTGTGTCTGTTATGTACAAAATAATCCTGCCTCATGACTCCAGGCTTGTATGCAGCAAACCGCTCCTCCACTTCATCAGCATGGTATCGCTGGTTACTCTGCATGGCCTGGTTGTTGTTCTGATTAAACTCCTTTCTTCTCTCATTAATTGCGGCCATGTCTTTAGGCTAAGGAGGTAATGTATAAATGTAGTAAATCAAGTTATGACTTTTCTTATGTTTGATCTGGGCTCATACCATAATAGTTGTTACCTTGGGACAGTCTCTCAACTGATGACCACCCGAACCGCAGTTGAAACACATAGATTTGGGTCTACAATGAACAGATCAGCGATGGATTCATTATACAGTTATATGCCACACAGCAACAAAACAAAGGACATCCTCAAGAGAAGATGGAAACTAACTAAAGCTTAATTCATAACCCCAGACATACCTTTTGTCTTTCATTTCTATTTCCTGTCCATCTGTGCCAATGACTTGGTTGAAAACCTGGTGATAACTTTGCAACAATTCAGGAAATGTTATCGTGTTTGTGCAAAACAAAATCATCATCTTGTCTATTTCAATGCCTTCATACAAGTTCCACTTATATGCTGGATATTTTAAAGTAATATGGCATATTTAAAATTGGGACATCTTTCCTTGAAAAAGAAAATTCTTATCCCATGGCAAAACAGTTCTCTTCATGTGCAACACGTTCAAAACAAATGACCTGACAGACTAGACTCTCGATCTTTGATGATGTGTCAATTTATCCATCTTAAAGATACGTTGGAACGTCCCATCCATCTGTCAGCTGGGGGTTTTCATTCACCAGAGGCTGTCCAAGTTTATCAACACTGAAAGTAGTGAAATATAAGACACTTCCAACCACCTAAGACAGAAACATAAGAAAATAGTTTATGATATGTTAATATAGCATGTAGGCTATTTGAAAACATCCAATTTTGTTTTCCCATGTGGCAAGAAATTGTGCAATATGCAAACCACTAAGATTACTGTAAATACTCACTTTAAAGGCTTCTGTTGTTGTTCTGACACTACTGGAAGACGACTTCTGTGGATCTTCATCCATAGCAAAAGCTGAATTCTTCATAGAGGGTAGAGCATGTTTTTTTTTGTTAGTTTAGCAAAGTCATAACTGTATTGATATTAACCACAATAAAACACATTCTGGGCAAATACCTGAGGTTTCATGTGAAAGACGGATTTTTTCTTTTCATTGCTCGGTTTCTGGTGCTTCAAAATCACACTGCAGATGCAATCTTCAATTTCTTGACGACACTGCCTAAAAAGGGGGGTTGACATTTATTATTGTTTTATTAATTTATAATAATTATTTACAACATAGTTTCAGTAACTATTTAGCACACAGCAAGGTAATTAATGTGCTGTCATTTCATCTTATTAGCCATAATGTAAAAACTCAAACTAGTGTTGGAACAATGGTTTACCACCAACGTTACAAGCTGAACTTGACAATCAACCAAGTCAAATGCAAAGCTCAAGTGGGTGCATAAACCAATGTAAGTGATGAGAAAAGACTGCTTACTTTGAAATTAAGTTGTTTGCATAAAGGATTTGAAGAACTGGCCCGTCGATGTTGACATCTTCAACTGCGAGGCCGCTGTAAAACCAGAGGAACATGAGCGCTGGTTACTGGTTGATCAGTTTCGTTTACTTTCTGGTGCGCGTTACCTAATGTCAGCTAAATTACCTCGGCCGCGTCAGGATGTTCAGTTTTCTTCTCAAACCTTTATGTGATCTACGAGTTAAGGAAATCGACAGAAAGCCAACAACAAAAAAAAAGACATTTCAAGGTGTGCGTGTCTCTGTTTTGGTTACAGAAAGGAGGCTCGCTGTGCTAGCAGACGTTAGCGCAGACTGAGCGACACAAGGATATTCTCCTCGGTGAGTCTCTGAACGTACTCATCACACTCCTCCAGCCTGCTCCGAAGCAGGCTCGTCTCCTCCTGCTCTTCCTCGTCATCCGTGAAGCGAATGTGCGCCGGGGCCGCCGGCGCGGAGTCATCGAGCTGCTGAAAGAGCTCACTATCCCCGAAGTCAACTCCGGCCATTTTCGCCCAGCTCTGCGGCACAGGACCGAGGGGAGTTCAGAGGTGAAAGCAACTGCTCTTCGTGCTCATTGGTCCTCCTCGTGTCACGTGTTGGGCAGACGTAAACATTGGGTTCTTCTTAGCCCACAGCATAGTACGACAGGTTTCACAAATATACACGAAGAGAAGAAAATGAATCAAGGGATAAGACCAAACACCCCACACACTTCGCAATCAGAAATGTTGAAGTTACTATTATGCTCAGGTCAGGTACCCCCTTATTTATGTTTTTTTTTTTTAAAAAGAGACACTCATTTATAGCGCCCTCTTTGGTCTGTAAGGCAGCGCTAGGGGCTTTAAATACTCCATTAACAACGTTTCCGTTTCGTTGGGCCACCTCGGTTTGTTGCAGTTGTTTTTATGGGAGACTTCTCAAGCCTTCCTACGGCACAAGACGCAATTGTGATTAAGTGAGACGCTTCATTTGCTTCCAGCAATGTCAAGTTGCTCGCCTATCCACTTAACCTTACCGCAGTGGGACGGCGGCTCACGGAAAATCCGCTTTATTTACTTGGTGAATCTGACGTCGTTCAGGCTGACGGAGTGTCCCGACGAGGTGAGTGTTAAGTGTCACACAACACGTACTTTTTCATTTTATATTGAAAAATAATGTTAAACATATAAAACATTTTGCCAACCAAAAACAGAATGTATGTAGAGACAATACGATTTTTGTTAAAACTGATATTTTGATTAAATATGTGAACGACATACACAATATTAAACCTTGTATTGTTTTCTGTAGTGTAATTTACATGAACACCATTTACACAAACAGTAACTTAGCAAGAACTTCACAAGGAGGTGGCCTCCTATGTATCGTCTCTGTATCTGTTTCAGAGTCCAGTGGTTCCTCTCTATTTAGGAGCCGATCTCTTCTCCAACACGGACATCCGGACAGAGAACCATCCCAGACACCACGCCAAGTTTGCCAAGAAAGGACTGGCAACAAAAATAAATTTTTCCTCAGGTAAAATGCACGAGGAAAAAAAAAAAAAGTACCATCAATGCACACGCCTACACATATACTTGACAATGTTGTCTTCCTGTTGCAGCATTCAGGTTCCACGGGTTGAAGGTGGCGACTGTAAATAACAGCCTCTGGTTCTACAGCGTTCAAGGACTTTTTCGAGTAGCCTTTGAAATGTACAGTAAGCAAGAGCAGCTTGCTGTGCTAGAGAACTTCCAGGTACAGCACAGTTCACATAGCGTCTCTACCTGATATATTTGCTTATATATATATATATATATATATATATATATATATATATATATATATATCTTTTGATCTGTCTTTCCTTTGTAGGATGTTTGGAAATCGCAGATAAATGACAGCCTTCTGAAAATGAGTTACAGCCTCAGTGTGCAGCTCGACTTTGCACCATCCAGCAGCGAGCATGAGACAGAATCAAGCAATGAGATGTCACAACCTCAGCACTGCCAGGTTGGCAGGGACACAGGTGATACATCAGTGGATCACGACTATTGCTCTTTTCCTAAGCAGAGCTTGCAAACTGAACAAAGCCAACTAGTTGTATCCACAGTGAGACAAAAATTGCACAGCTTGGATGGCAAACTCTCCTCTGAGACTCAGAGCTACACTGAACAGCTTGAGACTATCTTGCTGTTTTTGGAGACCATTGATAAGTATATGAATGGGCTTCTAGAGGAAAGGGATGTGACAGAGAGTGTGTTAGCCCTGTTAAAGGCCAAAGACTGGGGCTGTGTGTATTCAAGTTCACTGCTAAGCTGTATAGGACGTTGGCTTGGCCAACAGTTTCATGAAGCCAACAGCAGCATCAGCCAGAAAGTGGAGGGCTTTAAAGTTCATCACATTGAGCGAATTAGTGACTTGCCACCTGCTGAGGAACTAGCCACAGAGCTATTCCCAGAAGCCATGCAAACACTGCTGCTTCATTGGATGGGTTTAAGTGAAGAGTCCACCTTGGAAAAGAGACGCAGCGAGTACCCAATCCTGCTCCTTATCCTCGAGTTTGCCAACCACAACCTCATCACTGGTGTGGCTCATGTGCTGTACTCCAGTCTTATATGTAAATAAGAATGGATTTCCATGTAGGCATCAACAGAAAGACCTGCTATTTAACTGAACAACTTCCACTATTCTAATAAATGTGTATTTTTGTATGTGAAGTTGTCCTTTCTTTGCTTTGGACAGTTAATTTTTTGCTGCACATACTAATTCTATCAGGTTTGATAACAACTAGGGCTGGGTGAGAATTCAATACCGTTTGTCAACTTTTAGTGGAATCATATTGCGATGATATGATCATTTTGTTATAAGATCGTTAACGATTGCAAGAAAATTGTTTAACAAAACAAGTGATGTGAAGACGAATGTGTTATTTTTCTGATGTAATGCATAGTAGTTAAACAGTTAACCGGATATCAATTTGATTCCGTATGATTTTATCCTTAAAGCCCAGAACTAGCAACAGCACTATATTTGAACCAAAATGTAATTACCCACACAAGATATCACATAAAATAAAAATTAAGTGAGGTGATGTGTGAAAAACCTTATTCAACACAAAACTAATTTATTTCAAGAACATTTGAAGTATGTGATTACTCCTCAAGCAAATCTTTATCCATGGCAATCCTGAAGACAATATACATTACAACCCACTGTTCTGTTTTTCCCCAATCAGGAGAAATTAAATTTAGGGATTCTGATAATGCTACCTTGACTTTAGATGCCTTTCATTAGATGGGATGTAAACAGTGTTCACTTGAACCACATTATTCAGTTTATGTTCAAACAATCACATATCAATATATATTTGAGTTTTAAAAAAGAAAAAAACTACCACATTTTTCAAACAAATATCTAATTTTAACCAGTATCAGTCAGTCAAACTGATGCATACTTTTGCAAAGATGTACAGATTAATAAACACTGAGACAAACTCAGCATCCGGCTATTTTCCAATATGTGAGATGTTCATCTATAAATAAATTACAGATTCAGAGCAACATCCATGCAAGCTTGAGGGCTAGCGATGAATTGGTGGTCCTATATGATCAGGTGAGTGGCAAAGACAGCCAGTGTTTGGCACTAGATAGAATCCATTCCACGTGAGAATGAGGAGGAGAAGCCGAGGCCCATTCCCCTCTGGGTGTGCGTCTGAGAACGAGCCATTTCATACTGAACGTCAAGGTTCCTGAACATCTCCTCCTGCTTTTGAAGAGTCTTCATGCCTTCATCGTTAATTGGTTTGGAAGCTTCGGCATCATCTTCTCCCTGTATTGACAGCAAATTCAATGTAAGTTAAAGGTTAGGATGCTCAAAGTGGTAGACAGAAGCTGAAACTGAAGCATCAAATGCCCACTGGTTAAGTAAAATAACATAGTTATACTTACTTTAATACCCATTAGTTTGCGAAATTTAACATTTTGGTCCTTGTTTCCAAAGTTTAGCTTCTCCCACAACTCAGCTGTCTGGGACTTATCCTTAAAAATGAAAAACAGAAAGGATAAGCATCATGTAATGATAAATATATACAAATATTGTACAAATATCCTTTTCTAGTGTGTGTGTGTGTATATATATATATATATATATATATTTTTTTTTTTTAAGAGCCCATTTAGGCAATCCGAAGAGGAAAAGCTGGGCATGCTTAGAACTGGTGGATAAATACGAAAAAACAGCAAAATCCAATCTTACCCCCTCCTTCTTTCCCTGCCATAGCTTTTTCCTCTTTTTCTCCTGCTCTGCAAACTTCATAGGGTTTACAGAGGATGGGTTATAGTAGCTGGGCACAGCAATACCAGTCTCTGCCAGTGTTTTTGCTTGAAGGGCTGCCATCTGCGCTGCCATAGCAATCTGAGGCGTGACCTGCGTCCCAGAGGCCAGGAGGGCCGCCACATTGAGGCCAGGGGTTGAGGCGGCCGCTGCAGCAGCAGCAGCCACTGCTGCAATAGGGGCAGCTACTGGAAACAAAATACACAGACCAGCATAAGTAAGTGAATCCGGACTCAAATGATTATGGTTTTAAAACATGGCACAGTAAGCGCTTCTCACCTGCAGCTATCTCCTGCTGTTGTTGCTGCTGTTTCTCAAACATTTCCTTCTCCTTCTGCTCCTGTAGTTTCTTGGCTCTCTCCAGCCTGGAAAGAAAAAGACTAAAGATTAGTTAGAGTTTTTACTCATTTGGTTTAAAAGCATATTGAGCTCACTGCTGTGTTCCTAAAAGTGACCTGTAAGCAAAAAACCATAGCTCAAAATGTTGGAGACATCAGCCAGACTTTACGCAAGTATTTTTTGAGCATTTTTGCCTTTATCTTAAGAGGGGACAGTAAAGATTTGAAATGAAATGAGGGGAGAGAGAGAGAGAGAAGGGGCAACATGCAACAAAGGTCCCCGGCCAGACTAATAATGTGGATGTTGAAATTACATGGTCAGCGTCTTAGACAACTAGGCCACCAGTACACCCCACCTATCACAATTTTATGTTTCCATGTTTTCCTACCAACGTGATTTCCTTTTATGAACAACAATGCTCTCTGGCAAGTGCAACATGGATGAGAAGTCAGATTACAGCCAAACCCAGCAGTCTACAACTTTCATCTGAATAACTTCAGGGATGAATGTCTCAATTGTAGGGGCTGATGGTGAGGTTTAAATGTATTTCTCTGTTTGGTTCCATTAATGCTAACTAATCTCTGCTTGACTGCTAGCCATATCATCTTCTTAAAATGTCAGGCATTAATAGAGCAGTAAAAATTGACAATGTCTGTGGAATAAGAAAAAGAAAAAGGCTTTGTAGCTGCAACTATGCAGATCTAATAAGGGCCACTAACACTGCCCAGAATTGGCCAGAACAGAATGACCAACCATCTATATTGTGAATGCCCTGTAAACTGTTGCCTTGCCTTCTGGCCAGGGCCTCTTGTGCATCCATAGCTGTGTTTCGGCCCCGGAAGGCAGGTGGATTAACAGACCTGCTTCGGCTCTTTCTGCGCACTTTCTCACTCCTTTTCTTTCGCTCCCTGGTGGGGAAAAAAAAAAAAAAATCAATGAGCATCCTGTTAATTACAAGTAGAATGGCAATCATGCAGAACAAGAGTTCAAAAGTACTTAATCCCCACAAGAAATGCTGACATTTCAATTGAACCAACCTGCTCTTACTGCGACTTCTGCTGTGATGACGGTGTTTGGTCCTTGAACCTGAGCGAGACCTGGCCTTCTTCTTCCTGTCCCGGCTGCGTGATCGCGATCGCCGTTTGTCCCTACTTTTGCTGTGATGCCGCCTGAAGGCAATAAGATCCATCAACATGAATCAAAGAACATTACTGACATGAATCAAATTGCTACCATAATTTTATCCTCGATAAATGCTTAGATGATCTACTGTGTATCAAAAATGTCGAGTGGTATTTAATGAGACCAGAACTTCTACGATAGAAACAAAGATACATTTGTTTATTAATCCAGAAGCTATTACAGACTCCTGGTAACAATGAATTTTCTTCTGTGTCATTAAATAAGTTAGAAGACATGCTGAACACATTTCTTCATGCGAGTATTGACCAGACTAACCTCTCTCGTGAGTGTGACCTGGACAAGCTCCGGCCCTTGGAAGGCCTCCTGTCTTTGCGTCTGGATCGCTCCTCTCCATTCTCTGCTGAAAGTCTCTCTGGCTCTTGCTGCTCGTCTGTTTTTCTGTGGGATTTTGATGGCTTCTGAGAGTCCCTCTTTCGTGCCTGTTTTAAGAAGAAGTTGTCTCTTTCAGGAAAATAGTGCAACAAAAAGAGTTAGTACCATGGCTTATAGCAGCAGGTATGTAATAAATTTTGACAAGTTTAAAAAAAACCTTGTCTTTTTAAATCCACTTTCATAACATATAGAATGTCATTCTGTGAACATGATTGAAAGTGTGGCCATTTCTGTGACATAGACTAATTTGACTACACTAATTTCAACATAATTATAGAAATTAATCAAAGCAGCATATTTGGAACCTCTCAAATCTTTTAATAGTGACACATGCAAACCTTACGATCTGATCCTCAGGAAAAAAAAAAACTTGTAAATGTAGTTTGTCAGTTCAGCAACAACAACAATTCAATGTTACCTAAATGTTTTGAATTTGATGGTCAGGGATGGGCATCCAACTTACTTTTTACAGCTTCTCTACTTACGTCATCCAAATCATAGAGCACACAATGATAAATTAACATGAAAAACACTGATAAACTTCCTAAGTTAAAATTGTTTTTTCACACAATTTTTTGCCAGGTTCTTCCATCTATTCCTGAGTGACATCTTGTGTCAAATTCTCACATCATCTTTATCTCGTGGGAAAATTCTTTAGAATGGGTCGTCATTACTATGATGTGGCCTATCACTTAAGAAGGGGTTATTGCATAGTTATTACTCTTTATACAGACAAATTAGTCTGACAATTACTGCATAATTACATAGGCTATGAAAAAACACCATGAGATTCTGTTTGGATTCACTGAAAGACGAATTAGTAATTATGCCCATCCCTAGCTGAAAGAGATGCAAGAGTTAATTCCAGTGTTTCTACTAATAGTGAGAGACAAATAGTGTTTGAATGGCAGATAGTTACCTGTCCCAGTAGTAGACATATTATTTTGCTATGTCAGCAGGGTCTTCTGTTCAGTCTCTTCGTGCATTAGCACGCTGAGTATGATTTATTGTAGAAATGTTATCATGTGATCTACACACAGGTTTTAACAAAAAAAAAAAAAAAAAGGAAAAAAATCTACTCTTCACCATTTAATATGGTTACAAATAATGACAGATATCCAAGGATGAAAGCTTCCTTTGAGACATGTCAACATAGAGAGGGTAAAAAAAGGACCCTTTCCATGCGAGTAAACCCATGTCCATCTAGGTCTTTTGTTCTTAACTTTGGTTATTATAACTTATTTAACCTAATAAAATATACTCACCTCGACCTAAAACTAACTAGGAATACAATTTAAGGACTTCAAAATCACATCAAATGTGTTTCTAGTCATAAAAATTAGTTTATTAATTACCTCTTTGCTCCTGC
The DNA here is from genome assembly GCA_005408345.1 of Macquaria australasica. NCBI lineage: Eukaryota > Metazoa > Chordata > Actinopteri > Centrarchiformes > Percichthyidae > Macquaria > Macquaria australasica. Next base: position 373,790 of record SEMN01000436.1, read on the forward strand.
TGCGACTCCGTCTGTATTTTCTGTCACCTGGAAACAGCAGAAAGCAGAGTGCTGACAAATGTACTTTTCAAAATTACCTTTTCAGCAAACTCAAAGAAAAACGAGCAAGCACATTTGGAGAGACACACCGTGAAGCTACTGTATATAGTATTTTGTACAGTTAGTGGAGCAGAACTTTCTGTTGGGGTTTTGACTCTTTAGTAAGGGACACATTCAATTTGCATTTTTGAAAAGAACATGAGACTGCAGGCTTTGCGCAGTAACTGTAGTTATGTTTTCAACGTCACATGCTAATGTAACTAACTACATGTTAGCAAAGAGATCAGTCACCTCACAAATGTTAGGATACATTTATTTTCATGGCTAAAATCAATGAGTGACTGTTTTCTTCCCACACATTCAACTGATACACCTCATCAGTGTATATATTGAGAACAAATTTCATACCATGGCCCTAATATTCAGCACTGTCTGGGTACTGTTACTGAATACTAACGTTTTCGTTCCCTGGAGCGTGACCTTGACCGTGAATGGTGGTGTTTGGAGCTTCTAGGAGATCTGGATGACTCCATGCCGTGTTTTTTTCTGTGATGAACAGGGGAACCTGTTCTGGACAAGTCGACAGAGTCGTTGTCACTTGCCTGAAATAAATGGATTTGAGGGGGGGGGGGGGGGGACACATCAGCAGCAAATCAGTGTGGTTTATTATGCTTAAGTATTGATGTCCTAGTTGTACACACTCCCAAAAGGTAGTGTGAACTATTTCTTAACATTAGCCTATAGGCCATTAGAAAGCCTTGAAATATAACTGAGATTTACAATTATGTTTAAATACCAGACGATTTTTAACTAAAACATTTTGCCACACAGTGTTTTAACAGTCCCGAATGAATTACTTCATGAGTGCGAGTTTGTTACTGCATCCCGAATGGGGTTTTAAACACAAATACTTTGTAAAATGTATACCAATTACTAGTGCTGAAGTAATAACTTGATTAGTTGCACAACACAACCCAAGTGTCTAATTGAATGAGGCTGTATATCATGAATGTAGTGCCACTCTACGCAAGAAGCACTTTTCAGTTCACTGTGCATCCTGTGGGATACATGTGCCATCCTACAGTATAGATGAATTTGGAGAGTCTTCTTTAATCAGCAGCGTCCAGTCAGATGGTAAAGAATAAAGTCAAGACATGACACGGTATTTACGGGCCCGTGGTTACGGACTAACAGCAACGCTTTCAAATGTGCCATCACTAGCACTACCCGTGTCCGCCGAATAAAACAAAACCCACGTCCCAAGGCGTCGCGATGTTAAACAGCTGCTACTGATGTTTATTTGTGAGCTTTCAAGACGCCAACTCGAAACACGACATCCGGCGGGTCGTGACGACGCCTTCTCCACCAAACCGTGTAACGTTACCCAGCTCGTCAAGGAAACGGCGGTCAAACAAAACAACGCGCCAGCTCGCCAATATTGCCATCCACGGTAGCCAAATCTCACTTCGCTCGTCATTCTCACTCGAATCAGAGAACAATTTTAGCGTTAGCTAGGTCGCTAAGCTAACTAACGCTAACCGCCATCTTTAAGAAAAAAAAAGAAAAAAAAACATTTTTAAAAATATAATCGCCAACGCACAATAGCGTTATTTTGGATGTTGCTGCACTCGTGTACGTCTCGGTTGCCGTTACGCAGTGGTACTTACCGACATGATCCTGAAGCGCGGTATATATGTGTGACCCGGTCGTCTTGTTGGCTGTAGCTAGCTGCTACTCCGAACAGCCGTTGTCTGCCTCAGCTAATTTGATCTGGGTTGCCAGGTTTCACCTCCTGAATCCCCCGCGTTCAGGCAAATTCCAAACAGTTGTTGAACCCAAACTGAACGGACCAAACAAGATTCAGGGACACGGCAAATTTGTGAGAATACAAGTCAATCCAATTATGTCATTTAATGCGAGATATTCAATTTCACCACTGTAGGTTGAACGTTTTGCTAAGTTTGATAAGCTGGAACAACAGGAATGACGCTGGTATTTTTTTCTTATAACACCCCCCGTAAATATGTCTTGTTAATAACTCAAATCGATTCTAATTATGAACATTTACAATCAGTTATGAATGAAAGCCAAACGCGCCGCAATCTTTAGACAACTGCTGTAAATATAGAAGTACACCACGCAATAGAGCGAACGGTATCCAACCTGGCAACGCGACAAGGCTCTCCGGACATTCATGCAATGCCCCGCCCCTCTATGGAAACCTGCTGATCCCTTTTCCCTGAAACTAGCCTGTCAGGCAGCACATACTCTCAGGCTGCACTGCCCGAACAAGCTTCGTCAATTAAATGGTTTAGATTACAGATTACAGAGATGGGTAATATTAAAGTACGAACCGTGGTTGGGGTTTACTTCTGCCAATCATAACGAAGGAGGCCTGATTTGTACATAACCTGAGGGGGGAGTTGTATCTAGAAGGCAAATCTCAGGGAAAAGTCATCCTGAAACACCCGTTAAGCTACAACAACCCGCCAAATTCTAAAGCTAGTCCTGTTGAGTTGTGTCTGTTTGAGAGTGGTGAGTTTCTACCAACTGTAAATACACTGAAATCTGCCAGTGCTCATATATATCAGCAGTTAATATTAAATTTTGTTGGTCTTAACTCTCGACTGAATTACTAGCATTAGCGTTATCACAACATTAAGGTGACGGGCAAGTGAATTACTCGATAAGGTTAGCTAGCCTGGCAAATGTGTCGCATTTCGAGTGAACGACTCATACTGGAGCATTTTTATTTCCTAGTAACGGACCCCATTTCTTCCAGGTGACTTGAGCCCCACGAAATGGCGATGTGGAGCGACGTTGAACTTCTGACCAACGAGGATACAAACACGGTCCGTTTCGGCGGTGTGTCACAGGAGGAAAATGGTAGCGGCTTGTATCAGGTGGACACGCTTGTGAAAATCTCCACCGCCAACGAGGTAATGAATGTCAATATTTACAGTAACATGCTCCGGTTATTCACTGCGTGCTCACATCCAGGGGCGCCTGGGCCCTCTGAAACAATAATGCAAATAGTGCAGTCTATCACCATACCAGTGATCGGATGGAAATGCTGGTTCTTGCAGGTGCAGGCAGATCCGTGTCTCACCTCCTCCAGTGGTTCAAACTGGAGCATCGTTGTTGCTGACAAGACGGTTATCCTGTTTGACCAGAGCTATCAGACCATCCTGCTGCTTCTTGACTTTGGTATATTAATGTTCCTCCTTTCATCTTCATGCTGTTCACCCTCTGTCAGATGTCAGTTTGTGTCATCCGAGGTGGCCCATGTGACTGCATCCAAATCAGCCGGTCCAAAAATGTGTTAAGCTGGACTCTGCTTTCTCTGTGTTAAGGCTGGCTGTATAGTCCAAACAAAATCAGTTTGAAGATACTGTAAAGGTTCAGTCACGTGTCAGATTTCATCATGCCTTTCTCATCAACACAGTTTGACATTTCACAGTAACTGCTGGAAGTTAATACCAAGATTCATTTTCCAGAAACTGATGTGGATGCCATTGATGTTTGCCTGGAAGGACAGTTCTTGGTGGTCTGTGAAAGAAATGGAAACCTTCATTTGATCTATGTTCCACAAAAGAGAATCCTTCTCACCAGGGTATGAGTGTTTCAAACTTAGGCCTACTAGTGTTGGATTAGATATGATCACTCTGTGTCAGGCGTTGGATTGTTATACTGTGCTTGTCTGATTTCACCTACAACACTTGAGATGACATAGATGATGGCACCAGCTGTGCCAATCCTGACAACTTTGTGTCTTTTTTTTTTTTTCTTTAAATGAGTTTGAGTAGCATGATGTGTTTCATTTATGTACATTAACATGTATCATTTTCTGCATTTGTAGGCTTTGGTAGAGAAACCATCCAGTGGAGATAAGAAAACATACCGCTATCTCATCATACAGGAGGACAAAGCATCCTTGGGTAAACTTTCTATATGAATATGAGAAACAAAGGTGGTAATGTTTACTGGAAACATTAAGGAATTTAGAATTTATTCTCTAGGTGTTTAATGATGTGTTTTCTGAATTTATTTTCTGACTGATGTGTTTCCACCATTGTGTGTTTTGTTGACAGGGATGTACCATGTGTTCCTTCTCATAAAGGATGGGTTTTTCCACATTACAAACCTTGCATTGGCAAAGATCGAGACAGGTATCAAAACATCATGTGCGGTAGACTTAAAGTTTTGTTGGAGCCATTTTGGTGACCAAATTAAACATTCATTCTTCTTGTGTCATCGCAGCCATTGAAAAAATGGACGTGGGAGCTTTGAAAGAGGTAAGTTAAGGCAATCTTCTTTCCATGCAATAGCAAAATAATTTCTTTGGAACAGCAGAAAAATAAACACATTTTTCCTCAACTCAGCTCCAGTCTCTCATGAAGATAGGCTTCTGCTCCACCAAGGATTACCATGACGAGGGCTGCAGTACAGCAGTGATGTTCACTCTGGGCCATGAAATCCACTTAATGATCGGGGTCAGTGTCTCGTTTTTAATTCTTTACAATATTTATTGTAAATTAAGCATTCATGTACAGTACTCGCATGTAGATTCTTGCAAGTTAAGATTTGCTGTTTAAAACTCAGTTGTGTTACTGTTCTTCAAAACATTCCCACTGCTGGGGAACAACACACATGTAAGCAAACTAGGTATGTTTTCAAGGTAAAATTTAAACCAGTCTTTACCATGATATTAAGACAAACTTTAAATTAAGCTTATAATATATTTGTGTAAATAAAACCTTTCTAGGAATGGTAGTTACTCCTTATATAAAACAGTAAAACTGCATGTATTTCTTGATGTAATTTGTCACAACATTATTATCTTCACAGGGGGATAAAGACACTGTTGTGACTCACTGGACGATGGACCCTCAACAGGCCAAGATGTGCCTTGCTCACTCTGTCAACAATAGCTTAATTCCAGGTAAGCTCTTGCTTCATGTTAATGTGCCTTTTGGAAGATGCTGAATGTTTTTATGTGTTTATGTTATGTAGATGTTATCATCTACATATTTAACATTTCACTTTTTTTAATCAACAAGTGATGGATGTATGGGCTTAGGTTGTTGGACATGAGTAGGAATAGATGCAGTAAAACACAAAGTAATGTGTTAAAGAGAAAAGAAACGCAATGTGAAACAGTTGGAAAACAAGTAAAAAGTTGAAATGCCTCTTAGAGTAGATTGTGTGAGGGTTGTAACATTTATTCTCTTTATATTTTTACTTCAAAGGTGTGAGGAAGATGGTGGTGGTGGAAAATCTCTTGTATATTCTTGACACTGAGGTGAGTTCAGTGGTATCACCTGTAGTTGTTTGATATGCCATTGCATGAGGTTCGATCAAAAGTGTTTGGGGTTTACATATGGATTGCTTTGTGTTTTTGGTCTCAGGATGCCCTGAGTCTTTGGGACCTACATTTCCTTGTCATGATTCACTGTTGGCCAGATCTTGCTATTCATGACTTTGAACTCACCACAGAATGTGGCTCTGCCTCCATGGTGGCGTATGTATCAATGTTTTAAAACATACTGTAGCTGTAACTAGACAGAGGGATGTGCCTCAATTAAACAATCTTGAAAATGTGAATTAATCTGTGTTTCACAGTCAAGACAAGGGCAGCATGAAGATGATTACACTGACAAAGCAAGACAACAGTCAGGTAGCAGTACGACTCCTTTTGAAGAAACTATAATGGATGATTATCACAAGTCTTTTTCTGAACTCGACATACTGGTTTTTAATTTTTCAGATCAACTCACTTCAAATACGATCTCTGCCCTCCATGACTGTTTGTTACTCTCTGGATGTCTCCTCCGTCTCCTGTCTTGTCCAGACAAAAATAAACATGGTAAACTATCAGCACTTATTAAGTTGTTATATGGAGCTATATGTTTTGTCTAGATGTTAATATTTCTGCACATTTAAGTTAATTGTTTTGTCCTCTGATTTCAGGATACAATTTATTTAGTTGAGGGGATTTGTGAGAACCCAGAAAGGTAGGATATATTTTGTATGATTACCATGCTGTTCAGCCAGTACTTGGCAAAGGGATATAATCTTAAAATATTAAGTGATTTATTTTTTTTTCTTCTTCTTCACCAAGTAGTCGAGGAGAGCCTATATCTTCTGTTGTTGTCAGATGCTTAACAGAGGCTTTGCCTGAGAACAGGTACCTCACTTTAATTGGATATATTTCTACGTAATTGCCGTTTGTGTAACTGTAGTCCATATGATGTCAGTATAATTTGACTCACTTGTCTTTTCTCTTCTCCCAGACTTAGCAGACTTCTTCACAAACACATGTTTGAAGAGGCTGAAAAGTTTGCCATCACATTTGAGCTGGATTTAGAGGTAATGGTCTGTCTGTCTTGTAAGGAAAAGTAAAATTCATGAATTCATGTGACTGCTGTGGGCTAGACTTTTTTATTTTTGTTCTTTTACCTCAGTGGACAATAGAATAAAATATGTTTGCTGTTTGACCAGAGAAGTATGATTTTAGAGTAGAAAAAGCCTTTAGAAATGGTATTGTTACTTTAGAATGGCGATGTAGCTGGTGGTGATTTACTACCCTAATTGGGGCTATACACAACCAACAATCCTGTTTTTGTTCAGCTTGTTTACAAGGTGAAGCTTGACTTTGTGCTGGAGCAGCTGGCCTCTGCGTCGGTGGGTGGCTATGGACAGGATGTTTGGTCTGAACTTGTGGAGGAGGCCAAGACCAACCTGATGAAGATCACAGTCAGTGTAACAGTGCTGTTTTTGTAGAGTATTAAGTCTAATCTCTCAGTTTACAGTTCCAAAATGTTGATACAACTGGACTTCTTGAGTTAGTCATTGCAAATTAAAATTGTTATCAAGTATCAACCCCTTACTAATAGAGGTACATTTTTTGTGTTGCCTAGGATGAGCAGTATGTGGTGGAATACTGCCTCAAGGCTCCGTGGCCGACCTTTCAGACAGCAGAGAAGATGCTAAACCACGCTGCCACACGATACTCCTCTTTACAGATCCAAGAGGCCTTGGCCAGGCTGGCAACGTTCTGCAGCCTGCACGGCCCAGAAAATTTCAAGTAAATTCAAAGTCTTAGTGGTCTCCTGTGTTGTAGTAAATTTTCCATACTGTGGTTTGTTCATTATGGACACTAATGCGTGATTTCAGTATGTTACTCTGTCATCCATAGTGGCATCGCCTGGATTGAGTTTCTGAACAGCACTGATAATTTAGGAGACATTCTGACCCACCTAAGAGAAGGAGACATGAAGGGTGCACAATTCCTTTGGCTCAGATATGAGGTAAGGAACAGCTTCATGCACTCACCAGAATAAATGTACAGACAACTGTACTTACACACACATTTAACACTGATCAATGACAATGATGAAGCCAAACATTTCTGTTAAAAATATCATGGTGTCTGGGTCAGTTGAGATGTTGTTTACCGCTGTGTTTTGTGACAGGGACAGCTTGCAGCAGAGTTTGATGAGAGCAAGTTTGAAGCCGTGCTCAGTGCCATCCCTGAGGACCTGCCATCCCAAGACCTCTGTCCTTGGTTTAGGACAGTTTTTGTTCCTTTTGTGAGGCGAGTGCTTCCAACAGGACAGGTAGGATTCATTCTCTCAAGCCTAAAATACTGTTATCGTCCCCATATGGTGCCATGTTTTCAGTAGTAAAAGTTCTGTTGTTGTGTGCCCATAGAAAATCCTGGCGAGATGGCTGGAGCAGAGGGCAAGGAATCTGGAGTTAACTGAAAAGGTAAAGGGAAAAAGGAAAAAAGGAAAACCAGGCTTTGCTATCATGCACTACAAGGCAGCAGAGATAACCACTGGTGATGAGCATAATTTCATTTGAAGCGCTGAATGATTTTGATGATTTGAGAAAAGTATTGCAAGCTAAAATCACAATAGTAGATAATGGGGAAAAGCCCCACCCATCACTTTCTCACAGATACAGTAAACCTCTTATACATCTCTGATTATTTCTTAATTTTTATTATTATTAATTTTTTTTTCAATTAGTTGTGTAAAACACTAAATATATCAGTCACAATAGTTGAACCAGTGATTATAAATGTAATGTGTTGTTCCAGGGTGCTTGGCCCCAGAACGGGTTGGACTTGGCAGTGCTTGGACTGCCCTCTTTGTGGACATGGATGAAATCTGTAAGTCTCTTTTCACTATGAATGGGTTGTTTGTGCCTTCACAATAATGATCTAACTGTTGGCGTAAATTGTAACTTTATTATCGTGGCATTATGTGTTCCATGATTTATTTGTATCTTTTTTTTTTTTTTTTAAGGATGATAATTATGGTGTAGAAGAGGTGGAGAACCTCAAGTCCCTGGTGTCAAACCTCCGTAAGCTCCTGGATCTACACCGGAAATACAACTGCAGACTTTCACTTTCAGTCTTTGAGAAGGTTTGTCTCTTATTAGTGACATTTTATAATGACATTTGAGCTTCAAACAAGCTTCGGATATCTCCACAAGGAAGCGAATATTTTACTAAAGTACTTCTAAAACATGCTGAAAAATTGCTAAAAAGGCAAAGTTTGGAATCATGTAGGGACACAGGTTTTATCTATACCTGTAGATGTCAGTGGAGAACTGGAGAGATTGCACTGTTTATGGATATTATGGTTTACATGTTATTTCATTATGAAAATGGGAAAAAATACATCTTACTTTGTAAGAAGTGCATTGTGGTGTTGCTGCCTTTAATTACAGTAAATTGTAAGATATTCATGTATATTTTAGTGGGTGTTGCGGTGTTGTTCCTATCTTAATAATTTATCTTTCTTGTGAATTTGAAAGGGAAGTGTTCGAAGTGTCGCATTCTTCATGCTGGACAAAGTGCCGGCTCCAGAGCTGATTGCCGCCACAGTGGAGAGCAGTATCCTGCCGTACGCTGAAGAACACGAGATTCCTTTTGATGAGCTACTTCTGCAGTATATCAAGGTAAAACTCCACCACTGCCAAGTCCACTGGGAACAAACATTTAATTTTCCAAATGCATGATGATAAGTGTTTCTCCTCTCAATCTGATCTTCACTAGGATCTGTTGGAGCGCTGCAGTTCTCAGACCACAACACTTTTCACAGAATGGGAAGCCAAAGCAGTGGCTGTGCTAGGTTGCATGACTGATACTGATGTACGTTTCTGTGACACCATTACTCTTAAACACAGTTCACAACATGCTTAAGCTTCATAAGCACAATTGTTTGAGTGAATGCCAGTCAATAAGATTATAAAAAACATTAAAGTATGTACTGATTGATTTGTGAAATCTCACATTATTGTATTTCCTATCAGCTGATGGTGGATGCTGTGCTGGACATCATGCAGAAAGCTGTAGTGCCCTGGAGTATTGTGGTAGAAAAACTGGTTCAGCAGTACCTAGAGATGGATGGACCAAAGTATGTTTACATTGTCTTTTGTTCATACAATTTAAAAATGTGGCAATATTAGCAGTTTCTATATCATTTTCTTCTAACTGATATATTCCCCAGACAAGAGCTTTTAAAGGAGAGCTACCATCTGATGGAGATCAGGAAACTTCTCAGGGGCTATGGGATCCGCAACTTCAACCTCTCTTACAGCACTCAAATTATGGTAATTTAGATTTGATTTATTATGTGACACATGCCTTCTGTTGTGCCTGCCTGTAAACCTTCTGTCATATGCTGTATATCATCCCCAGACACTGATTAGATACATCCTGAAGCAAGACTTGCCAATGTCTTTAGAAGACTCCCTGACATTAGCTGAAGCGTACAAACTTCCAACCTCGCAGATAAATTACTTGTATCTCATCCAGCTGATTGGCCAAGGCAAGGTATGGAAATAGGAAATCGCCAAATTAAAATGTTGTTTCTTTTTATGTATCTATGACATATTGATAGGAAGGCTTTTATGCTGCTTTCAGACTGAGGAATGCATGACTGTCCTGAAGAAGCTGTCCTCTGCAGAGGCAGAGTGTGTGATCGAGCGCCTCACATCCTGGGCTAGGCTGCAGCTGGAGGACAAAGACCACATATCTGATGAGGTGAGGAGAGGGAAGATGTCATGTGTCTGAAATGAAAGGTCATTTGCATTTTATGTACTTGTATTCAAGGCTCAATTTTCTGGATGCAATTTCAAAACCACTGAAGTCATTTGTTGTTGCTTTTTAAGATGGTTTTAAGATTTAGAGCTTGTTCTTGCTGAGCACTAGATGTCATTTCAACATTGCATCTCTGCTGCCGAGGATAGATATCTGATCTGATATACCAGGATTTTCCCTGCATGATGCCTACACAGCTATAAACATCACAAACATGCCTCAAAGTAGACCATACTACATGAAACTTAAATCAATCATCACCTCAAGATCTGAACATGAAAAGTAGAAAACGGCATTATGGCAAGCATATATATCATTCTGGCATTTTGTATATCTCAACTTTCTCTTGGCCTGTCTTCAATAGCACAAGAAACACCGGATGGTCACAGCTCAGGTGATGGTGGAGGCTCTGAAATACCTGCACATAATCCAAAAACGTAAGTACTTACTTTACAGTAAAGGGAGTAAAGTGTCCCTCATTCAGAAACTACAAGTTCAAATCCTTGTCGGCAAACATCCACCCTGCTGAGGTTTTCTTGAGTAACACATTGAGTAATGTGTTCCTCTCAGTTCCAGCTCTTCAGCTGACTCTAGACTCTGACATCCCTGTGTTGGATGCTTTAGGAAAGTGTAGTTTGCTACATGGAGCAGTAAAACATCACACAAATGGATGCTTTACACACTTCATATTCCTATCACCTAAAATTATATAAAAACACCAGAGATGTATTTTCCAATCACAGCTTACAGACAAAGGTTAGGTAAAGAGATGTTATAAACATGCACCTGAACATTGAAGAGTGATACCGGGTTTCATGTCTTCTGCAGATGACACTCTTAAAAGCATGGAGTGTGAAAACAATCTCATCATGTTCAAGGCGCTCGCCCACCTACAGGTGAGTTTGATTTAAGGAATGTTTTTAAGTGTTACTCCAGCTGTTCATTAATCTGTTTTTTTAACCTGCATCCTCTTTGTCTGTTTCTTCAGGAGGACTTTGATGTTTTCTTCACCCCCTCCAACTATGAGGATCCAAACATCCGAAAACAGATCCAGGAGCATCACATCACAGCCTATGAAAACACTCATGGCCGGCGTTCATCAAAGGGGAAGTCTACGACAACTCCAGTTGTGGCTAATGATCCCGATGGCAAGACCAAGACTATCTCCACAGAAGCTGGCTTACGTCGTCTAGGAAGGCAACTGCAGCGCACCGAACAGGAACTCTGGTCTGACTTGGCCCTGCGAGCCCTGCGAGTGGGCAAGGTGGACAAGGCCCTCAAGATCCTCAGGTTTGCATGTGTGGATGCTCTGCTGTGTGTATGAAAAATACCAGCCCTGTCCAGGAAGAATCTCTTATGTTTTTGCTGTTCTCGTTCCTTCATGTCTTCAGTGAGCTGTATGAACACCACTATAACACCAGCACAGGGAAGGTTTTGTTCACTGCTGCCAAGACGTTATGCCAGATGCTGGAGGCAGATGTTCCCATGGTGCTTCCTGATGACATGGACTTGCCAGCAGTCATCCACGATGTGGCCTGCCAGGCCATCGCTGTGTGCCACTCAGGTAAAGTAACGAGTGTTAACATCAATGATGTTCAACAATATTTTATGCTGGTGAAAATAGCTGTTATGTGATTCAGCGCTGGATTTAACTCAAGTATTAGCCTAGATACTTTTTGATCTTTGTTAATTTGCTGTGATCTCACAGTACAAAATGAATACACTTTTGCTGTGAAAACTAGATTGGAAATTTGTCTTCAATCTCATCTTAAGCCCAATAAAAAGTATTAGTTACAAATCACACAAATAATACACAGAGTTTATCTAATCTTGTTGAAGATGCTGACTGACTGAAACATTTTTCTTTGTGTGATGTCTGAGCTCTGAGCTAGCCTGGCAGCTCTCTATTGCTTCAAATAATTTGTACGTTGCAGAATTCCTAAAGTTAATATTAATATAACTGTTACAGATCTGCTCCTGGACTGTCTGGAGCTTTGCAAGTGCACACGGATAGCTATGGATGTCTATGATCAATGTCAGTTATCAGACAACTACGGCTTTATAGCCAAGGTTAGTATCGTATCTTATCTTTCTCCATAGAATGACACTTCATTTACTTTATTTTGGTTTTGGTTTGATGTGTTATTTGTCTGCAGATATTTAAATCAGCCATCAAATTTTACAAATTAGTAACTGGGAATCTACCAGGTGAAATCTTTTAGAGGATTTTAATTTTCAAGCGGGGGTTTGTGCAATTACAGTAAAAGATTTCCTATTTAATGAGTATTTATATTGAAATTTATATTGAAAGTTCCCATAAATTCTTCCAATTAAGAAATAAACAAGAAAAAAAAGTTAAAATTGATTAATGCATGCCCTTTGCAAAGTTGTAAAGTTAACCATATGTGTAAAATCAAATTTTGTATTTAAATTGTGTGATGTCACAGGATTTGACCTCGGAGGCAGAAAAAGATCCATATTCTCAGTGGAGTTTTCAGGATGTTTTTAACGAAGATTGCATTGTTCTGGACCCAGTGTCTGCGCTTCCAGTCCAATATGAAATTACCAACTGTTTGCTGCCTATTTCTCGGGGTAAGATGCTCAAATTAATCATCTATTCACTGTCTATTTAGGATTTAATTACCGTAGGCAGTCTACAGTTAACTGGTTTCATCACTGGTTATGCTAATTTATTCTCAATCTTGCAGATACCAAACTGCACCCACTGGACTGCTCCTGTCTGTCACACTGTTCATTTGAAGACGGTATGTACTTAATTTTATATATCTTTTTTTTTTTTTTTTCCCTTTTTTTCCTTTTTAATTTTGAAAGTTTACCTTTTGTCTTTCCTGGCCCACATGCAGGTTCAAACTACCTGCGGCCCCTCCTGGGACCCCTGGCCAACATGTTACAGATGTTACAGGAGTGCAGTCAGCTGGAGCTGGCCCTCAGAGTGCTGGTCAACTCCTACGGCAGCTGCCTGCAGCATATCACCTCTAATGTTATGGATGTAAAGCTCAGTGTACAGGTATGGCTGCAACATATTCAGTGGTGCTGTCAGTGCCACTGCTTTATGTGTTTCTGGAACAATTGAACCATTATTATGGGTTCACCTACTTGCCAGTGAGACTAATGAGAAATATTTTATAATGTTTGTCCTGAAGATGTCACTGTTAACTCTTCTTTCAGCTTTATGATACCCAAGAGCTTAAGAAGTACAATATATGCCTGAATAATCTTCGAAAGACAACTACTTCGACTCTGAATGCTGTTGCTGTGACTCTCTTGAACAAGGTGAGTCTGATGTCACGAGAGGGTAGTAGCAGATTTACCGCATTTTAGTATATTTGTAAATAACTATCTCTATTTTCTGTGGGCTGCAGGTGTTCAACTGGAGGGTGGTCGATTGTGATTTGGCCATTGGACTCTGTACGCTCCTCTCCAAAGCAGAAGTCTCTAAAATACTGTGGAAAGTTATTGACAACACCTGGCAAAACTATGACAAAATCTTGGTAGGCAGATCGATCACTGTTCTTCTGTACTTTATTGTCAAACCTTTTATTGTTTTAATAATGGAAATTAAAGACAAAGAACCAGGCAAAAGGGTAAAGACTGGTACTGGAAACTCATTGAAGCAGTTATTCTGTGGTGTATTCAGTTCATATTAAGGTTGTTGTGACACTAACATCAGACCTAAGTCAGGCGGACCGTCTCTCTTCACCAGACTGACGTAACTCTCTGAAACGGTACTCTGAGAGGTATTTTGTAGAGGTCTTAAACTCTGTATACGGTAGTAGTACAACTGTAGTGACTGTTGAATCCAGTTTGTTGTAAAACAAGTGCACACACGTGTATCTCCATTCATGTTATTTCAGGCTGTGGCCAGGATCGGGGCCAATCTCTGCTGCTTGTACAATGAGGCAGAGGAACAAGAGAAGTTTCTCTCAGTCATCACTGATGCTGAATGGGGCATCAAGCTGAGCAAATTGGAGGTGTGTGGATGAAAACCACTTCATATTTATATTCACATTATACTTGACAAGTTTATGTCTCTCTTGACTTGACACTTAATGTGACCCCTGCCTGCTCTGCCCCAGATATCCATCCAGCCAGTGTTTCGTCAGCGGCCTGAGATGAAGAGTAGTCTGATCCCTGATATGGTGAAAAACAGGAGGATCACCCCAGACATTATCTTCCAGTACTGCAGGTCAGCGGCTCACTCTACAGTGTCAAATTATTCAGTCTATATTAATGTGGAATGTAACAATTCATTTTGGGTGCAGACTGTGCGTCCACCGCAGTATGGCAGGCAAGTATTCTGTTCCTGCCTGCGCTAAAAGTCACCCTCTGCTTCCATCTGCAGCACCTTTGGCCTCGACCGCGACAGTGTGATCAACCAGTACATCACCACCTTACTGCTGCTCCAAGAGGACGAGAAAGGTCCAGGTGACCTGGGCACAAGCCAGGAAGAGATGCAGCCTCTGCGTCATGCAGATGCGCTGGAGCGAGTCCTGCAGATAATCCCGATGTTACACAGCACGAGCGAGCTCACCGACAGTCTCTGTGCTGCCATGTTCAAGGTTTGTGCATTGGAGGGCAGGAGTGCAGCTTTTAAATGACAACAGCCCTATTATTTTCTTCCCAAACAAAACTTAAGTTTGGCTAGTCACTTAACTTGCAAAATGCCTTCCTCATGCAGCTCAGCCCTTACAACTATGAGAGGATCGAAGTAGTGCTGAAGATCATACAGGCTGCAGATGAGAATGTAACAATCTTTTCTGTTAGTCAGGTAAAAAAAAAACACTTTGGCACATTTAAATTGAAATAGTTCCTTGTCTTCAAAATCGTGCAGACTAGCAACCACTGTCTTTTAATCCACAGGCAATGGGCCTCCTTCAGCACCTGAAGTCCTACAAGCGAGTCTCTCCTCCGTCAGACGTGGAGAACACATATCTTCTGGAAAACAGCCTGCTGCCAAATCACCTGTCCAACAGCAGACTGCCCTTCCACCTGCTTATGCAGTCCACACATTACTGGAAGATTATCTGTGAGTTAGCCGCTGTAGTTGTCTTATTTTCATGCTTCAGTAGTATTACTGACCAACCTTAAACCACTCTGATATTATTAGATCTACACTGCTTACCTTATGCCATCAGGGGTAATCTAAAAGGAAGGCACTAATCTTGTGAAGTCATAACATTACTTCAGATATGTTTAAGCACATGTGAGTCAGACTGCAGTTAAGTTCCTCAAGTGGCTGATAGATAACTTTAAACATTTCTAACTGTTTGCCATCTAGGATGCTTCAGTTGGCAAAATCTCTAGTTTTGATATTAGGAGTTATGTCAAGACTGAGGAAAGCAAAATATTTTTCTGTGTTTAGCTCCTGAGCTCAGTGAGGAGACCTTCCCTACACTTCTTCTGATTAGCAAACTGATGAAGGTAAAGCACACTAATCTAAAAAGTATCTTTACTCTGTATAATCACAAACATATATATTTATCCATAAAGTTTGACTGTTATTCAGGTTATTCAAACCTTCCTGTCTCTTTCCAGGTGAGCCTTGACAAGTTATACATGTCAGCAGCGAACCATGTGTTTGAGAGGAAGATGAAGCCTTTACTCTTAGAACAGAGGAAAAAGGGCCAGGGTCATAGCTACAAAAAGGAGACTTTCAAGGTGGCCAAGAACATGATGAAGTACATCCACTGCATCCAGAGCCCAGAGTGGGCTGCTGCCACAGCCCACAAGATCACCCAGGAGCTGCCACCAGGTCTGACCTGCAGATTAGACACTGCCATTACTCTGCTTGTGTTTTTGTACTGATGTACTAATTTGTTTCCTGCTCTCTACAGGCTACGAGAAGACACAGTCACTTAGGTTCTGTTTGGCTCTTGGAGATGCCTGGCTGAAAGATCCAAACCTTGAGGTCAATATTTGTATTTGTGTTTTTTGTGTTTGTTTTAAAGTCTCTCACATCTTTATGTGGTTAGTTTTATCATAAACTGTTTGGTTTTAATTTACTCCCCTCTAATCCTGAGCAGGAGGCAGCGCGGGCCAGAGGGGAGACCTTTCTGTCCAAGCTGAAGCTGCAGTTCCAGCGCTCGGCTACTGAGAATACCTTGATAACCAGCCAGCTGAACAGCCCAGAGCATCTGAAACTGACTGGGCTGCCAGCCAGGCTCATAGTGGCCCTGTATGAGCACGGCAATGTGGAGCAGCGCTACAGAGACACAGGAGGTCAAACTTATCCTGGTGAGCACGCTTTGACACAGCAGTCTGCTGTAGAAGCAGAAGTAAAGTTCCTCTATAAGACCAGCTTGATGGCTACTGGATTTAAGTGTGTTAAATCGTCCATCTGACTTTGCACTGCTTTTTATAAAATTGTTTTACTATCAGCTAGAAATGATTTTCTACTTATTAACACTAACATATCCTTCTTCACAACGTATGCTAAAATTGTTTGATATGTTGTAACTGGGAGCAAGTCATCAATAATGTGGATTACTTTTTAATCGGATCATTTGCCTCTGAGCAGATATACACGCAGTGGTTAAGGAAATAGCCACCATCAACAACGTGGACCTCCTGAAAATCCGTAACATGATGTTGGAAAAATGGATCTGCAAAACAGGCCCTGCTGTTACCAAGGTTTGTCACTCTGAGCTTACCCTCATCTTTATTAGCTAATCACAGTTTATATTAATCTCCTATTAATCTGCTTACATTGTGTTTTATCAAATTTGTCCATTGTGTAGAATTTTGACAAAATATTTTTTCTTTAATAAAGGATATTGGTAATTATGAATGTGTCAGCAGCATCGAGGAGGACCCAGACTTAATGAGGTAGAGACATCACTCACTTTTCGCAGCATTTTCCTTTAATAATTTTTTTTAATCAAAATTCAATTAAAAAGAAAGCACTGTTTTCCTCTTTACCACTTTAAATCTGTGCTTAAATGTAATGTTGAGTGATCATTGAGATCAATTGGTTTCTGTTAAAAATAATTACATGGAAGTAAGTTTGTATCATCAATTGGTATAGAGTATTTTTTTTGATGTACAGTTTAAAACAGTTGCCTGTCTGTTCCAAATGAAATGTGCATTTTACTGTACATTAGTTTTGGCAGTCACTGTATTATTTGACATCCACAATGGTGGGGCAAAGAGTGTCGGCTTCTCTCTTTATTGTGTTTATTTGACGCTCTTAGGGTGGTGTACCTGCTGCAGTCTTGCACCATGGATGACGCTATCCGTCTTCTCAACCCTATTCTGTCTGCCGAAACCTGGGTGAGTAATTGCGGTGAGTCAA
Organism: Macquaria australasica; assembly: GCA_005408345.1. Taxonomy (NCBI): domain Eukaryota; kingdom Metazoa; phylum Chordata; class Actinopteri; order Centrarchiformes; family Percichthyidae; genus Macquaria; species Macquaria australasica. The sequence goes on from SEMN01000436.1 coordinate 391,255, forward strand.
AATTGGACTAAGTGTCCAGAGGAAGTGGCTGAAGTCTGTTTTTGGATTTCCTCCTATAGCCTCTCAGCACTTCTGGGCCTCGCCTCACCTTTTGCCACCGCACTCGAGCGCTGCTTTGTCTTGTCCGCCTCGCTGATGCGGCCACTCTGGAGGCTCAGTTGCAGATCCCCAGTACCAAAATTCAGTAAGAGGCCAGGAAATCCGATTAATAGTGCTGAAGGAATAATTAATTACAAGGGGTGTGTAAGATGTGTTAATGCTTGTGTATTTTATATTCCCATGCAGATATTACCTGAAGTGCTACATCTTTGTCTCTCAACTGGAGGCATTAAACATCCCTTACACGGTGCAGTCTTTCCTCAGTAGTCCCAAAGAGGGCTTGGTTAAAGGGCTGTGGAAGAACCACAGTCATGAGCCGCAGGTACTTTCAAACTGAAAACATTAAAGCTATTCCAGCTAGTTACTTCATTTCGGCTTCATTATGTTAGAAATGTTACACACAGCACACAAACTGCACGCAGAAAAACTGAAGCAGCCTTTGTCCTCTCAGGCGGTGCGTTTGGTGGCAGACCTGTGCTTGGAGTATCACGTGTACGACCCTCAGCTGTGGAACAGTCTGCTTCAGAAGATGCTGGGCTTCAACTTGGTGAGGGGACATGCACCAGAAAATCTTTGTATTCTCACAATTAGTCTCAATTTCAAGAAGACAATTGAACGCAGTATCTCATTCATACATGATGTCTGTCTTTTTAGTTTTCCCCCAGTCTTTGTAAAACTGTTGAGGGAGGTGGACTGCTCAACATCCTTAAATGCATTAAATAAACACAGCTCTGTTGTGTGTTTTTGGAATAAAACTTGCGTGTGTTTTTCCACCTCAGATCAGCCACCTCCAGAGGGTGCTAGAGGCAGTAGTGGCTGTGCCTGCTCTATGGGAGGTAATCTTACAGTTCTTCGCTTGTAATGTTGTGATTTGAGAACATGTTACATAACATTTTCATAAGTAAAATTTAGTCCCAAAGTGTATATAATAAATGTCTCTTGGTTACAAAATATCACATTTTAAATGATGACCAGATCTAGGATTTATTCAACAGTTAAGGTAGAGATATTGACAGGAAATGTGGTTTGCGGCCGAAAGCAAACCACAAACGTTGCAGTTAAATGATAGGTAGCAATAATAATTAAATAAATAAATGGTATGTGTAACAGATGTTGAACCAAAAATAAAAACACCTCCTACCATCACTGCTACAATATGACTCAGAATACTATATGAATATAACTTTTTTTTAATTTACTTTATTTTCTCCCCAGATTTCTAGTTTCTCCAGGACCTGGAGGAGTATGATACTGGCATCTTTTGTCTCAGGTACTAAGTTAAGTAATAGTGATTTCACTTCCATTAACAGAATGGATTTAGGGGTCTGAGAGGCTGACTGATCTTTATTATCCAATGTTTCGGTAGAATAATTGATGCTGATTGGCTAGAAGGTTATTCATTAAAATCTTCTAATGTTTATCTTAGCTTTTCTTTAATAATTCAGTTTTATATACCTGAAGGCCAGAAAGTGGCATATGATCAATACTTGAACATCTGTATCATTTCTAGCTAAATTTCAGTTCAAAACCTTTTTACAGGTTAAAGAAGATGCTTGTTTCAAAAACATTGTTAAAACAGTGTTAAATGTCTTGTTATCCTTGCATTGACATGCAGCACCTAAAGAAATACTGTAAAATCACTAAGACTTTGAAACCCTGTTACAAGAGTTGTGTTTAGGCTTTGGATACAAGCACCTAGAGGACAAGACAATATATTAAATACTGGCTGTGAAGATGGTGACAGCTCGTAGTAAACGCACCAAATTATTACCTGTTTTTATGAAGCCTCTTAATTTGATATACATCATGTTTGCACTGTTCAGTGTGCCTCTTGAATGCTCCTGACTGTCGTATCTGTTTTCTTGTTGACAGCTTCTGTTCCTCTGAGTCCTGATCAACAGGCAACCCTCTACAGGACCTTTGTTCTCCTCCTCAAGTACGCTTTACTCATGATCAACCATTTGTAGAACTTTTATGGACTGCTAGTACTAGAATATGAACATTCAATACATTTATTAATAGATTTAACTGTTGTTATTGTGGTTATTGTCAAAAACAGTCCCAGTACACTGCATGGCAGAATGTACAACTGAAAACTACAAAATATGTTTTCAAAGCAGCCTGGTGGTCCAACAGTGTTAAGAAATCCTTAAGCTTTCCAAAGTCATTGTAAGGGTCTTAAAATCAAAAAATAGCCCATTTGTTTTCATTTTGGCACCTCACTCACAAAAAGGATGGGTGTTTTAAGTTTTGAAACCATATCATCGTATGCTACTTTAATCTGTTTCATGCACCCCGGTTGAGATTACTGAATGTTGGATTTTATTTATGAAAAAAGGCAGTGATGACCTGAATAATAAGTCATATTTTCTTAATGTTTATTCCAACTGTCCTGCCACTCATCTTTCTCCCCAAGGTGCCCTTTCCTGTTGAATCTGGACCTGATAGGAATTGCCAATCGCTTCGCACAGTTCAATCTGCCAGCCTTTGCCCTGGGAACTCTCCTTCTCATCCCCTGTGCCAATAAAAAGGCTCAGCAGATCCAGGTGAGTACGTCCATGTCAATGCGAGAAGTGAGAAGGAACCATTTGGAAGATCTGTATCTTTTAGGCCCTAATTGCAGTCACATTGTCATGACCATCACTGTCTTTATGCTGTTTCCAGGGCTTCCTGTCTGTCTGTAACCCAGTCGCTGTCCTCGAGCAGGTGGACGAGCTTATGAACACCGGGGAATTGGCTGGAATACCCTCACAGGTTAGATGTCAGTTTAGGTTAGATGTGACTTTTCCACTCTTCTCCGCCTTCACGCCTTCACTCAGCGCTTACACTTAAACTGAAACTTGAAGTTCTTTCAGCACTTCCATTCTATCAGCTATTTCAGCTCCTTTGAAGAGGCAGTGCACACTGAAACGTGTTTTTTGAGCTGTAAATTAAATCATATGACTGTACTGTGATGAAACACATCAATGCTGGTGTTAATATTGACATTTCTTAATAAATTTACAAAAATCGCCATTTCATGGGTTCATTTCAACACGCCATCTACTGTTTTAAATCAGCCCTGAACCTGCAAGGCCAATACTCAATCAATCAATCAATCAATCAAACTTTATTTGTATAGCACCTTTCATACAGGTAAGTGCAGTTCAAAGTGCTTCACAGATATTAAGATAATAAGACAGAACAAGTGTAGACCATAAAAACAACAGCAACAACAAACACAAGAGAAAGTTGAGTAAATCTCATATATATACATATTAGACATATATTATGACATACATATTGGACATACATATATTATATATATACATATACATATAAGTAGTATATATTATGCATATATACATATATGCATATATATACATGCATATACATAGTGTATACATACATATTATTACATATGCATATATATGCATGCATATATATATGCATATATATATATATATACATATGCATGTATTATGCTGCATATACATTATATATATGCATATGTATTATATATATATATATATATATATATATATATATAAGAGAGTATATATATATATATATATATACATATATATATATATGTGTGAAATTAGGAATTTGAGACCAATGCATGCAAGAAAAATAAGTGATGAAAAAGTAATAAAATAGATTATAATAATAAAAACAATAAAGAAATATTAAGAAAATAGAGTTTAACAAAAGCTAGACTAAAAGTAGATAAACTAGATTTAAAAGACAAACATAATAATAATACTAAATAAATAAAATGAGTTAGATAATAAAAATGAATCAATTAATAAATTACTAATAATAAAATAACAGAAAATAAAATGGAATAGGATTTCACCACATAAATACATAAAAGTTGTTGAGTAAAATAAAATAAGTAATGTCTATAAAACATTCTTAATCAAAAGCCAGGCTGAAGAGGTAGCCTAGGTTTTAAGTTTATGTTTAAAAAATTTCCACACTTCCAGCTGCCCTGAGATCCTCAGGTAGACTGTTTCAGTGGCTCGGAGCATAAATGCTAAAAGCTGCCGCACCAAAGGTTTTTGTCCTGTATTTTGGAACAACTAGCAGACTCGTGCCAGAGGACCTGAGGGCCCGTACTTGTTCATACACTGTAAACATGAAATATGTAATGCCGGTGCAAGACCATGAAGTGCTTTAAAAACAATTAAAAGAATTTTAAAATCAATACGGAAACTGACAGGCAGCCAGTGTAAGGACATTACTGACACAGAATCAACTGATTGGGACCTATCTGCGTAAACATTAATGGTTTCTAGGTGTCTGCCTCAGCATCACTAAAGCTGTTAAACAGGAAACTAGGAGATGAGTCTGATGGTGTGAAGATGTTAAAGGTGTTTACTTGGTTGAAAAATGTGTAGTGCAGTTTTGTTGTCAGCATTAACATAAACACAAACGTAAACAAAAGGGATGTGTGGTGCACTGAAACATATATTTGCATTGGTGCAACTTTTATAGCCATTTCTTTCCGTTTTGATTATATTGTATTTTATTACATTATTACATGACATATTATTATTACCTCTGTGATTCCTCAGATCAGGGAGACTGTGTTAACTTTCATCAGTGACAATGGACAACACCAGAAACTGCTGAAGACCAAACACTTCAAGCATCTGAAGCAGCTCATTGTGTCGACAGGCCAACCTAACCAGGTGAAAGACTTGATGGACTGCCTGATCAGCCAGAACTGGTAAGTTGGTTTTTGGTGAGAGTCAAAACAACAACAACAAGCTGATACGTGTTACAGGGATCTACGTGTCGTTAGTAGTGGGCTAGACACTGGTCTGAGTGGAGGATACATCAAATATCTCTTACAGGGTTCTTACAAAGTCTTGAAAGTTTGGAAAGTGCTTAATTTTAGCCATTATGTTTTCAAGGTTAGGAATATGCTTGAATTAGAATATACTCTTTGAAAAATGCTTGATTTTCAACATAATCTGGTGTTTCGTCTACATACATGTAAAATCTTTTAATATTTAAAATGAAACGATCCCGTTGTCATATTTGTTTGTTGTTTCCTGGCATTTATAGTGACAATTTAGATGTGATGATAAATCTGAGATCATGTTTCAGCTTTTTGTGGGCTACAGTGTATTTATCCATTCATTGGGAAGTGATGATTTCGATTTATCCAACATTTAAAGGTACAATCTGTGAGATGCACGGCTCCCTCCACCACTGTGTGGTCTACATACGTTATTACATTTACTGAAGTTGCATGTGGCTTAGTGTACACGGTCTGGAATGTGGACTATGAAGTACAGTTAAGGTGGTAACAGTTCCTCTACACAGTTTGTAGATGTGGTCTTTTAAAGACTTTTGCCAAAACACAATATGTTAAACTGAATTTCTCCAGTTCAACATCAGATTTATCAGATTTATATAATATTATATGTCAGGGGCGTGTACAGACATTTAAAAAATACCTTCTGCTAAGCCCTAAAAAGAGGAAGTGATCCACCCCGATGTCTTTTAATTTTTATTAATTAATTAACCAATGGTATACATTATATTACATATTCAAATTATTAATATGGATTTTGAAGGACCGATCCCCTAAACTGGATCCAGCTCTTCATTCAATGTGTATGTTAAAGAATATATAGTGGAAAAACACTGCACACTAAGTGCAAAGGAATGCATACATTTAGTGTAGCAGGTGTTCCCTATTTAGTAACCACATTTGAGGGGTACTGTTTTCCACATCAGTCGAACAGAAGACTTCCCTTTGCTCATACGAGTCCCCACATGATATTTCTGTGAGTGACCAGGCAACCACACTGAGGCCTCATCTAAACTGAACTTTACATTGTGACTTCTGACTGGCTTGATTCCTGCCCACAGAGGAGGAATATGCCACAAATATTCAAGGATATGTAGCTAGGATATACTGTGTACTATATATTTTATACTGTGCATTTTGTCATGGTGGGTGAAACTCAAACTTGGATGATCAGTGAGTGCACACAAACACAAAGGGAGTTGATGTGGTAGTGGGTGAACCACACACACTGGACATCGAGAAGATGCTTCCCCTTCGATTCACAGGCAGAGGAAGGACCAAACTTCATTGGATTCCAGAGTATTAGAGCCACACTCAATAACTTCCCTTTCAAATTCACTCGAATTTTAAAATTCATGATTGCGTAGGAAGCTGTGTGTCCAGAAGTAAGTCTCTTATTTTTGTCCTCGGTGTTGTGTTGAAATGACATGATGAACAAAGCCCAGCCAAAAATTACATGTTTTTGAAATTATTGTCCATGTTTGGGTTCAAATAAGAAATTAGGTTTTACAGCGTATCTACAAATGTATGCATTGTAAGGCCTGAGATTTATTAGTATGCCAAACATCAGCAGCTGCTAAAACTTAAGTTATAGTCACACAGTTGTGTGTTGTGCTGTTCACTTATTCATGTGAATCAAGTTAGTATGTAATGTAATGACTTGTTTTCCCTTCATTAAAGATTTTTACTTTCTATAATCAAGTGGTAAGTGGTTGTCCTCCACCAAGGAAAAACTATAAACTATTTGTTAATAAGGCCACATATTACAAGCAAGTATCCATATTTTATAATATGAATTCTCACCAACTCCTCTATTTTTTATTTTTTTGAGATACAAGAGACTACTGCACATTTGAACCTAACGTGCTTGTATTTATTTGGTTTATGGTACTCAATTCTTGTAGTGACTTCTATGTATATAAGTCTATGTATAAGAGCTTACATGCACTTCATGATAACTGGAAGTCAAATGAAATAATCCAGGAAAACAGCTCTATGATGAAGCTACAAATCTTTATTATTTGTTCCAACAGCGAGGACATTGTATTAAGTTTTAAGTTTTTTGTTGTTGTTTAAATCTAAATATTACCTTTATTAGTCGTTAATGTGCCTTGGTATCATTATAATAGATCACCTGATATGAGAAATCTATGAGACGTGACATTTTTATTATAACAAAAGTTGTTCCATAATTATAGTATAGTTTGCTCATAATTACAAGATGATATTTTAGGTAATAAGTATGAAAAAAATGTAACTACAAAACTGTGTATGTTAGTTTAGAGCGTTGAGGTGTAGTTTGGTGTCTGTTTAAACTATAAAGACTAGACAAACTATTAAGCACATAAATTATGTCACAGCTTTACAACAGTGGCGTAGGTATAAATTGTATTTTGGGTGGGACAGTACAAAAATGGGAGAGACATCTTTTCCCAAAAAAAGGGGACTTAGAAGTAGAAAAAAGGACAAACATATACAAACTGAAAAAACAGCTATTTTAATTTGCATCTTACAAAGGTAATAACAGCTGCCAAACTCCTGCCTATACAACATGCTCAACCAACAGAGCTCAGTCGATAAAGGCTGTACTCAACAGTATAGACAAAAACCTGTCTATTATATGCTATTCAGGCTAAAATACAGTATATTTGCACCAGCAGAACGGGCAGCGCATCGGCTCTACAGGGCACGGCACCGTTAATTAATTTTATTGCAGTAAGTGGCAACTAAATATAAACCCAAACAGCAGAGAAGGTCTTAACACAATAGCATATGTTTTGCAAAAGAAATATAATAAAGTGTACAATATATAATAAGTGCAGTCATTATATAGAGAAGTAAAAATAACAACACTTTTGCACATATTTTGCAAAGGCAATTCATTTTTTTTAAAGTGCAGTCAATATATATACTGGATAATTACTGTGTAAGAGAAGTAAAACATAACATGTTGGCTGTAGCACTTACATGACAAACGTGTCACTTTTAATCAAAATGTTAGCTATGGAGCTTCATCCATTTGAATGATTTCCTTGATTTTTGCTTTGTGATCACAGCTGGCTGAGTGACTGGGAGCCTGTTTCTCGAGTTTTCTTCTCCGTACTTTCAACAGTGTCTGCTTGGGGCAGATGAAGCACTTTCCTGCATACGTTCTTGAAGGCAGGGCTGGAGAAGTAGTAGACCACAGGATCCAACATGCTGTTGAGATAGGTCAGGCTAATGGTGATGTAAAATGCGATGGTCAGGTCTTCCATGGCAGAGCAGAATTCAGATGTGACGGTGTTGTCTAGTCTTTGGGTCTTAATCCAAATCAGCACCTGCATGATGTTGCTCGGGAGGAAGCAAATGATGAAGAGCACCGACACCACTGTGATGAAGCACAGAGCCTTCTTAATCTTTGCATGCTGGGCCAACTGTCTCCCTCTCAGGTGGCCAATAATGTGTACGGTGCAGTAGAGAATCACAAGCAAAGGCATATAGAAGGAAAAGAGAAACACAAACTTATGCCAGGTCAGATTATTTTGGGATTCAGTGTCAATAATGAAGCTCTCGCAGTAGGTTGTGTTGATGTGTTGCAAAGTGAAGACATGAGCGGTCATTGAGAAGGCGACCAACCATAGTCCAAGTGCTCCACACATGGCTTTGGAGAGACTCAAAGAGTTGATGGGATGATGGGGATGCACCACACGCATGTACCTGTCCACAGCGATAGCCATCAAGAAGAATGTACTTCCACTGCGGTTCATTGCCAACATGAAGAGGCAGATGTTGCAGAGAGTGCCTCCAAACTTCCACTTGATCTCAGACATGTAGTAGCTGGCACGGAAAGGCAAAGCCACATTGAGCAGAAAGTCAGCCATTGCCAGGTTGAAGAGTAACACCGTGCTGCTCTTCCAGGGCTTCAGGTGGAACCAGAAGATCCAGATAGCCAACCCATTTCCAAGGACTCCCAAAACAAACTCTGTCAACAACAGTGGAGGGAGCACATTGATCAGCAGAGTCCCAGTGAAATTGCATTTCATGTTGAGTTACGTGCTACTTCGCTGGCTGCAGATCAAAAAAATAACCCCTTGAGAACTGTATGCATTCTTTAAAGGGAAATGTCTGAACAAAAAAAGGTGTTTGTGGTTTTGGCATTTACAGGAAGCCCATGGGTTCTGCTTTTCATCAAATGTGAACACACAAAATGGGTTAGCTCTCTTGCCCAAAGGTGTTAGATTTCTGCACAAAGCCACAAAGGTTTGAATAATCATATCAGAGGGGATGTGCATATGGAAACCTATTAAAAGTTTGCCCTTTAGGCTTGTATAAACATCACTTATGAGTTATTTACCTTATTGCATTAATCATTAATTAACAATCCACTTGAATAAAGTCTGTAATCATCCAAGTGCGGGGACCCTTACCTGGGAGTTAATACACCTTTTTGCAGAAAGAAAGCATCCTTATTTTGAAAAAGAGAATTTATCTCAGTCATTTATCTCAGTCCATATAGGGCCTGTTTTGTAGAACTAACACCCCTGCTACTGCAAGTTTAATCAGTTGTACTTCTTGTTTCAGTTATAACCATTATTAACTCTTCCGAGAAACTCTAGCTCTTCACTTGTGATCAGCCACAGGACACCACACTAGTGTTACTCACCAGCACTGATGTGGGGAAAAAAAAAAAAAGATTATGTGGCCGGATCAAACAAAAGCTCAACTCATTGTTGCATGCCAAGAGCTGTGAACTGTGAAAAACCAGATACCACTCCTCATTCCACCTACAGTAAAGCCTGGTGGTGGAGGTAGCATCATGCTGTGATGATGCATCCTAGAAAAGACAAAAAAAAGACTGCTCAGGATTGAGGGAGCAATGAATCAAGCCAGTGTGTGTTGGATAAAAACCTGACCTACAGTGTGCATGACTTAAGACTGGGGTGAAGGTCACAGCACAACAACCTTAAACACAAAGTGCTGGAGTGTTTTGGGGACAAGTCTGGTAATGTCACTGATTGACTCAGCCAAAGTCCAGACTCACACCCCTACTGACAATCTGTGGAGAGACCTGAGGGTCCCAGTTCACTGATGTACTCCGTCCAGCCTAGAAAACACTAAATAAAGGGTCTGAAAATATCAATTCAATGTCTGTTTTTTATTTTTAACAAATTTGTACTACTTAAACGTGTTTATTGCTTTGATGTTGTAGGTATTATATAAGAGTCTAGATAAGTGTATAATATAAGTCTATAATCCAAACAGATCCAAAAAAAGTGAAGTAATTTTATAAGGGCGCTAAAGTGGATAGCTGGCCTGAAATGTTGAATAATACTGAAAATATATGATGTGGAATATTGTTGAAAGGCTTGTGCTAAACTGGATAGCTGGCCTGAAATGTTGAATGATACTGAAAATCTATGAATGATGTGGAATATTAATGAATGAATGAATGATTTTGAATATTTTAATATTTGTTGAATGGCTTGCGCCAAACTGAATAGCTGGCTTGAAATGTTGAATATACAGAATATGTGTGAATGGTATGGAATATAAAAGTTTGAATGAATTTGACTATTTGAAGGATTGTTGAAAAGCTGAGCTAAACTGAATTGCTGACTAATTTGAAGATGCAGTTGAAAGACTATGAATGGGTTGAGAAGTGGGAAAGGGATGAAGGATGCAAAGTAAGAATTGGTTTTAACAGTTGAATAAATCTCATAATGTAAGAACATGTGGAACACTTTAAGGTTTGAATGGAGTTTGTAGTTTAAGATATGAACAAGTAGGTAAACCTTGAAAATGCTTGAAAAAGGGCTTGAAAAGGATGCTTGAGTCCTGTCTGATCCCCATCTGGACTCTGTTAATATGAGAGTCTATGCAGCAGTTGGTGAGAAATGCCTTCTCGTGAAGCTCACAGCCAATTGTCTAAGTTACTTTGTGTGTGTGCGTGCGTGCGTGCGTGCGTGCAAGACTGACAGAAGAAGGTTTGAATGTAACAGTTAAAAAGGTCACAACTTCCAGAAACAGCTCAACATCAATCCACCAATCAGAACAGAGGAACAGACTGCTGGATGTTTAATCAGCTCATCAATATCAGCTGTGTGTGTGTGAGACTGTCTAGTGCCTAAAAGTGCTGAGTCATTTAGACAGAGAGGGACAAAAACTTGTGAAACTTTCACTCAGAAAAGTCATCATCATGAAAAAACCGTAGGTCGTATCGGTGAAACGACTTCACTGTGAGCACCAGAAGGCATTGCTGAACAAGTAGATGTATAATTTGTGTGGATAAAGTTAAAAAACGATGGATAAATCACAGTTTCAAAACTCCTCAAATCTCTGTCGCTCAATTCGAGAGGAGCCAAAATATCATTACAGCTAATGAGACAGTTGAGAAAGTTTGTGATGCTTCAAGGCCTGCCATTCAAAAACGGTGGCTTAAATAGCTACATTTTCTGAACCAGGAAAGATTTGTCTACACAGTGACGTGAAAATGATGCGTGAAGAGTGACAATTGTGGACACAAGAGCGATTTAAGCATACATTTTTAAGAAGAGTTTCCAGCTTCCCGTCACTCTAGCTCTGAACATTCCGCCACATACACACCCATTATAAACTCTCAGAAGGGCTGAAAATTTCATGAATTTTGAAAGGCAACTGTGGACAAAGTATGAATGATATGTAAGAGTGGAATTAATGTGAACGTCCAACATTTTGTGAACATTTTAAAGTTTGAATCGAGTTTCTACGTGAAAGTATGAATGCGTGAGACATCCTTGAAGTTGAGTGGGTTTGAATGATTTTCTCATTGACTGCCATTATAACAAAGTTTTAAAGAAAGTTGAATATTTTTAATATTTTGAATGGGTTTTGAAAAGTTGAATAATAGCCAGAATGTGTGAAAGATGTGGAACATTTTGATGTTTGAATGAATTTTCTAGCTGAAAGTATGAATGAGTTGAAAAACCTTGAAGATTTCTGAATTCTTCCATTCGTTTGAATGGGCCCAAAAACCCTGGAAAACCTTGAATATCTTGAAAAGTATAAATGCTTCCAGCATTCACACCAACTAGAGCCGTAGATGGAACGATCTGGCGATGAGTGGAGAGCAGGACCAGGTATTTAAAGGCTGGAGAGGTGATTAGTAGATATGCCACAGCTGCTCAGGTGAGAAGCGGGAGCACCCGCCACGCCCACACACAAACACCAAGAGACAGACAGACAGACAGGAACACGTGGAGCAGGGAAAACAGGATAACACAAGGGAAGGAGAGGAGAGCAGCCACAACCATGACAAGTAATCTACGAAGTCTGACATCATTTGTACAGATGGGTTTGGTGTTGTAATGGCCAGTAGCTGTCCATCCATCCATCCATCCATCCATTTTCTATACCGCTTTATCCTCAGAGGGTCGCGGGGGGCTGGAGCCAATCCCAGCTCAATAGCTGTCCACTGCAGTGAAAATGTAGCCCACTTCCAGACTTTATAACTGACACCCGCATTGCAGATTTATTCAGCGATTCAAATAGAATCAATGAAGTGAAACAAACAAAATGGCAATTCAGCCAGTGGAAATGTGAGAAAAACATTCACATTCTGCACAAACTGACCTTTAGACAGCAAAGACGCAGCTGCTGCAGAGGTGGTCCGTAAACCAAAGCGGTAAACCTTTTAGTGAGATGTGTGAATGATCTAATCTACTCTCTATCTTAGTGTGTGTGTGTGTGTGTGTGTGTATGTGTGGCCGACTTTCTGTGTGTGAATGAGCTTTCGCCATCATTGTGAAACAGCACATATCTTCTTAATGAAATTGGACTATTTTATTTTAACTGCGCTTCACGTTTTGGTTGGCAGAACAGAGAGGTAAACATCTGACATTGAAATGAGTGAAAGTCAGTAGACACCACTTTTATGAATGTACTGTATGTGCATGCTTGTACATTATGTAGATTCATGTTGGTGCACACATGCACGAATGTCTGCGTATGTATTTGGATTCTGTGCAGGCGTGTACGTGCAGATACACATTTATGTATATGAAATTTACAATTATTATTTCTTCCATTTTGGGTGGAGGTGGTGGGTGAAGTGCGATGGTTGGGGATGAGCAAGGTGGTGCAAGACAATGATGTAATTTGTGTTTTAAGTATGATGAATACAGTTTTTCAGTATGTATCAAGTGAACTGTTGTGCATCTACGTGTAAATTGTAGGAATTTATCTGTCAACATTTTTAATAAAGATATAATCACAAAAAAGAGCAGCAGTTTTAACATGAGATCTGAATTTAGTACCTTGTTTGTCGAACGCTTTATGAATATGAGAAAGGAAACAGTCTGAAAAAAAGATGGCAATGCACGGTCTGTTTACTGTTGTGTGGTCTGTTGTGTGGACCTTCAACTCCCACCTCCGGAACAATTTCTCGCGCATCCCGGGGGGAGGTTGGGGACATGGAAACAGAGTGGGCCATGTTCAAAGCCTCGATTGCTGAGGCAGCCGCTAGGAGCTGTGGTCAGAAGGTCGTCGGTGCCTGTCGAGGCGGCAACCTTAGAACCCGCTGGTGGACACCGGCGGTGAAGGAAGCCGTTAAGCTGAAGAAGGAGGCTTTTCGGCTTGGCTAGCCCAGAGGTCTCCTGAAGCAGCGGACAGGTACCGGGAGGCCAGAAGGACGGCGGCCTCGGTGGTCACCAAAGCAAAAACCCGGGTGTGGGAGGAGTTTGGGGAGGCTATGGAGAAGGACTTTCGGTTGGCCTCAAGGACGTTCTGGCAAACCGTTAGATGACTCAGGAAGGGAAAGCGGGGCTTGGCCCAGGCTGTGTTCAGCAGGGGAGGAGAGCTGCTAACCCGGACTGGGGATGTTGTCGAGGGGTGGAAAGAGCACTTTGAGGAACTCCTCAACCCGACCAACATGTCCTCAGTGGAGGAGGCAGAGTTTGAAGACTCGGGGGAAGACTCACCCAAATCCCTGGCAGAAATCTCCAAGGTAGTCAAAGAGCTTCTTGGTGGCAAGGCGCCAGGTGTGGATGAGATTCGCCCTGAGATGCTGAAGGCTCTGGACATTGTTGGGCTGTCTTGGCTGACACGCCTCTTCAGTGTCTCATGGAGGTCGGGGACAGTGCCTGTGGAGTGGAGCTCTTTACTCTTGCAGGGCTGCTGAGGGGTTCATGGGAGTTTGCCCATCCAGTCTACATGTGTTTTGTCGACTTGGAGAAAGCTTTCGACCGTGTCCCTCGGGGGGTCCTGTGGGGGGTACTGTGGGAGTATGGGGTACCAGGGTCGCTGCTACAAGCCATCCGGTCTCTATATAACCGAAGTGAGTGCTGTGTCCGCATTCTCGGCACAAAGTTAAACACGTTCCAAGTGGGTGTTGGACTCCGCCAGGGCTGCCCCTTGTCACCAGTTCTGTTTGTGATATTCATGGACAGGATTTCAAGGTGCAGCCGGGGGGAGGAGAGTGTCCAGTTTGGTGGCCTCAGAATAGCATCTCTGCTCTTTGCGAATGATGTGGTTCTGTTGGCTTCATCGGGCTGTGACCTTCAGCATGCACTGGGGCTGTTTGCAGCCGAGTGTGAAGCGGCTGGGATGAGAGTCAGCACCTCCAAGTCCGAGGCCATGGTTCTCAGCCGGAAAACGGTGGACTGCCCCCTTTGGGTTGGAGGTGAGTTACTGCCCCAGACGGGGGAGTTCAAGTATCTCGGGGTCTTGTTCACGAGTGATGGTAAGATGGAGCGTGAGATGGACAGGCGGATCGGTGCAGCATCAGCAGTAATGCGGGCGTTGTACCGGACCGTGGTGGTGAAGAGGGAGCTGAGCCGGAAGGCAAAGCTTTCGATTTACCAGTCGATCTACATTCCAACCCTCACCTATGGTCATGAGCTTTGGGTAGTGACCGAAAGAATGAGATCGCGGATACAAGCGGCCGAAATGAGTTTCCTCCGAAGGGTGGCTGGGCTCACCCTTAGAGATAAGGAAAGGAGCTCGGACATCCGGAGGGACCTCGGAGTAGAGCCGCTGCTCCTTCGCATCGAAAGGAGCCAGTTGAGGTGGTTCGGGCATCTGATTAGGATGCCTCCTGGACGCCTCCCTTTAGAGATTTTCCGGGCACGTCCAACTGGTAGGAGGCCCCAGGGCAGACCGAGAACACGCTGGAGGGATTATATATCTCATCTGGCCTGTGAACGCCTTGAGGTCCCTCAGGAGGAGCTGGAAAGCATTTCCGGGGAGAGGGGCGTCTGGACAACCCTGCTTAACCTGCTGCCACCGCGACCCGGCCCCGGATAAGCGGAAGAAAATGGATGGATGGTCTGTATTATGGTACATTTTGTAAAGTCGAATGGTTTTTCAGATTTCCTTAACAGAGCCAATTAGTCATGTTGAATGTGAAGAATGAATTGGTTCATTCATAAAAATGATTTAACAATCAGGGGCTACAATAGGTTGAAATGAGTTATAAGGGACCTCACACTCAGTTTGTGAACCTCTGTTGCTCTCTAGCGGATGACATTTGAAAATGCTGCTTATCTTTTGGAGACTGTCATGTGAAGCATGTTTCCCTGAGTCAGTTTTGAGTGATTATTTCTCTTAAAGTGACCATGAGGGAAGTGTGGGGGAAAAAAAACTTTCCATGTCTGCTTTTATTACTTTCCACAGATCTACGCAAGTGTGCACTGAACTATTCTCACATGACTTATCAGTCATAACGTCAGTACATCAGTCACTGTCTCTTCACATGTCAGTGCTGTCACTCAGTAATTTATCCATGGATGTGAGTTGGGCCTTGCCGGTTCACAGACTGGTTTAGACTGTGTGTGCAGTACTGCAGTGCAGTGAAAAACAGTGCGTAAATATGTGAAAGAGCCAGTTTGGCCTGCAGGGCAAACACGTCCTTTTGTTCTCTTCTCCTGTTGTCCCATCCGCCCTTGTGTTTCCTTCACCTGCATACTTGGGAACAAAACTTCATGGTCGCTGCTCCAACCGGCGCAACAAACATGAAATTCCAGTCTTACAACCTTGAAGAGGACTGAAATGCAGATAGAGCCTAAATTATACATAAGAAACAACTGAAGTGTTCGTTTTCTTTTTTTGATATGAATGAAGCTTTGAAATGATAAAAGATTAAGGAAGCAGTGATTGAGACAAACAAAACAGGATATTCCACATACCTCAGGTCATATGGTTCGTTGTATGCCGTGTTGGGCAAAGCATGAGACACAACGCTTCATAGTAAAAACCCATAATCCATTAAAGAAGGTTACGTAATGACGCACAGAAATAAAGTGAATTGAGTGGAAAACCAATTTTCATTTGATTACATCATCAAATTTTATTAAACCCAAACAACAGTGGAGATTTAAATAAACAGAAGCAGAATGATCATTGCTGACTTTTTTAACAAAGCAGCTGCAACTCAACGTGAGGAAGATGTCCCTGAGTGAATTTATCATAAATGTATACAGGACATTGAGGTTCGTAGTCACTAAAGGAAAAATATAATAGATTTACAAAACTCCTGTTGATGTTTTACCATTTTCACACATTGATCTGCTTTCATCAGCTTTCCTACTCCTGTTTCTGTCACACTCAAAGTCACTGAGTTATACTAAAAGACTACAATCACATTTTGAACATTGTTCATTTTATCTTAAAGGACTTATCAGCATTGTCTGCATGCTTTTTCTCTACATCTTGGGGCCCCAACGACCCGCAACCATATTAGCTGCTCTGCTTAATACAGGACCAATACATTCATTTAAACAATTTAAAGTTTGCTTTAATGGCATGTTTGTATTAGATATGGTGAATAATGTGATGCTTTAAGTTGTAAAATTGTAGGTACTGTCACAGCCAGTCCTCTGATTTTAATCTGAGCTTCATTTCCTTGTTTATGTCATCACTGCTCGTCTGTTTTTACAAAAAAAAAAAAAAAAAGCAGATGCAATCTCGGGATTAATCAGAAAAAAAAGCAAAAACCTCTGCAATAATCCTCGTGGGTTTACATTTCATTGGAGTGACGTCACTGCCTACAGCTGTGACAGGAGAGCGTACCAAAAAATAAAACCCGAAATACACAGTACAATATGATAAGAGGGGAAAGAAGTGCTGATTTAATACACCGCATACGCGCGCTGTTGTAAACGCAGCTGGAAAAGCTGACATGCGTGTGGGAGGATGTCGGCGGCAGAAGACAGGATGATGATTTCCTGCACCTTGGGGGAGGATCCGTCCACGTAATGCGAGGCAACGCTCGCATTTGCTCTTCCTCCTTCAGCCGCGCCGCATCACCAGTAATGAATCCGCAGCTCGGCGATGTCTTTTGCTCATGCACAGAGAGCCTGGAGTCTAGATAGAAGAAGAAACCTCTGATATTCGCCTTCGCCTGGACGTTTTGGTGGCTTGTATTTTTATTTATTTTTTGGAAAAGGGTGGGGAGGGGGGTGGATAAGTGTTTTCTTGCTGAAACTGTCATTGTCAGAACCAGAGGATGAACAGCATAAGACAGGTGCCCACACGGGTGAAAAGCAGGCGGACCGAGACCAGTCTCGGAGCGGAGAGGGAGCATTTTGACAAGCAGCAGGTAAAAACATACAAGACAGTGGGACTCGGCGGGTTAATGATCGTGTGGGATGAGAAACCTGCCCTTTATTCAGGCCTGCTGTGGCTTTACTGGGTAACCGTAGGTATGTGTGTGTGTGTGTGTGTGTGTGTGTGTGTGTGTGCGCGTGTGCGTGTGCGTGCGTGTGCGTGTGCGTGCGTGTGCGTGTGTGTGTGGTGGTCACAGTGTACCGCATAGGCCACATTCCCAATTAACAAATTGAATGTTTAATGTGTGAATTAAATGTCTTGAAGGCGTCTTAAATCGTTCTTCTTATGATAAAAAATATTCCAATTAAAGACAAACGTGCACATCCCAGAAACAGTAGCCTATTTATCATTTACTGGAACTTTTAATTTAATAATTTCAAACAGAAAATGAGCAACATGAGGACAAACTTGTTTCTTTGACAATCACGTTTCAGAGGCATGATGAGCATCTAATGAAATGGTCAATTCCAAGAGTATTTAACCATTTAAGTATAACGTAGCTCTGTGTAGACGCACCATTCATTCCTCACTCAAGTCTGTCTTTTGGAATCATGCTGATCTAGTCCTTCCTGTTTGACCACCTTTCCTACAGCCTCGTTGTTGGACACAGCACTTAGGAAACAGGAGAAAGAGCTTTCACTTTGGGATTTTACCCTTGTGGAGTTGAAATCTGATTCAGTTTCTTTTGAATGTGTGCATGCTGAAGGACTGAGGTTCGTCTCACTCTTCAACAACAGGTGCTTTGTGGTTTCTGGCTGCTTCCTCACTGCAGTCATCTGCCAAGTAAACCACGCTCTTCATCATATATGAGTAAGATACTTTTATTGTAGACAGTATTGTTGACTAAATGCTTACATCTGTTAAAGACCAACCAGCCAGTGTCATGGACCTGCTGTGTCAAGTGAAGCACACACCCAATTCTGACTTGGAAACATGAGACTCAAGCCAGGTTGAGTAACTAAACAAACTGTGAAACAGCTGCCTGCGAGTTCAGACTTACAGCACTTTCAGTATTTTGTTATCTAAAATGGGCCGAGCTTTTCCTGCGTTGGGTGTATTTTCCTCTGTCAGTGTTTTATTTGCTTTGGAAGCACAAGGAAAGAGGTGGAGCTGAGGTGTTGAAACCCCTGCCTCTCTGTCCTCTGTGCCCCGTCCACCTCACAACATAGCTTGAATAAATCATATCATGATCAAAGATTTGAAAAGTCCTTTTTTTCTTTTACCCAGTCCCCTTCCTGCTGCATGTGTAATATTGCAGCATATGTGTTGAGCATATAAGTGGGCACAGTTTTGATTTCCATGCTATTGTTGCCTTACTAGTTCCATGCTGTGCAACAAATGTTCAACAAGGCTCGTTGTGTGTGTGTGTGTGTGTGTGTGTGTGTGTGTGTGTGTCTATGTAAGGGACAAGTGTTGTTTAAAACTCGCAGCATATTCAGAACGGAGTGAAACTAGTTAGATTAACTGCTTTGAACGTGTGTTCTTGTTAATGTGACCGACTGACTGGCGCGTTCAGTGTGCAGCAGCCATGGGGAAGCAAGTCACCACTGCTCAGCTGGATGGATCCACTGGGAAACATGCAAATGAAGTGGGCAGTATGAGGAAGAACCTGACTCCAGATTGGCTGATGTTAAACAATTTGGTTTGGGTTTATTGTACGGTTCCTAATTAGCATTTCAGTGCAAGTAATTTAGTGGATGTGGAGACTCAACTAGTTGCAATATGTGCTGACTAAGAAAAAATGGCAAACTGTGCAACTATGGGTTAAATAAGTGTTGTTTTAATTGTAAGCTGTTCTGTTTAAAGGGCTGCTGTGTGTAGGAGGGAGCCTGTATGTTTTCCTGTTAGATTAAAATTTCCCTTGTCATGGAGTTCCTCAGTACTGCTGATTCATCCAGGACACAGACTGAAACTCCTCTTCTGCACCTCACTCTCACTCCTCTTAATGTTGACCTCGGTACCAAGGTGAAATGTCTCACACAGCGTCCTCTCTGTGTGTGTGTGTGTGTGTGTGTGTGTGGTGTTTGCTTTCCCTCGCTCCTGTTGCCTGAGTGAGCGCCCATGAGAGAGGGAAGGGGGATGGGAGTACCAGAGTGTAAACACAGCTACTGAGTGGGAGTAGAGAGAGAATTAAAAGCACTTTGGTTATGATTGTTTCACACACTAATAAAAAAAACTTAGATGTGTTAAATGAAGTCTTTGTTTTTGTAGTGACATCTTATGTTGGCGCTTGTCAACAAAACAAAAAGGGGATTCAAGCTTCACCTTTTAACCATTTTGTATCAAACTGTTTCTACGCAAAGAAATCTGCAGTCCTGTATGTTTTAAACTGGACTAAATGCTCATGATTAAATCTTGTGTTATATAACCATACAAAGCGCACCTGTAATTCTCTCGCATTATGTACAAAACATGTGCTCATGATGCCCACAGTATCCTTGTATTGTCATTGAATATAGACCAACGTTAAAGTCCTAAACACAATGTAATCATAGCACTGCACATGTTTTGTGCGCTGGCTTTTACTTTATCCAAATATTAAGGTGTGTCCTTTTTAATCTGATGAATTTGTATGATTTATATGATGTATATTCTTACTTTCATGGCACATTTTAGCATTAAGAGTGAAGTAGACAGTGAATCTGAGGGATTACAACTTTGCAAAACATCAAATGAACGCCAGGTGTGGTTTCTAGGCTGGGAGAGCCCCCCCCCCATACATTTCGAAGAGGTTTTATTTGTGTTCATACACTCGGTGTCCTTTCTGCTAGGACAGATGAGCAGTTAGGAGGAGAACGAGGCTAGATATCCAGTGTGGGCTCGTGTGCTCGGATTATTGCTGGCTGTGCTAGTTTAATCAGAAAAGGGAGCAATAGGAGAGAAGCAACAGAATAAGAAGCTAATAAAATACCAAAATAACCATGTGCAACCATTTGATCTGAGAAAGAATATTAAATTGAAAAAGTTGTGAAAAGTGATTGAAAATCCAAGTGTTCACTGAAGATGGTGTCAGTGATATTTAACTCTTCACTTGGCCTTTCCTTTGTTGCCTCTGGTGACACGCTGAATAGTTAGCATTCTCATTAGTGCTACATGTAGCTGCCCTCAGCTAACAGGTCTGTGTGTGACCTTGTCAGCCAGATCTCCCAGCAGCAGTCTGTTGAATTAAGCTGATAAGGACCTGCAATAAGTGCTCTTGCCTCGGAGCATTATGTCCAGTGAGAAGCGGCTCAGGTGTAGCGTTGATGCCTTGACTTCATTAACTTCACGCACTCTGCCACGCCAGGATGTCCAAGCACATGGACACGCTGCTGAAAAGCAAGGATGACAAGGTAAACAGAGAGGCCTCAAGGTTGGCGGTATTAATGCAGAGTGCAGGGTGTAGACAGTGGAGTGAGTGTATGGCTACAGTAATACTAGCTGGCAATAGACCTCATGGCAGGCAGGAAGGCAGGCCTCAGGGATTAGTCCAGGCTTTCCCTCCCTCTCACTTCTCCTCTCTGCTGGTCAGGGGATTTGCTGACGCTTGAACCAGATGCAGCACTAACTTGTCGGGCGGCCGCACAGTGGACAGTGTCGGCATGTCTGGAGCGCTTGGACCGAATTGCCCTGTTAGTAAAAAGTTTGGATTTCATCTGACTTACCTTTGACCATGGCATTAAGGAAATGGTATCTGTGTGTGTTGATGTGTGACCTGTGTGTAGGCCGATGTGAGGCTTGATAGTGAGACGTTGGATCATGTGTATCAGAGCTGTACAAACAAGGAGTTTTCTCAGTTACAGTGAAATAACAGTAGTTAAAGTAGGCAATTAAAGAAGCTGACTAGTAGAGCTTAGCTGATTAATTGCTCGGACAAAACAAGACATTTGTTGAAGTCACCTTGATCTCTAACAGATTGTGATGGGCATTTTCACTCTTTTCTGCTGCTTTATAGACAAAACACTTAATCCAGAAAATAATTGGCAGGTTAATTGATTATTATAGTGATCATTAGATGCAGCCCCTCTAGTAATTGAAGGGTTGCTACTGTAGTTTGATCCCCATGCCGCCAGTGCCCATTACTTCCCTAGTAGCCTTGAGCAAGGGCATGTAAGGGTATGTGTGCCACTTAAATCAGCTATTGTTTCCCAAAAAGCTGCAATCCAGCACACTAGCTGGTGATCATGTGCATAATGTGACAGTAAGTATACTGTATGTAATATTTGGTCACCCTCCACCTCTTGTCCTGCGTTCGTTGTCCTTCTCCTTTCGGTCCCTTTCCTCGCTCTCTCGCTGCTCTCTGACTGACAGCCATTCTGGACGTACTATGAGAGTCTCCCTGCAGCCTCGCTGCTCAGCGGCCATCTGTTGAGGCCTCAGTGCCAGGCTCTGTGTGCCAGAGCGCGGCCCCCATCCAAGCCAATCTTCTGCCCCAGCTGTCGGCCTTCCTCCCCAAACAAACCCCTTATTGTCACACGGGCCTCCATGCTAGCCCACTGCACTTGCCCTGTGTAAACGAGGAACTAGCAGTTAATTTGCGTCAGCAGCAGGGGTTCCTGTTAACCAGCAGACCCCTCTCTCACTCTGAACGCCACAGTAGCCCCTCTGTGCTTTGTTGTGTGGCCATGTATGTTTTGGTGGTTGTGTGTGTGGGTCGGGGTGGGGAGGCGACTCCCAGGTTTTGTAATGTATTAAAGAGGCTTTTATAGGGTTTTGTGGGATTAGGGGCCTCTGCCACTGATATGTGATTATGTTTCAAACAAAGATGTGACACGGATGTCTAAGCCTGTGTTTGAGGGTGAGACCAGGGTCCTGTGCTGTCATTTTCTGGTATGTGCAACTTCTACTACATATTATGGTTACACATTTAAGGAGCCTTTTTATACAGGAAGATACTTTGGGGAAAAAAGGCTGTTATGAAAGAGAGGCTGAGATTGAAGATGTTGCTGCTTTAATGCTTGAACTGTATGTTGGATTAGTCTCTTATGTAATACTGTGATGGTGAAGCTAGCATCATACAGATACTATGGGCCTCAACAGATGTGTTAAAAGGACACATAACAAACAAGTAGATATGTATTTGTATTACCTTTCTGTCTTAGTTTTTCCTATTTTGGTGCAAATTGGCAAGGGTTTGACACAAGTCCCCAAATATTAAAAATAATCACGGCTAGGCAATTTGGGATATTTATAAAAATAATGTTCACCCAGGTGTTTTTGTCCTGCAAGTTTTAAACAAAGACCAGCAGGTCTGGTTGATTGCAAGACGACGCAGGACAGTAGAGTGAGAGTTATTCTCTGGCCAAGTGTTGATTACTTTTTCAGCACACTCCATACAAAACACAGCACTGGAGTGTGACTTAAGGCGGGGCACACCACCAAACAGTTTTTAAGACTGATTTAGCCGTGGGTGGCGTCACAGTAGTCCAGGGTAATTGTGCCTGTCTAGCCGCTGCTTTGATCATTATGTAATCGTTCCGTGTTTGTGGACAAATCTCTCTTGTTGCATCCCAAAAGGCGTCATCATGGTTGAGCATGTCATCAGGGATGGCTGTTCCACATTCCTCTGCTGTGCAGTCGGGCACAAATTGCAGCATGAATTTGAGTAGATAATTCATGTTTAATTTAAAAGACAGGAAGGAGGCGAAAGAGAGAAATATTAACAACCATCAGTGTTTTCATTTATATTTTGATTACTATTTTTAAAGAACTTTCTCCATCTTTGGCTTGCATCAAATTTTGACTACATCTTGTTCATGTTCTCACAGCCCTAACCACAGCTGCTGTAAGCCGTTATTGGTTCGATGGTCATTTCAGTATAAAGATAATGTGAAAAAATGCATTCTTGTGAGTAAAGGTGTACAATGAAACGGTCTTTGTTTTCAGACTTGCTCACCAAAGCGAGAATTTATGTGTGTGCATCAAGGACGACAGAAGTCATTTTTTAAACGTGCACTGCTAATTTTTTTTCATGGTCACTTATGATTGAAAAATCATAAAGAATAAAGAATAACACACACTTAAGTTCAAGAGGGATTTACGGACATCACATTTATTTGCAGATTAGATTGTTTTTCTAAAAACATTAATAATGATGTGGTAATTCAGTAACAACACAGCAACCCTGGAGCTCAAAAGCACTTCAGCAGAGTGGCAGAAGGAGTAGATCCCTCCAGATCAAAGGATTGCTTCCCCGGTGTCTAAGCTATAATTCTGTTGCCACTCTAGTGTAACATGACCATACCAGGCAGTTATCATATTGCTCTGTGGTGTACTGTAGCTGAGGTTAATTGAAATAGGTGAATGTCCATGGGGACACACATCCAATGTGGAGATGTGTGTTTCTCTGTTTCTCCCTTCCTGCGCCGCTTGTTTTACCTGCTGGACAGGTTGCAGGGCGGCTCACTGTGCGTCCTGTGGTTCTGGTGACACTCACACACAGGAGGATAATTAAAGATGTTATCATTTCAATGCAGGGTTTGTCTTTTTTTGATCCGAGCTCCCATAGATGACGAGACATGGAGCCAAATAGCACACGCATTCTTGTTGTTGTTTCACACAGATGACATGAAACAAGAAATCTGAAAAGCAAGGTCTGATGCATAATCAAGATGTTGGTGATGAAGCACCAGCAAAGAAACAGAGGGAATGCACGTGACATGTTGTGAAATCATCACTATGCACTTTTTTCTTTCGCTTTAAGTCAGACTAAGTTTAGATCACAATCATTCAAAACAGCAAGACGTCTAGCTGCTAGTTCCTCCTGAATTACCGGCTGTTTGCTCAGTTAAAATCAGGCTAACTATGAGGTGAGAGCTAAAAGTCCTTCTGTACTTGTACTACGCTGTTGTGTACACAGTGCACAGTCATTGTTTCTCTGATTCATTCCTGTCATTGCAGTGCAACCTGTTATCATTTGTTTGACACCTGGTCTTTATTTAACTCCTCATGATTTATGTATTTGTATTGGTACGTCTATTGTAAGCCCTACAACTGATGGTTGTGTGGGTGGAGAAGCGAGCCGTACAGGATCTAAGATTAACTCCTCTCCTCTTCTCTCCTCTCCTCTCAGCTGAGCAGCATCAGTAAAGCCATCACCTCTGCTGAGACGCCTGTGAAGGAGAAACATGTACGACGTATCCTTTTTTTTTTTTTTAAGAAGAAATCCCATTTTCAAACTAACATCAGTAGAGTTTTGTTCTGATCCGTTTCGATCAGGAGTGTGTGGTACTGCCTTTACTTCACAACTTATAAGGTGATTTATATGCAAGGTAATCATGAACTGTTTGTCTTTCTTTTCTTGACAGACAAAGTTGTTATTTAGTCATTGTTTACCTTCACAGAGAGATCTGTGTCAACACAGTTAACCTACATTATTAAGTCATCATGAAACAGCATTTTGGGAGAATGTTTTTTCTGTAATTTGCTGTATTTCCTGTTTCACCAGTATTGAGGTGGAGACATCAGCAGTCATAATTCAGAAGTGTAAAACAATGGGATACTACAGGGAGAAAAAGGCAATTTTATTGGATGTGTAGGTTGGAGGAATGCTCAAATCTGTGATGCTGTTTGTTTGGAAACTTATTCTTTTAAGTGTTCAGGCACACAATTGGGTAAACATTATGAATAATGTTTCCAAGGAGGATAAAGTAATGGGATATAGATAGAGAAATTCAAAAGAGGAAAACTCGCACCTTAACTGTCATTTTTCTTAAATAGGCGTGCATCATGACATGGAAACCTGGCTATCATTTCATTTTGACATTGTGTAGGAAATGGCACAAGATGTACGTGGAATAGCCAGCAGTCCTGCGATAGTTTGTGCTTCCTTAACATCACACCAACAGGAATCATCCTGGGGACTCACAGGGAGAAGGGAGCCTTCACCTTCTGGTCCTACGCTCTTGGCTTCCCTCTGGCCAGCAGCTCCATCCTCAGCTGGAAGTTCTGCCACGTACTGCACAAAGTCCTGCGGGACGGACACCGCAATGTAAGGCACCAAGTACCCTTCTCTTGCAGCCTATTACTATCTATGGCACCAGGGAGATGCTAATAGAGTGGAGTAGACCAGACCAGACAGTTGCAGCATCATGAGTTCAACATAAAACTGCAAAAGATAATTAAGGCATAAACAATTTGTTAGTGTGATGAAATCTAGAAAAACTCTAACTGTGGAGCCTTGCATGATATGATTATTGACTTAATATTGTCTTTCACTTGTATATTTTTTTGAGTATTTGCTTTCTTCTTTGTTCTATTATGTCTGGTAATACGAGCTAAAACAGTTCACTTTTAATCTGTACGTCAATGGTTTGTCCTGAAGGCCAAAAAAGCTTACATTTATTTATATTAAACTATAAGAAGGGCTGTGGTTACATTTAAATAAATGCTTTTTGCTTTAGTAAATTGACAGTGATTGTGAGACAAACCAAAGTTGATTTTAATTTTTCTTTTAAAACACTGTGGAAAATAAAATTAGATCTCTTTCTCAGAAAAAAGACTGTAATGTTTGTTGACAACACATAAGAGTGAATGTGAGTTTAATAGGAGTTGACTGATATGACCGAGTGTTACAACACTTGTTCATTCAAGCTGTCACCTTCACAGGTTCTACAAGACTGCATTAGACATCACAGTTCTCTAGTTGAAATTGGGCAACTATGGGTGAGTCATTGGATCTTTTTTTTTTTTTATTACATCGTTTAAAAATGATTTCCAAAGAATGCAGTAGAAATCTAAATTTGTTGTTAACTGGATTTCCTGTGAAGCCTGAAATTATCTCCATCCAGTAAGAGACAAGAAAGCTTCAGCTTGACGAGATAGACTTAAATAGAAAACATTTTTATTCTTATTCTCATTATTTGTGCTTTAATTCTTTCTTGTCTGCTCCTGTGGTTTCCAGTCCAACCTCCATGACAAATACGGACAGCTGGTGGGTCTGTATACCAAGCTGCTCTGCACAAAAATGGAGTTTCATATGAAGGTAAGGGCATCCTCTGTCTTACGTCACACCACACGGCATGTTACCAAGATGCACGTAACGGATGATTCCGCAAAATGTTAGGAATTCACGCTGTGAATGGGAATAGGCACTAAACCTCCAAAAATGTACCCCTGCAGCATTCGGAAATCCCACCGAACCTGGAGGCCACAGATGAAGTCCTGGAGCGCACTGCAGGAACAGACATTAATAATGTGTGAGTTTCAAAATACTGCAGGAAGTGACCTTTTAAGTGTCTGTGTTGCCTTAAAACCTAATCATCATCAGTCATAAGAACAGCTGCTGCTGCCCAAATGGGTTAAAAAAAATAAACAGACAAGCCCTGCTGCTTGTTTAATTTCACAGGGTCATCACTGTTTCTGAGTGGGGCCTCTTTTCTGTCTAACAAAGGTATCAACTTCTCTCCTGCAGGTTCCAGCTCACAGTAGAGGTGTTTGATTACTTGGACGCAGAGCTGAGGCTGGCCGAGACAGGTGAAAAAAAAAAAAAACTCCACCTGCCTTTTCCCCCTATCTTACTCTCTAGGAAGAGAAATTTGAGCTTCAGTAGAGGGCTACAGCCTGCTGACATTATCTATTAATGTACAAAAGCCAGGAGCTCTTTAAAGAGTTATTGTGAGCAACTCTTGTCCTGGGTGTTTTCACATAGACCGTAGTCCATTTAAAAAAAAAAGGGTGATTTCAATCTCTTGGCCTAATTTTAACTCCTGTTCTCCTGTTTTGCCGAAATTTGTTTTAACTGATGAGGAAATGCCTGCAATTAGAGGACATTAAGTTGATTTCCTCCAGTTTAACTGCAATAGTATGCTCCTCCCAGGCCTGCAGGGTGGAGGCCCAGGATCACGTCGCAACACCATAAACAAATTTTGCAGCTGTACTGTGAAAGAAGTGTTCTTGTACTCTTGTTGTAGACGTACTCACGTATGCGTTCTCAGTCTCAGCACTACAGTATAGTTTTGGAGTCACTGGCACAAAACCCCTTACAAATGTTTGCATGTTGCAGAAAGTATGTTGCTACCTCACCAGTCAGCTAGGTGCTCAAGTAACAAGAGAAGTGAACGTGAAAACTTACTCTGCAACAGTAACTGACTCAATGGAAGAGTCTGCACTTTATTCTGCCAACGGTATCGGCACCGATCCTTCATCAGGATGATTTACAGAATGTGTAAAAGTACAGCCTATGTTTGCACCAGTGGACGGTCAAAATCTACTTCAGGGATACTTAACATGTACTGTATGCTCCCGTCTCTGATCTCTCTCCCAGTGATCCGACAGCTCAACACATCCATCGCAATCTCCACTCTCACGTCAGGCCAGTGTCGGCTGGCTCCACTCATCCAAGTTATCCAGGACTGTAGTCACCTCTACCACTTCACTGTCAAGCTGCTATTCAAGCTACATGCCTGTGAGAACTGACTGTTATTACTCCAGAAAATGCCATATAGCCTAGCCTCTTGGCCTATATATTAAATGTTCTATATCAATAAAACAAAGCGAGTAAATTATGGTTATAATTCAAGCTATAGCTTGTGTCTCAAAGCATTGCACAATAATAAAAACTTTGTCCCATATTGTGGATTTCAGGTCTCCCCGCTGATACCTTACAAGGACACCGTGATCGTTTCCATGACCAGTTCCACAGGTAGGTCATCCACGGCCTGAGGCTGTGAGTGAATGAGAGTGACTGCATCAAAGGGGAGGGAATCTTGTTCTTGTTTTTAACTTTTTTAACCAAAGGAAGTGTGCAACATAATCCTGCCTCACCCAGTCACCACAGCACTTTGAACCAATGCAAATCACTGCTTCCCATCCCCCACCCTTTGTTGTGAGTCAGTTGGTGTTGGTGTCACTGTCACCGACACATTTATGTCTTTACTACTGAGTCCAGAGAGGAGACTCCGGGATTTGGGGAGATGGTGCCATTAGATTCACACGTTATTCATCACAGATTATGTAGTTTATTTGTTTTACCTAATGCTTCATGTGTCTTTTGTTTGCCATACCTGCCAACAGTGATAATATACATGAAAGCCAACTATGAGTCTAGTACATAAATAATATCGCAAAATAAAACATAACTGAGACATGAGTCTGTATTACACGTGCTGTATTTTGAGTGTGAGCATTAGAGTAACCTGTTGGCCTTTTGTCCCACAGCCTTAAGACCTTCTTCAATAAAGCAAGAGACATGATGTACTTCAAGAGACTGATCCAGATCCCCAAGCTGCCAGATGTAAGAGCACAGAGGGATGGGGTGGGATGACTTCAGTGCTGAGTCACAGCCTCCATCCTGGATGTCAAAGTCTTCACCATGAACCTAATACTGCGACAGTTACAAACATAAGACAGCTAATGAAATTTCACATGAAGGTTTCTCATAGAAGACCATAAATAATCTTTTTCTATGTTTATATCACCTGAACATGATAAATACTGTTACAGGTTTAACCAGTACCTACCTTTTGTCTGCCTCTTTGTCAGTCCCCACCTAACTTTCTGCATGCAGCCTCACTGGCCAAGCACGTGAAGCCAGTGGTGGTCATCCCTGATGAGGACGAACCAGAGCAACAAGACGACGATGACGACGACCCCGAGCCGCTCATCGAGGTCAGCAACATCTCAACATCCAGCGTACAGGCACAGCCACAGGTATGGCACATAAGTCACAGATGCATGCATGTATACAGTAGACTGTATACACTCACTCACACAAGTACTCATACAGTAGTACCATGATGCTGTGTAACCTTTTTGTCATTTATTATTTTACTCTTTGTCAGAAACTGGACATATTTGATCAGACGTTTGGACCTCCGAATGGAGGCTTTGATGACAGGTGAGCCAGGCTGATATTTCACTGTAACCTGTGACTGTTAATAAGACTATTTGGTTTCAGCATTGCTGTCTGTGCCAGCACCCAATGACTGTGTTTTCTGTCCGGCAGGGATCTCCAGATTGAGAGCCTGAAGCGGGACCTGGAGTTGTTGAGAGCAGAGCTGGAGAGAGTCAAAGCAGAGGTAGTAAGAACTGTTGAGACTGAATCACCTGTTGTGTTTCAGACTTTTGTGTGTGTGTGCATAGCAGAGGTGTGACCATAGAGGCCATTATTATCTATGAGCAAAGGAATCTGGGTCATGTGTTGGGTGGATGCAAATGCTGCTCTTGACATGTGGAATGTGGCAAGTAGCCTCTGACAGCCTCTGTCCAGTTGAGATTATTGACGTCATGGATACAATTCCAGCTTGCAACCTTTTTTGCATTTTATTTTTGCATGTCGTCCTTCCTCTCTCTGCAGAGTTCCTTGTGTTTTTCTATTGTTTTATATGTTGGGAGATAAGATTAGGCCAGTATCAAGAAATGAGCTGCTGGGATTTGAAAAATAAATGCATCATGTGAAATGAAAATTTCAAGATTGTTATGTTGAATATTGAACAAACTGCATTTGCACTGGCACCAGTAGATTATTCCTAAAGTGCAGATCTCTCTTTTCCCCTCCTGAAGGCTCAGCGCTACATCACGCAGCTGAAGTCCCAAATCAACAGTTTGGAGGCAGAACTAGAAGAACAGCGTGCACAGAAACAACGTGCTCTTGTAGAAAATGAACAACTGCGCATGGAGCTGGAGGCTACACGTCGCCGAAACGCAGAACATGAGAGCTTACAGACCACCTTTATCGAAGCAGATAGTAAGACATACAGTCAACACTCTCTCTCATATACATGGACAAAATGTGGTCAAGTGCATACGATAACGCTTTCATCTCTCTTCACTGTGCAGAGAGAGCGCAGGCCACTGAGCAGCGGTACAATAAGCTGAAGGAGAAGCACACAGAGCTGGTGGCCAGCCATGCTGAACTACTTCGGAAGGTACAGACAGAGTGCAGACCAGGCCAGAGATGCTTGTTTTTAATTGGATGTCAGCACCTGCCTGTGTGTGGTAACACTAAATGTGTTAATGTGGTGACAGAGTGCAGACACTGTGAAGATGCTGTCAGTAACCCAGCAGACCCAGGAAGAGGTGGAGAGGACCAAACAGCAGCTGTCGTTTGAGGTTGATCGAATAAAACAGGACGCTGACATGAAGGTTGGTGATATTTTCCTTTAAAAAAAAATAAATAAATAAAAAAAAAAAAAAAAAAAATCACGGTTGCGGTGTTGGTGTATGTAAATAATGCTGTTTTGTTGTCACTGTAGCTGGAAGAGCAGAAGTTTGAAATGGAGAAGCTCAAGAGAGATCTGGAGGAGAAGATGGCAGAAGTGATGCGCATCAAGGCGACCCTGCAGAGCAGCGAGAAGGTGAGTGTGCACCTGTAATGTCATGACCTTGATGATGTTTGGCTAATTCACCATCATTTAGTATTTAGAGTTGTCATCAGTTCTGCGTTTGGTGGCTCGAGGGATGTCGCACATTTCCGGATGGACTTTCCTTCCGACACTCCAGCCATCTGCCTCTTCTGGCTCCCCTCATCGCTCTCTCTCTCTCTCTCTCTCGCTCTCTCTCTCTCTCTCTCTCTCTTTGCCAGGCGTCGGAACAAGTGAACAGCTCAATGACAGCTCTGCAGGCAGAGAAGGAGCGTCTGATGCGATCTGTGAGCGAGAAGGAGGCGGAGCTGTCGTCTCTGCGGCAGGCTGCGCAGGTGCAGCAGTCGTCACTTCAGCAGGAGCGAGAGAGGAAAAGCAGGGAGCTGGGAGAGCTGCAGGGCAAACTGCAGGAGAAGGTCAGTCAGGACAATGGAGACGAGCTCAGCAGTGTGAACACAGAGTCTCCACTCAACACATACAGTTGTATTCAGCAGTGTTTTAGCTCTCTCTCCTTAAGAAAAAGCATGCAGGCTTGTGATTAAAGTTATTTTTTTAATCCCAGGTATCACATTACAAATCATGCACAAATCTGAAAAATACCTTACTGGACATATCCCTGTGACATTGCATATTTGTGCAATGGCTGTTAAAAAAAAAAATTCTAATAGTAACACTAAGATAATACTCACAATCAGTTAAATCAGGGTGTAGAGTTATTTCCATTTTAGGCAAATCATTGAGGTGCAGTTTAGACTTCTACTGTAAGATGACTCACAATCAGTTTTTAAGACATTTTAGAAAACACGCTGTGACAAATAATGGCGTCCGAGCTGGTTGACACATGCTCTACCATCTGATCCTACCTTAATGAATAGATGAAAAGGAAAAGACTGGGAGCACAGTTTTTGCTTATTTCGCACAAAGATGGCCACAAGGGTAGTGTTATACAATGGCGACAATATGAAGGAAAGACGGGGTCTGAATACTGCAGAAAAAGTGTGCTGTAGTGGAATGTGGAGTGAATTTCTTCACTGATTCACCAGGCTATGCTCTGTGTGGAACAAAACATGAAAATGAACAGAATAGCTTTCACTCTATGAAAACAGTTCAGCCTGTGTAAATGGTCTTTTTAAGAAAAAGGTCAATAGTTGGAACATGGCCATTGTCCATATAAAGGTAGTCGATGTGAAGAAAGAGCTTCTAAGATATATTTTTAGTTCAAAAGAAAGCGTGCATACTCGGCAACAATTCTCAGTTCTCCCCTCAGGTGACCAAGGGCAGATAGGTTGCATGAGATGTTCAGATACAAAAATCAACAATCTAGTGAAAGTCAATATAATATTCTTGTCATCAACAAGTATTAAACCATACACGTGTGCCGTGTTCTTCTGAATGTGTTTGTGTGTGCGTGCATGTAGGCAAGTCAGGAGGAGCAGCTGAAGCAGAAGCTTCTGGAGGAGCAGTTTGCTCTGCTGCAGGGTACCATCGCAGAGGCTGAGAACATCATCCAAGATGCTGTTGCTAAGCTGGACGATCCCCTCCATGTACGCTGCACCAGCTCTCCAGGTCAGACCTCTACTCTATTATTCCACAGCAGACATAAACTGAACAGATTAACAGCAAAAATGTGACGTGTGTGAGAATTAAATAAGTACAGAGGGAGTAAATGGAGTGTTAAAAAGACCATGAGCCTATCTTGTTGAGCATATACAGTATATTGTCTATTCTGGAGACTTTAACAAAGCTTATGGTTTTTTTTTAAATCCTCTGTTTTTGTTCTTCCAAACACAGATTACCTTGTAAGTCGGGCGGAGGCCACACTGGGCTCTATAGACAAAGTGAAAAAGGGCCATGCAGATTATCTGAGAAACATGGGGGGTAAGTTTTCTCCGTTTCTGATTCAACATGATCCTGCTGACCTCATGGCAGTTTGTGGCTGGTTTGTTAATGTGGCATGCTGCTGTCCTACTGTATGCTCTTGTAACCAGATGCTGGAGGGCTGCTGAGGTCTCTGACCCAGTTCTCCCACTTGGCTGCGGATACAATCATCAACGGCAGCGCCACTGCACACATGGCACCCACTGACCATGCAGACCGTAAGGAATATCTCAGATTACTTCCTTGGCATTACGCCAGTTATACGTGTAGTTATTTTAGTATTTATTACCCAGGCCATACATCCACATGTAAAGCCACATCTCAGTTATATATATATTTTCAACTTCTAATGCTTCAAGCAGCATTTGAAGAGTGAGTTTTAAGTGTCAGTGTAAGAAAAATGCAACATTATGGCCGATAGTTGATCGCTGCCATTTTACACCCTGCAGGACTGACGGAGAACTGTAGAGGCTGTGCCACAGAGAGTCTGCAGTTCTTCAAGGACCTGAAGTCCAAGACCACCCTCCAGAGGGCAGACCCAGCCTCCATTCGCATAGTCATTCAAAAGATCCTGCACTTGGGCCAGGTGAGAGACACTAACACAGAAGATTTGTTTTAAAAGCCGTTCACAGACACTGCTAATGCAGACAGTTAATGTTGGATAAATATGTGATTACGAATAACACCTCGTCTTTATCTATGCACAGCTCCTCCTCTTTTATTAAGCATTATTGCAGAGTCTGCACAGTGTTCAGTAACCTAATGTACGTTCGCTGCAAACAAAGAGATGCCGCATCATACTGTTTATTTTTCATTTTTTGAAACATTCCTACCTCTACTTGTTTCTGGGACAGAGAGGGAAACATCGGTCAGCAATCCAACACCCAGAGGTGATAAATTGATAATTTAAAGCTGAGATTAACCACTTTTTTTTTTTTGCTTCCAAGGAGGCCAAAAATAAATTGCTGAAATATAGAGTTGCCTCTGGCTTTAACTTGGTATCAGTGGGTGTTGGATTACTGATACATGAACTATTTTAGCTTCCCTCTACAAAAAGGATCATCTTTTCAGTGTGTTCTTATGTAGCGTTTGGATTTGGCAATACAATTTGTGATATTTTTGTAATTATATTGATATTTTATGATTTTGTTTGGATATAAAATCTTATTTCTTCGTTAAGACGTATTAACATTCGGGTTCCGTTTTCACCAGTGACGTTTTAAGTCCTTTCCAATATTGTTCATGTGTATTTTTCTTTATCATTACTAATCATTTTTCCTTTTGTTATATCCAGGAGCTGCGGCCAAAGGGCATGGACGTTCGTCAAGACGAGCTAGGAGATCTGGTCGATAAAGAGATGGCTGCAACTTCAGCGGCTATTGAGGAGGCAGTCCGCAGGATTGATGTAAGTGGTTTAAGATGTACTAATATTATCTATAATGAAGTTAACTGATATTGTACAGTGTATATATTGTAACTGATAAATGTCATGTATGGTTCTATATTTAGGAAATGATGAATCAGGCAAGAAAGGACACCACAGGAGTGAAACTGGAGGTCAATGAAAGGTTTGTTCATTTTTGGGACTTTATTTATATAAATTAGTTAAACACCAACTTGCAACAAGATGCCTCATCAGTTAAAGTTTAATTAAAATCAGACTGGGGGTGTAACACTGATAGTCTTTCAGATTTTGAAATCTCATCAGACCAATTATTGTAATGCTTAAAATTGCATCCTCTGTCTTTGTTGCCCGTCATCCTTTCTGTTACTCTTTTCTTTCCTGTCGCTCTTCAGTGAAGAAAAAGGCTGTGTACATTTTGTTTTAACTCTCTGCTATTTCACTCTCTTTTACAGAATCCTCAACAGCTGCACAGACCTGATGAAGGTACTGTAGTTTGAAATGTTTCCACTAATATACTGTTTCGCCATAATCTACCCCTACATATATGCTATATTTTTAATTAACGTCCTAATAAACATGTGTGTTTTTGTTTTTTTATTTCTTGGTTCTCTTCTGTAATCATCCACTCTTCCGCAGGCCATCCGCATGCTGATCATAGCATCTACAGACTTGCAAAAGGAGATTGTCGAGGGTGAGAGGGTGAGTCACACTGTTCTAATTTTGAAACCAAAACTGGCAGCTCTGTTTTGTTTGAGTTCAACAGCTTTTGTTTCTGAGAACAAACTGGGAGCTGCTCTTCTCCATTCAGGAAAAACAACTAACAGGATGTTTTGCTTGTTAAGGGCGCCGCCACCATTAAGGAGTTCTACGCCAGAAACTCTCGCTGGACTGAGGGACTCATCTCTGCTGCCAAGGCTGTGGGATGGGGAGCCTCAGAGATGGTGTAAGTTATACAGGACAAGAATTATACAGGACATTACAGCTTATATTCTTAGATCATTATTTCATCAATCTGTCAATCAATCAATTAATCTGTCAAATTAATTGTGATTCTTACTGTAAACAAATGGTCTAAACAGGATGTAGCTCCTTGGCTAATATCAAAAGCAATACTTGTGACATTATACAGAAAGTTCAAATTACATTTTTTGTCATTATAAAGTACATGTTCCATTACAACAAAAAGACTATTCCAGCTGCCAGAACTAGTTTTTCCAGGGACATTGCTAGACATTATGGGTTGCCTGACAACAGCTAACAGCTCAGGCACAATAAATATCTATCCCTGGCTTGTTTCTGGGCTCCCAGAAATTTGGCATATTTTGAGCTAATTCTGACCCTTGCACAAAATGTAAAAGGCTGTATATAGGCTAGAAGAGGATGCCATTATTCTTGCTGATGGCCTTAATGGTTTACTGTACAGTAATGATATACTCATGACTCAAAACAGGCCTAGTGATGATTTATTGATGTTAAAATGTTATGTGTGGCCCCCGAAATGACGCGGCCAATGTGCAGAATTGTACCTTTCCAGTTAAGTGGATTGAAGTGGTATTATGTCTCTACCTGCTTCCTCACAGGGAGTCTGCTGATAAGGTGGTGCTGCACACAGGCAAATACGAAGAGTTGATTGTCTGCTCCCATGAGATCGCTGCCAGCACAGCACAGCTGGTTGCTGCCTCAAAGGTAATAGTCTAATTTCCAAGAAAAATACAACGATAAAAACCTTTGACATACTTTGTCACTACTGTAGAAATATACTACATTGTATTATGCTAACTGCCAAAGTGTGAATATCACACACAACAATATTCTCCACTTTTCTAAGGTGGGAGTTCGATGTGTCGTCAGATGAGAGAGCAAATTAACCATATTGCATTTAATTCTGAAGCTATTTGTTTTGCTGATGTAACTCTCTCCTTGTTTTACCTCTTGCAAACTAAGTAGCACATTGACTGTGTAAATGATTTCTGTGAATGAGTTTGTTGGTTTAGTGCCTAAACTGTGTCATCTGGACTCACTCAAGCGCTCTCTTCTGCACTCAGGTTAAAGCAGACCGCAACAGTAGAAAGCTGCCAGTTCTCCAGCAGGCCTCTCGCCGTGTGAATGAAATGGCAGCTAATGTGGTGGCCTCAACAAGGACAGGCCAGGAGCACCTGGAGGAAAAGGGTGAGTACAGTTTGATCTGTGTACTAGATTATCGTAGACTCTGTTGAGCATCTGTTTAACACTTTTTTCGTGTGCAGATACCATGGACTTCTCTGGGATGTCCCTCATCAAGTTGAGAAAAGAAGAAATGGAGTCACAGGTAAGTCATGGTCATGGGACTGTGAGGGGTTTAAAGAGTGATGGCAAAAGGCTGCAAGCGTGTATGTCTCTCACATTTGATACTTTATATGTTAAGATACTGAAAACATTCACCCCTCTTATTTCTTAAAAATTAAATGGAATTAATCTCTCAAATGTAAGTAAATCTAAAACACAGGTCATGTCATATTTCTGTGATCTATTTGTTAATATTGAGTTCAGAAAGATACATTTTTGCATTTTTTGTATATTTTCCCATTTCACATTAATGAGCTTGACATGCAACTGATTTGACGTGGTGGAAGTTAAATTGAACTAAATATAGCAGAAACCGTCTCGACCGTAGATAACCACCTGTTTGCTGCCCCTCAGGTGAAGGTGCTGGAATTAGAAAGTCACTTGGAGAACGAGCGTCTGCGTTTGGGCGAGCTGAGGAAGAAGCACTACGAGTTGGCCGGAGTTCCTCTAGAGCAGGTTTCTGAGGGGAACAGCGAGACCTCCTCACTGGCCCATTCTGCCACCATGTCACCAAAACCCACGAAGCCCGCTCTCATGAAGAAACCTGCATTGGCCCAGAAACCCAACATACCAACCAAAACCACGGTAAGGGCTGTGAAGAAAAGGCTTACGTTGCATATGAGAAAATAAGATTTGACTTGTAGGTAAATCTTATCTTGATCTGTCTATTTTCGTCTGTATGTTGCAGTTTAAGTAAAGCCTGAGCAGAAGAGGAAAAGGCTCCACTAATGGATGGTTGGATTGACCAGAGAAAGATCGCCTTTTTGTGAACACATGGTTCCTTTAAGTTGCATGCTGACAATCCTCTGCCTCATCCTGCATCTCACTGTTTTCCTTTCCTCCTTTCTATCTTTTTTTTCTTTTTTGCCAAAATGGACCAGAAGCCTGATTTTTGACCCTTGATGCCTGTAAGGAATATGCTGTCTTAACCCCCTTTTTTTTAAAGATGCATATGTATGCCATCCTGACAGAACGCTTTTTATTTTAGTATTTGGCATCAAGAACAAAAAAGGTTAATAGTATACTTTTAGGCTGTGTGAAAGTATTTTTTTCTTTATCACAAATTTTAGATGATCGAGCATAACTGCTGCTTTTAGAATACAATCCTGATGATAATCACAAATTGACAGCAGATCTTGTACTTGTATGTCAATAGTTAGTTTTGATCAATCTTTGGACAACCTTTTGCACACTATTTTGGACGTTCATTACAGAGAACATCACATTTTTGTTCATGTACACTGTATTCTATTTATGTTGTGGTGGGCGTTAAAGGAAACTGGGGAATCACATCATGTGTGTCCATGTTGCTGCAGAAGTTTTACATACCTCTGGCTTTGCCTTCATGATGGACATTGTTCCTCGTATGTGCAAAACAGCTTTCTTTCTCAACAGTACACGATTGTCTCAGAGGCCTTGAAATGTACTGTACTAATGCATTGAATAATACCTGTAAAGTCTGTATAGGAGTGTGCAACTCGCATCAAGTGTAATTTATATCTACACTCATCTCTTGAATGTCCCTTTGTTAGAGGAGAACATAGATATTATGTTAAAGCATATAGGTAGACTTAATACTTGCACACAAATATTGGATGTAGGCGTCCATAATTATCAAATGCTTCTTTTAGGCTGAATATGAAGATTTAGGGTTAGTAAATGTTCAACATGAAGGTGTTCACGTCCTCTTTGCCTTTGGGCACTTTTCTTACAGGGTCTTAAAATGCATCTTATGTTCTGTCTTTCATCTGTACGAAATGTCTTTATACACTCAGATCTATTAATATATTTTAGTAAAGATAATGGTGGTTTCTCCCTGTAAGAAATGTAAATGTCAATCAAATGAACAATAAATGTTTGATTTAATGTCCCATTGCGTTACTTCCTCTTGTCCCGAATTAATTTTTTACGTGTAATATGCTCAAAGATTTTATCATTAACGACATATATAATCACACATAAAGCACATAAAAGAAGAAACTAAAAGAATAATGTTTTTTCCCAATCTATTTTTTTCCCTAACAGTCTTGAATACGCTATATACTATTATATAAAGTTAAACAAAACTATTTTTTTTCAGGCTAGTAAGATTAACAGCCTATAAGTAAAACTGATTTATTGCTATTACATGCTATACAAATAATAGCTTCCTAGTCGAGTGAAATATTCTCTACATGTTTATATATCCTACCAAGACATTCACTTACTTTTTATGTTAATGCATTAGTAATATTATAAATACTTTTTTGTCTAAATTGCTTATTATAGGCTGCCTGTACCTGTGCCAAGTAGTGTTGGGATATTTTAAAAGCTTAATGATGGGCATAGAAGGTAATGAACTGGTATATTACTAGTTCATGACATGCGCAGTAGGACTTTGAATCAACGTGGAGGGAGGGCTGCTGCCTTCGGGAGCGATTGTAAACATGAATATTTTTCCACGCCAACCCCTGCTGATATGACGTTACAATACTGGTTAAAACAAGGTATTATTAATAATTAACACATTTTATTATTTTATGTGTCACTCTACGGCAATATTAAGCACTGTTGTCACTATCAGTCAGTATCACTATCGTATAAGCCTTATTTGCGTATTTGCCTGCTCTTTATTATCTGTGCACTGACTTGAACACACGCTATGGTGGTATTTATCACCGTTGAAAGTGACATGTACGAGTTTTCGCGAGGAAAGCGAACGCAGCATCAGAAGTGACACACAGCCCTGGGACGTTGGCAAAGTTTAAACTGTCAACAACCTGAAACAAGTTGGCTCCACGTTCAGACACGCTTCGGCTAGATTGTGTAAGTTAGTTTTTGTACAGCAAATGTGAGTCGACTCAAGCGTGTCGGGGGACAGATAGACATGTTGAATGTCGGAGGTGTGAATAATAAAGCAGAGGACAGACATGGAAACCTGCGTTATGTCAGCGCTGGAAAGACCCGCGGCGGAGCTGACCGTCACGGATGTGTACGACATAGCGGCGGTGCTCGGACAGGAGTTTGAGCGGATCATCGACAGGTTTGGGTGCGAGTCTCTGGTCGGGGTGGTTCCGAAAGTGGTGCGGGTCCTGGAGCTGCTGGAGGTACTGGTGAGCCGCGGAGCCGCCGGACAGGAGGCCGAGGAGCTGCGGAGGGAGCTGGATAGACTGCGGCAGGAGCGGAGCGACAGATTCAGCCAGGAGAGGAAGCACCAGAAGGTCTGCGTGTGTTCCTATCAACCTGTGTGAGTGTGTGTGGCTGTCTGTCTCTCTACTTGTCTGTCTACCTGTATGTTTACCCGTTTGTGTGTTCCCTCTGTGTACCTGTGTGTGCATGTGTGGTGTGACCTAATGTTAAACTTGTTAAAAGATTAACATTTCAACAACAGTGAAAAAAACCTAAAGATAATCAATTTGTAATGATGAAATCGAGAAAAGCAGCAATTCTAATTTTTAACCTTTAAATTGCTTAACAATTAATCAGCTATCATTGATTACTTTTCTGGCAATCACTAACTGAATAATCAATTAATCCATTTAGCACTATTTGTGATAGCCATAGATAAGGTAGGTAGTATGTATGATATTATTATATTATACTATATTACATTAGATTAGTGTAGTGTAATGTATTAAGTGTAGTAAACTACCCTACACTATACTACTACTCCACACTTTACATTTAATATGCTATTATAATGATGGGGGATAGTTCATTAATTGGTGGCATACTTTACACTTCACATTACTACATTTTTAATTTACAGCACACATTCAATGAACTCAAACACCTGCAACAAATAATGTATGATAACAACAAAAACAAGCGATAATGACATTGTATGGATTTTGGAGGCAGCAAAATCCATATAGTTCAAAAATGAAGTGTTGTTGACTTGCCCTCATGTTCATGCAGCTATATTGACCCTTTTCAAACAAATACCAATACACCAATACATTTTTTTTTTTTGTTGATTTATTATTTCTGTATCTCCTATATGCTCAGGAGTTGGAGCTGGTGGAGGATGTGTGGAGAGGAGAAGTCCAGGACCTGCTCTCTCAAATCACTCAGCTTCAGGCAGAGAACAAGAGGCTGTTAGTGAGCCTCTCTCTCAAAGAGTCCCCCGTCACAGAGGAAGACCTGCAGAAACAGGAAGGTGGGTTGTCTTCAGCAACGGCTCTCAACCTGGGGTTCGACAGATGAGTTTTGGGAGGTTTCAAGATGATTTATTATTTATAGTAGATAGTGATGAGTGAACTGTCATAGTTGATCTGTTTCAACTTAAAGGGCATTTGGTTTTGAGCCAGGCATTAAAGACATAGATCACAGGAAATGCGCCACTGTCAGAGAACAAAAACAATCTATTGTGAAAAATATGAAGGCAATATATAATTTAAAAATATACAAATATTATAAACATGAAAATATATTAAGTACATAATATAAAATCACTGTTGCTGTTTGAAGTCTTGCGATGCATGTTGTGTTGTACAGTATCTTGTGATGACTGGATACTAAATTAGTTTGGTCTTGGCTGAGAGTTCCAGTACAGATCTTATTATGTGTTCCATGTACTCACTGCAGATTTGTGTTGCTCTGATTAACCATCCTGCTGAACGGCACACATATTTACCCTATGCAGTCAAATGGGATTGAACAGTATATGCTGCATGCTTGCATGTTGACATGAAAAAGAAGGCTGTGAAGAGAGGCAGTCAGGAGCTTGTAAAGGAGACTATTTTTGAAGCAGACCAAAATATAGCTCTTGTGTGAGACTTTCATGGTGGCTGCAGCTATACTTACTGTCAGGGCCACAGTACACACACACACACACACACACACACACACACACACACTGCTTGCAGACTTGAAATGTGTTTGAGATAATGTAAACATTTTTGTTTTAACTTGAAAAGTGACATTTGCACTGTCATGTGGTAATGCAATTGCAGAAAAGGTGGGTTTGGAAATCTTTTTTTGATGTTATGTT
Organism: Macquaria australasica; assembly: GCA_005408345.1. Lineage (NCBI taxonomy): Eukaryota > Metazoa > Chordata > Actinopteri > Centrarchiformes > Percichthyidae > Macquaria > Macquaria australasica. Next base: position 432,579 of record SEMN01000436.1, read on the forward strand.
TATATTTAGATTTTAGAGTCACCTGCCAAAAACATTGCACTTTGAATCCCTCTCATCAAATGGATGTTGCTGAATTTGGTAATTTAATGTATTAAAAGTGTGGCTGTTTGGCACAATTGGAAACTGATGGCTAAGTGGATGGTAAGAAATAAATCAAAAAGACTTAACACTAAATGTATGCAATTTGTACTACACGCTAAAAATAGAAAAATCACTGGTATGTTTTCTGTTAAATGGCATGGCAGCCTCTTGTTAGATTGCATTGATGTTTGCATGCGTGAACATTTTTTCTATGCTTTTTTTTATGATGCCCACAGGAATGTCAGAGAAGGAGAGGCAGGTGATGAAGAAGCTGAAAGACTTGGTGGATAAGCAGAGGGATGAAATCCGGGCTAAAGACCATGAGCTGACACTGAAAAACGAGGATGTTGAGGCAGTAAGGATTTAGACCATATACAGCACATATACTGGACAAACTATTTACATCAGTTTACAGTTTAGTTCCTTTGACCAGATTTTGTGAAGTCATAAAATACATTTCCTCAACTAATAGCTCCAGATGCAGCAGCATCGGCTGATAAGAATCAACCAGGACCTTCGTCACAGGATAGGAGTGATGGAGGCTCAGGGCAAGGCACTGATCCAGCAGAGGGCTGAGCTGGAAGCTGCAGCCCAGGCACAGCAGCAGGAGCTGGGGGCTCTGCAGCTGGAGGTGACAAGGCTGAGAAAGGAGCTCCGGGGGTGGGAACTGGAGAGAGAGATCACTGACATAGAAGAGACCTCTCTTACCAGATCTGGGATGTCATCACCTACATCACCACAGATGACGGTAAGAAAAAGAAAACGTCAGGCTGTAAACCATGAATATAATTAGGTTGAAACTATGTTTGGCCATAGTTCATTAAGTCTTGCAGGTTTTCTTATGCCTAAGTGGATGTTTTGTGTCACCGATCCAGTCTTCAGCAGCAGCACCATCTAACTCCATCAAACCAGAGTCAGTGTGGGTGGAGTGTGGAGGGGACCCTGACTTCCTGGCGAACTGCTTTGAGCGTGACAAGAGTCCTTCCCTTCTCCCAAGGTCATCAAACAGAGAAAATAATGAAGAAGAAGGTGACGAGGATGAGGACATGGCAAAATTGTTTCTGGTAACACCTGCTTAACTCTCACCTGTACACAGTCTTACTGTGGTTGTAGCAGAGGCCCACTATATTTATATAACACACAAAGCATTATCACTCTGTCATGCTGGTGTCTTACAAACATGTTGAACACATTTCCTACCCCATGACACATTTGCAAAAGCTTTTTTAACGTTTTTAAATCTGTTTTGTTTACATCAGCTTACAGTGTTCTTCTTCTCCTCTTTTATTGTTGCATTGCTATCTTTCATGGTGCGTTTCTGCCAGCTGTTGATATGAATTACCACCACCACTCGGCAGTTGGCAGAAATATGTGCTCATGCATCTTTGTGCACATGCACAAGAAACAAAAAATACAGCGACCTGCTTATCAAAACATTGCTCTACAACATCACTCGTGGCCATAACTCCACAGCGTACCTTTACTATTTTAGGTAGTTGAAACAAATCAATTTACCTTCATCAACAGAAACAAAGATTGTGATTGTGCCTCTAATTGGTTGCCTAATGCAGAATTCCTGAGCTACCTGTTTCATTATTAGTGTCAGTGTGTGTCCATGCTGTGCAGGGAGAAATGCTGAATGTGTGTTTTGGATGCAGAAGGTGTCAACTGATACAGAGGCAGAGGAGGAGACAGACAGCCTGGAGGAGGAGTCAGACAAACCTCGCTTCACCCTGCAGGAGCTGCGGGACGTCCTGCAGGAGAGGAATAAACTCAAGGCCCAAGTGTTTGTGCTACAGGAAGAGCTGGCATATTACAAAAGGTATGTTTTGTTTCCAAAATTAAGATTCAGCTTACCTCTATTGCACATAACACTGATGCAGAAGTTAACAGTTACCTCTTCCTGTCCCTCAGCGAGGAGTTTGAGGATGACGTCAGCTCCATTGTTTGTTCTCCATCTCTTCTGCCATGCTCCAGTCCCACTGATCAGCCCGAATCAGGAATTAGACGCTTGTAAGTAATGAGTTTGATGTGACCCTCGCACACTTTCCTTCATACATCAAGGTTTACCTGTGCACTTCACTGCCCTGTTTTATTTTCTCCTGTGAAACTCCATTGGTGTAATTTATAATCATAATGTGTCTTAAATACGTCATCAAATAAACTTAACAGATTTTACAGGAATCTGTAAACCAATTAGCGCTTGATTTCGTATCATGTGAGGTGTCAATTAGTGAGGGTCACAAAACATATAATACTGATCATAACAATGCTTCTGATGCTTTTTGTGTCTTTACTTTAACTCTAAACATCTCATCATGTCACGATATCCATTTCTATCTCTGGACAGGATCTTCACTGCTATAATGCCGATGGTGGCAGCTGGTTTGATTGCAGACGACCCCACGTTGTTGCCAATCAGAAGACTTGTTTCCTTTGTATGACCTTGAGTTTCAATTGTTCTTATACGATTGCTCTCATTTTTTCCTGCCCCATGTCAACACCAGATGTTTGTTTCCCTCAACACAGTTTGTATGTTGTAATGCTGCTGTAATGCTGCTGTAATGTCAAATAACATAGCACCCAAGTTTCTCGCTACATTGCTTGATCCAAATACAGAAATGGTATCACTGCACTACATAGTGTACAGTATTTGCTTGCCAGTTTGGCAAGTAGCGCCTGTAATATGGAGCATGAATTGAGTTTTCACCGGCACTTTCAAGTTCCTTAGTAGTCTCTAAATAATGACATCGTTTGTCAGAAATGGGTCATAAGCTGCCATAAGACCCATAAATGAGACATCTTGTGTAATTTATGTTTAGGTGATGTTAAGATGTATCTGATGGCAAATTATTGTTAAGGTGTTTAAGCGAATGAACTGGATGATAATGTTCCTCTGTTTGAGATCCTGTTTGAGATGTAGTGCCAGCACTAAGTCATCCCCTGAATTGGTGAAAAGCGGATGTTACTGTGTACTTGCAACACTACAGTCTGGCACCACACTCTGTGGTTTACACTTGTACAATCAGACTAGTAAAACACCAGAAAAAACCTATTCCAACAAAAATGAGTACTGTAAAAACATGCCCTAAAAAGCATTATATGCTGGGTTGCATCTGTAAAATAATGCTTGTTCAGATTAAAGTAATAAAGTTGTATTTTTCATCTGTTGAATGTTATTGTGTTATTATAAAATACTAATATGACTAAGACAAATGTGGTAGATGTTGTGTTCATGTCCTAGTTTTGATAGTTTTTAGTATTATCTAGACATTATTCTGTGTAGGCAGGAATCTGGCATTGGTCATTTCACTCTAATAAATAGAAAATAATAAAGCAGAAAATTGAGAGAGAAAAAATTAAAAACTTCAAATCACCTGCTTTCTCACCTGATCGTGTGAAGATCAAAACGGAGAGCTCTCACTCACACTGCCCACATTACCTGCTTTCTGTACCGTAAAAAGCGAGGACCGGCGTTCGCGGATCGGCAGTGCCGAGGGAGTTGTCTTGAGTCGTACACGATCTTTGTACTCACCTGTCGCTAGGATACTTTGCCCTCCTCTGTTGTCCGGCGAGTCACGTCATTGGTGGAGGAAGTGCTGCTGCTCTGGAAGTTGGTTGTCTTCTGCCAGTAAAAGTGTTGAACCCAGGACAAAAAGAAAGAACCCGCTGTTTCTGTAAGTAGCAGCTGGTGGAGAAAAGTTTATTTTATTCCGGTATTGTTTTTTTTTTTTCATCGTTCCGCCATGGAGTTTGGTGAAGAGTCGTCCCCGGCTCTGGCTTTCGAGAAGGAAGCGTTCGAGCTCACGGTTGAAGATGTGTATGACATTTCGTACGTAATCGGACGGGATTTGTTGAAAATAAGCAGCACGGGCGAAGAAGTGTCCGACTTACAGTTCAGGATAGTCCGTGTTCTGGAAATGTTCGAGACTTTGGTCAACAAGTACAACTTGTCTCTGGAGGAGCTGAAAATGGAGCGGGACAATCTGAAGAGCGAGCTGGACAGGATCATCAAGGAGAGCTCCTCTGGGCAGGGCACGGTGAGTCAGCCGACATGTACACTTTAAGTTCTTGTCAGACATAAGTGGACGTTTAGAGATGCTTTTCCTGTCTGCCATCAAAGCAAACGGCGGGACCTAACCAGCTGGTGGTGGACCTGACAGACCCCAATAGGCCTCGCTTCACCATGCAGGAGCTGAAGGAGGTCCTGCAGGAGAGGAACCAGCTGAAGGCTCAGCTCATGGTGGCTCAGGAGGAGCTTCAGCTGTACAAGAGGTGAGCAACTGGGCCTAAAGTCCACTGTAAGATAGGACTTATACAAAGGTTCAACTTCCATCATGTGACCTCGTTTCTAAAAGGGCATTATATTGAAATCTGTTAGTAATGTGTTGTCCACATCTATTTACATACACGAGGAGGACAGAGCACCTTATTATAGTGTAATCCACCACTAACAACAGCCTCACAAATGAACATATAGCTAAATCAGCACCTCTCTGACACAATGTCATCAAAACTGAACATTATAAGAATGACAGAGACTGTACTGAGACCATATCTAGGCCTACTGTTAGACACACTGACAGTAATAATAATAATATTAGTAAACATCTCACACTCATATACACTAGTGGTGTATACTGATATTTTTTAAACGGACACCAATATCCAGTATTATCCTACCCATATCTGCTGTTACTCATCACTCTTTGTATAAATACAGACACTAACGTATTGTAGTTAACTGGTTTTCCAAAAAATTGCTAATGTGACAAATTAAATTCAGAAATAAACCGCAACCGCAATTAAGCAGATATTGTAAATACCAGCAGTAGGAATGACCTGCGTTGATGTTATAATGATGAAATTAGCCTCCCATTTCTTTGCTACTTTCATCTTTTTGATAACAACACTGATTCTAGTTTTGAAGGAGGGAAAGAGATCAATCCAATCTCCCGAATAGCTCCAACTTAATGGTGTGGATTTTATTTTACATCTATTTTTGATGCACGACGCCTTCGCATAAAATATTCTCAGTGACCATGAAAGCTCTACTTTCCTCTGCAGTGGGATTCTGCCACAGGCTGAACTGGATCTGGAGACACCAGCAGCTACAGAGCACAGTCCGGCCACGATAAGTGATGCAAAAGAGGAGAAGACAACCATAGGCAAACTGTGAGTAACAGGCAATGGTGGAAGAAGTACTCTAATCTTTTACTTAAGTAAATGTAGCAATACCACAGTGTATACTCAAATTCAGAATTTTAGTTAAGTTAGTTAGGTACAAAAGTATTAATTACGTAAAATGGCCCATTTCAGAATAACATATATTAAATTATTGAATTATAAGAATTTTAATTAATACATTAATATGTATATCACCTTAATGTTGCAGCTGGTAAAGGTGGGGTTTATTTTTTTACTATATATATATATATATATATACTACTGCCAGATAGCTTGAGAATTTACCACCAAGAAAAGTCTTATCTTAAGCTATAATAATACATCATAACGTATTTGTTGATTATATTTTGTATTATTTATCTGAATCTGCAAAGCAACTAGTATTCACTACAGTTATCAAATAAATGTACTGGAGTAAAAAGTACAATATTTGCCTTTGAAATGTTGTGGAGAAGAAGTGGAAAATGGAAATACTCAAGTAAAGTACAAGTACCTTAGAATTGTACTTAAGTACAGTACTTGCACAAATGTACTTAGTTACTTCCCACCACCGGTAACAGGCTGGATTGCTTCACTGAATACAGTAGTAGTAGACAACAAAGAAGTAATCTGAAAGAAGTAGTGCAAAGCAGTAAAAGCATTTATTTCTAGCTGTACACCTCAGATGACAAGGTTTCAAGAAGCTTTTCAGCAGCAACCACATGATGTTGAAGTAAGCTAGCAGGGATATTGTTCTCACAGGCTGCCCCTGTCTCCTAATGATATACTTGTGACCAAATGAATTCATGCCGATGCTGAGGATGTTTGTGTGAGCGCTGAACGAGAGAAACGGAGACGTTGGAAATTGGCAGCGTGTCTGCCAAATTACTGCTGCAGTCAGTAGTTACAGTCTGCCATGACTCAGTGTTGCTGTCTCGCACTGGGTGGTTTTACTTGTATGTTCCATGTTCACCCCACCGTGCTCGGGAACAAACTCCTTAAACTAACTCTGGGCCTTTTTCTGTTTGTAGGTTTTCATTCAGGCGAAAATAAGAAAAACCTTTCACAAGAACTGACCATGTAGAAGACAAACAGGATTTGTCGGCACAAGTTTCTCATCAGTTAACCACTTTTATATTGACTATTTTTTACAATGTGTTTTTGTCAATCTAAAAAGCACTGTATTTTCTACTGGAAATTTGAACTCAAGATGGTTTATAGAAATAGATATTTTGTGGAAAGGTTGATGAAGATATCAAATGAAACTGGAAAGTATTATCTAACTAGTGTTGGAGATTATGTTGAATGCATTCACTCAAAATGAAGTTATTTATAGGCTTGAAAATGTAATTGTTTAATAAATCAAAATGACTCAAGGTGCTTCATGTGAGTCCAGTAATTTAAAAGACACTTTTAACTGTCAGCTATCAAATAAAGAAAGGGCCCCACCCCCCCAAATTTAAAGAATAATAAAATGCTATTACATTTTGAATAGTATTTGTTTTCTGGGGTTGAATTTTTAAAAAGGTTATGTATTATTTCACATTGATGTTACGTATTATTTCACATTGATGTTACAGGTTGTGATCTCATGTCAGTGTAGATACATCACAGCAGATAGATGTACACTAATGTACACAGGCCATAAATTACAGCATCACTTGACTTCACACATTATCGACTAAATCAAGGATTTAGGGTTTAATTTTAAGGCATAATCATGAGGCAACATCACTTGGATGTTTTCCAAGTAGTATAGTCGTATACTAGAATCTTACTGTATGACTTCTATATTATTTGATTGGATTAATAGATCACAGTAGAGAGCAAAGATGAACATAATTTAATTCAATTTAGTAATGTACTTCAAATCTCCCTTTACTGTAAATCATTTTCATACTGTTTTCCTTTGAAGCTGCAGATTTCTCATTGTAAAATAGAACCAAATAAGATGGACTTTGCTGCTTAACAATAGAGTCCACTCAAAACTTTGTTGCACATATCTTAGGTATTGTCAACACAACTGCTGTCCATCTACAACATACTATACGTTTTTGTAACGCTGGGTTACAATAGAAATGCAGTTGAAAGACAATATGCACTGTGTGAACAGTCACAACGCTTTGATCGAAATTTTTATCCTCTCCTGTTTTTCAGTCTTGCAACTCCTTTGCAATTATATTTTGGCACAAATAGCATTATCTAGATATATATATATATAGATATAGATATATATATATAGA
>SEMN01000437.1:0-97500 GCA_005408345.1 Macquaria australasica
TGCATCAGAATCATATCTTTCTAGTCCCTGTGGTCTCCACTATGGAGGAGACAGTAAAAACTAAGGTGACTTAATATCCAATTCAGGAAACTGGAAGTGAGGTTTGAACTCACAAAATAAAGCAAAAATGACCATTCCTTCAGCATTTTTGTCATTGCCGAACATGCTGACAACATTTCTTCGTGGGCTAGAGAGGACAGAAAGGACTGCCGAGATGCTCAGTGTTTGCTCTTACATGAAATATAGAAATAATATCTAATAACTCAAAATGATGTCTCACAAAATTATTACAAGTCAAAACATGTGAAGGCATAATGAAATGATGCCTAGTGAGAATACAAATTCCAATTCTGCATTGTGGGTTGTTGGTATACTCCATCACATGGCTTTAATGCAACAAGGCATACATAATGGACGAATGGAATGGAATGGAAGGTTTTATTTCAGCTTCTCAAATTGTTGGCTTGATGGCGAAAACATACCACAGAGCAGAATCTAGTAATGTGCAACATGCAACTCCCACCTTAGCTACCTGATGTGACTGAAGGATGTGCTTGTGCCTGCACCACTGTTAGCATGCACCATATCCTAAATATTTCATGACATGACTCAGGCTAGAATGATGATGATGAAGCCACTCTAAAGCCCTCTGTACAGTCCTACAGCTCTCTGCTGCTTATATATTGTATTATTATAGCAGACTGCCTCTACTGATTGTACCTCCTGAAGTGTTCGCCTCGACTCATTTTATTAAAATGGATCACTGGGGTTTAATATTAGACTGTACAGTTACTGACCATTGCAACAGGGCCTTTATTTTATTTTGTTTAACTACTGTGAGACTATACTGTTTTTATGTGGAAATAACCTATAACATAAAAATAAGTATATAATAATATTGGTAAAGCTCATTGAAATGTATAAATTTACACAATGCCGTCAACACCCTACTCTATTTAAGATGCCAAATGCATGAACCTGTGTGTGAAATGAGATGCTACAGCACTTATTGCCATAGTTAATCATATGTAACCTTCACCAACCGTGAAAATTGTAATTATGTCCTCAGTTGATCAGCTAACTGCTTTAGAGGTGCACTAAGAAGTGTCACTCTGCATATCAGAGCACTTTCTACAGATGTTTGTAGTAAAGCTCAGCTTTTGAGTCTTAAGATACACAGCGGCTCACATTTAATCATCATAGTACACATAGGTTATGAGGAATATACGGTAACTTTTCAAATAGACAGTAAATGGATAAGAGTCTTCCCAGGTGTTGATCAGAAGTGTGCCCCCTGTGATCTTCTGTTTCAAATTGAGGCGGCTGATTTGCTTTTTTATTGGAATTACACCCTGTCATTAGAAGTGGGGCAGACAGGCGCTTGCAGCAAATAAACACCCTTGCAATGTGCTTACAGTTCACTATGTTCTTGACATACCTGCTTTTTAAGTAGAGCCCTCAAATTACCATTGCTCAAATGGTTCACCTTAGACAGAGACAGAAAAACAGAATAATGTGTAGTTTGTGAAGTGCTGAGAAGTGCAGGGGACGTAGGCTCTATTTAACCTGGAGATCAGATGCACTCATCTGTCACTGGCTCCTAGTTTGATATTGGGAAAGAGGCCTAGTCAGAGCCCAAAGAACAATGTGATACTATAGTAATGGTATATCACTGCTTTTCCTTACTGCCAGGATAGATATGATGGGTAGATAAAGTAGTGATTATTATCCTTTTAGATTCACATTAATTATGGACATCCCAGCAGTTTCTGGTTGTAATTAAAACATCTGAAATCGTTGCAGTCGATTTTCACATTTTTTTCCTGAGATGTTCACCTGTAAGTGAAAATACAGTAATTGCATGCTAATTTAAAAATCTAAATTGAATGTTGTCTTGCAGTTGAAATGTAAAATTCAGTAATAAATAAAAATAAATTCAGTTTATAGACAGTATACGGAATAATAGTATAGAGTAGGTGTACTGTATGTGTTTGTTTTTTGGTATTTTTGACACGTTTCAATACAAGCTGGTCAAATGAGGATATATATATATATAAAAGCAACATTCCAGCTTAATATTGTTAATGTTTAAAGGAACGTATACTCCACTCCACATGGCTTTAAAAAATCATTTAAAATTTCTGCATCTTTTTCCAAATCCATAGATGCGGTGATCTGTTTGATGTAGCCCGTTTCACCTTGCCAAGGGGCTCTGAGCTTTCTTTAGATCAGTCTAACAATGCTCATTGTAATACGCCTGCTTTGTCAACTCAGTGTGGTGACAAGAAGAGTGTTTCTTGGGGGGACGAGAGTGGGAAGTGAATGGAGAGGGGAACATAATCGCCGTGTTGCCGCGGTAACGTAGAACATGATACTGCAGTGAGTGTCAGTAAACAAGGTGACTGGTTAGGCAGTGCTGTAACAGAAGAGCCCAAAGTGGTTACCTGTAGCCTCTTAGATCAGCAGCAGATGGGACGGATCTCATAATCATGTAGCATGTCACTAGTATCAGGGGTTTCCAGAACAGTGTCGTAGCTATTTTCAGTTCCTATAATCCATTTATGGGTGTGAATTAATCTATATGAGGGAGGAAATACTCCACATTTAACTGTCATCACCATTCACACACACACAAAAGAGAAAACTTTCCACATGTTGATGTGAATGTTTTCCACCTGCAAGTTTTCATTGCCCCAAGGTCAAGAGCCATATAGAAGTGTGTCATTCCTTCTCTTAGCCATGCATCCTCAAAAATAATACACCTGTTCCAACTGTGTCTGCTGAGCAAAGCAAACCATATTAGGAAATGAGAGAACACCATCATTACCTCCAGCCCTCTCGTTGAGTAAAGAGAGAAAAATATTCATGTTTATAGATTGCTGTCTTAAGTTTAGCCTTTCTCAAACACATGGTCAAATACCAAAGAGCGGCATGATGGGATTTTATGAATGTCCCACATTGCCAGAGCTTTATTAGAGCAGCTGTACCAGAGCTCCTGAGACCCTAAGACCCTGGAGAAGGGTGCCAAGGGCGGGGCTCTGTTATCTCTCAGCTGTAAGCGCTATATGCCGGGGATTAAGCCACAGTTCAATGATGACTGAAATCACCTGTTAAGACAGCTAACAACATCACCAATGGTTAGTAGAACAAGCCCATTAGGGTCTGAAGCTAACTTGTGAAATTTTTATTGGATGGCTTAATTTTGCAACTGGCATGGACCACATGTTAATGTGAAAAATCATTGTAAAAGTTTATAACATTAACATTTTAAAGAAAATGTATTTTTGTCTTTTGCGTAGCATATCAGAATGTTTTGTTTATTAATATCCTTAGTTTGGATTTCCTAGACCCCTCTCACCACATATAAAAAGCTATGTTGCTCACTAATCCTATGAACAAAGTGGGCTATGTCTGTTTGTGCATTGCATTAACCATCTCACCCTTAATGGCGCTGTGTTTCCCTGCATGAGTAATAGCTGTGTGAGGCTTGATATTGCTACGCTAATACTAATGTCACTTCTGCATCGTCTACTGCATGTGACACAGTGGCACTATGAGAGTGTATGTCTTGATGGTTGATTATTCCTGCTGCTGTTCAGTAGCTACAGAAGGGAGACAGCCAATCACCTCTGACCTTTTAATTTCAGAAGTAGTCTCGTGGGCCCGGGAAGGGGGAAGGGACTGAGGATGCTGCTGCTACGTGTGATCAATCAACACCATGTATCACAGCTGACCAACTCTTCCTGCATGTGGGAAATTTGAATAATTCATTGACACCTAAGCCTTCAGGGGATTTTTTTTAATTGGACTATGAAAATAGATTGCTTATGCGGCTTTTGAGAACATTCATATATGCCTGGTTATATATTTTTTTATATTTATTAGTGGTAAACAAAAAAAAAAGATTTGTTAATTTTGTGGCAATACTTCTAATACCATTTTGTATTATTAATTATGAATATTAGTAGTAGTGCTATGAATAGTAGCAGTGTTAAGAGAGGTTTGGCCAGAGAGATTTTAATTTGAAATGTTCACTCAGCACTTGCATTGCTACTAGAAGCTGCAGATAAATATATCCTAAATATATTCCCTGAAGCAGCCAAGGGGACTTTTTTCAGACACAATGAACATGCTGTAATGGGAACATCAATCAACCACATCTGTGCTTTTTTTGTCTGATACTCATAATTGGTTTGTCCAAATTTGACATCCGATTGTGTTACAATGCTTACATTCAGCATATCTTCCATTTTTATTTGAAACCGCAGAAAAAGCTTTTTGTGTTCCTCGAGAACACGACAGTCTCATGTCAAGGTCACTCCCTTGTCTCTCAATACTGTCATTGTATTTTTTTTTTTCGCTTTTGCAATGAAGTGCTTGAATCTGTTTGCAACAGTGAAACAGAACAACTCGTTCGGCAAAGAGGCTTTTCATTGGGAAAGTAGAATGAAAGTCTGTGTGCTGCAGCAATAATATTTCAGGGCTGTTGTCCCCTGCGGTTATAAGGGGTTCAGCCGATTTTTGTTAGCAAAGGTCAGGTCCATCTGGAGTGCTGTTTACATTCTGGGGTATCCTCCTTCCTCAGGCGTCATCCACTATAAGTGTCACACACACTGGAAATCACACAGCCTTGTCCGAGTACAGTCTGCATTCCAGCCAACCTACAATACTTGGCATTTGAGGAATTCTGTACACTCCATTTTAAAACGAGAGAGACGGACAAAACAGCAGTTGGATTGATTTTTAACATCTTTGCTGCGCACACAGTGCTCCTTTATTTCCCCCCTCTTTCTGGGTGTGTTGTGACTGAGATGATACTGAAGGTCACATCTGCAAGTGATAATGGTGGATCTCTGTTCTGAGTTTTCTGGTCTGTAATGGAGTAAAACAACACTTGTAACTTCTAATTATTTATTTTTCTGTATTCACAATGCTCATACACATTGCATGATGTCACCCACAACAAGTTTTTCATAGTTTTCTTTTCTGTGGGGAACATGCTGTACATGCAGTACAGATTACAGATGGCGGACGTGAGTTTGCCCATGGACATTATAAGGGCCAGGCTTCATTCTTTAGCTGGCCATCGGGCCTTAAATTAAAGGTCTCTGTGCTCTGTCATTGCTGCCGTTCAGGGCAAGCTGTGTCATCCTCGCTGCAGTGTAAACTGGTAACCTTCATTTGGACTTGACTGCCAAAACATGCTGTGACAACTGTCCTTCAAAGTCATGCTAACCCTTCATTTTGTTTTGTTGTTATATTTGTAAATGCTAAATTTATAAAGGAGGAGAATTTAAAGATGCTGATTTAACAAGCTAGCATCCACATCAGTCTGTGGACTGTTTTGGCAAATTACCTGTCAGCTTTAGTCCAGAGCCCGGACTGGACGCTCACCAGAACCTTGCCTAGCTGCACTTAATTTAAGTTCACCACAAAAGATATGCACTATAGCAGGCTGTTTCTGATTTTGAATTTGTCAGTGATCGCTTGTCCATAGTCTGCTTTTTGAACAATAATAGATCCTTTAAGATCCTTTTTAGAAAGTTGCTGGTTATTGCTCTTCAGAGTTTTAAAAGCATACTAGCTGAGGAGGAAAACATTCTGTCTGCAAATGTGACAATTATTCAAAAGCCTTTATGAGAGTGGCTTCATCATCATTAAAAACATGACCAAAGCATATGTACGACCTGGTCTTCATCATAGTCTCCGTACTGTACCTGTGGTTGCTCTTAAACTGGACCTAGAGCTAATTGTATTGGGCCACAATACAGATGAGTTAGATTTTCGTGATTATTTATTGTGTTGTTTAATTGACAACATTTCTTGCTCGCTACGAACAACAGATCTACATTTTTGTGAAACCCATTTATCTAATAGCTAGTTTAAATTGTTTGGGTTGTGACAGATGTTGCACTGTATGAGAGAACACAGCTGCAGTCCATTTACACAATGCATTACAGTCTGTTTACTTTATCTATCGACTGCTGTGCCACTGAATACATTAGACATTGAAGATGGAATTATTATCATTATTAGTAGTAAAAGTAATAACAACAACTGGTTTTCACAGTAATTACATTTAGGCTCGGGTTTGAACCCTCCATCCATTATAAAATTATTTGGGTCTTCAGCTTGTTTCAGCCCGGCCACTTGGTAAGTTTGTCTTTCTTATGTTTGGTGCTGAGCCGGTAGCGTACAGTGGGTTTATTAGAGCTTGTGCTGGAAACTGCAGGGATTCATGCGATTGGCTCAGATTCAAACACACAGTAAATGTAAAACTAAAACAATGGTCACAAGGCTGCAGAGATGGGTGATAATTCTCCATGATTTTGACACTCTGAGTGATCATTTTATTCAGTGCTGATTAGAGCTAAAGCGATCAGTTGATCGAAAGAAAATTACAAACGGCAACAATTTTATAAGTTGATTAATTTTTAAAGTAATTTTTAAAGCAAACATGGGAAACATTCACTGCTTCCAGCTTCTCACATGTATAATACTAAATATTTGGGGACTGTTGGTTGTACAAAACAAGCAATTTGCAAGCTGGAAATGTTTTTATTATTTTCTGATGTTTTATAGACCAAACAATCAACGAATCAAGAAAATAATTGTCAGTTTCATTTCATTTTCATCATTTTCACCAGCTGGCTAATTTTCAACTGCAGTCCTTTGGCGAGATGTTTTGAAATCAATGAAGTGATGGTTAAAATTTACAGACAGAGGATGCCATGAAGACAGCAGCAGCAACTAAATAAGCATTCTCAAGACAGTGCACAAGCCATGCAGGGCAACAGGAAATCAAAACATTAGTACAATAATACAGCAACAATACCCACTATTCGGTACATGTAGCCATGCAAGCAACACAAAGCAACAAAACACAGCCAAGCAATACTGATTATAACCATTTTTTGGCACATGCAGAGCAGCAATAAGACAGAAATAAAATACAACAATCATAATATTGATCTTGATAAAATGTTGCAGTCCTCTTATGTTAATCTCAAAATACAGTTTAAGCATTTAAGTCTCTGAATACAGTAATAGTGCAGTGGGGAAAGTCCAAATTAGACTGGGGATCTTTGCACTGTGCTCACAACAACTGGTTGTGTGTCCTTTTGACAACATGTACATACTTGTGGGTGTGTGTTTGTATTTGTTAGGACACATTGAGAGAGTGTGGTTCTGACTAACCATTGCTGTGAGTATTGTTGTCCGTGGCGGTGGTCTGTGGTGCGCCAGGGTGTAGGTGGTTAACAGCTGACCACTGGGAAGAGGCGGCCATTACATCCGTCCCATTATGGTCAGACTCTGCCTCCCAGGTGTGCTCAAAGCATAGGCATATTTGCACGGCAGTTTTTGACAAATTACTTGTGACAGCCAAGTTTAAATATAATCATTGTGAGCAGATGTTAAGTCATAACAATTGTACCTATCCGCTCACAAATGCCGCAAGGAATCTCAGATGACCTTTTTCAGAGGTTGAATATCAGCATGCTTTTTGAGCACTGGTAAGCAAGCACTTGTCACGCAATCGAATTACTGCACAGAATAGACATTGTGTGGGCTCCCATGCACTGGACACACACACACACACACACACACACACACACACACACACACACACACACACACACACACACACACACACACACACACACACACACACACACAGCCTTTGCCCCAAAGGGATGAGCCACATTATAGTGTACATCATATTATATTCACTCTGACAACAAACCCCAGTGATGGTACACAATTAAGAACAGTTGATCTAATTATTTCATAGGTCTGGCTCTAACCACTGAGGGTATTTTACAGTTACCAGATCATAAATATTAAATTTGGACTAGTGCATGTACTGAAAGGAGCTCAGCAGTGACAAAGAGAGTGCTGCTACAAGGAGCACCTCCCTTCCTTCGTCCACTCCTCTCCCACCGTTCCACAGAGGCAGCCTATGATGTAATGTTCCTGCTGCTGATAGAGCAACCCCCTCTCCTGCTTTTTTTTAACATTTTTTCCCCTCCCCTTCCGATTTGCTACTGCCGCTGCTGCTCTCGCTGGTGGTGATAGTGGTGCTGGATGCGTGCGTGCGGTGCCGGCTCAGCTGCATCACTGGGCATCTCTCGGGATCCCTGCAGAGCTTCTATTCCTCTGTCACCACTCAACCGACTGAGCACTGCAAGACCTTGTCCTCTGCTGATAAAAGGTAATTCTTGTAGCTCATGACAAAAGAAATTCATTGTAAAAAAGAGATGAAAAAGGGAGTAGAGAGGAGGAGAGGGAGTGAAATAGGGAGTGATAGACAGAAGGTTGACTGTCCAGTTAGCTGCTAAGTAAATTGGTCTGGTTGCTGAAAGCTTCTTGTCGCCACGGCGCTGGATGCCATGGCAATTGCTCCCTCAGTGTGTGTGCATGTACTGTAGTATGGTTTTGGTTTCCATGGTAAAGATGAGACGGATCCCGGTGCTGGCTCAGAGGTAAATCAGCATGTGTCGTGGAAAGCTACAATTACCTTTGGTGTGAAGTGATTTCTCATCTCCTGTGCATATTTTATCAGAGATTACTGTCAGCTTTTTTTGTTTACTTAAATGTGATCTTTTTTTCTCTGTTGTACTTTTTGATTTTTTAAAGAAATAGATTTGCATCAGATACTTATTTATCTTACTTCCTCTGAACATATGTCTCACTTTGGTTCGTCTGCTCTACAAAAACTGGGTGTGTACAATGACTGTCATGTAGCCAAGATGAATGATGCGGTGGGTGTTATCTGCATGCAGATTTTCGATTGCTTCAGAAATTTAACAGTGATTTACAGTGCGCTATGAAGATGCTTAGCCAAACACTTTTCCTTCTTCGTCATTGTCTTTTAACAGGATGTGTAGTTCTAGCACAGGACCACAGTGGGTTGGTTGTAAATATACAGTAGATGATTTTTCAGGAGTTGTTTAACCTTAACTCTTGCACTATATCTCAGATGCTAACTTAATATTTCATGTCTAGTCAGCCCCACATGTAGATGGCCTTATAACTTATTCATCCTCAGGATTTTCCCGGTGTTTGAGTCATCACTCACTCATTTCCTCTTTCTTTTGTCCTAATACTATCCATTCATCTCATCAGGTCATTTCCCTCAGTATACAGTACATTAGGAGTGTAACATTTCTCTTTTGTTGTAGTCGGCTTGATGAACTAACACATCTCTAAGTCACAGTCTAATTAGCCCTTTGGGATTTAGGAGATATGCTGGTGAAGGGTCCCAGTCAAGAGGAACCATGTGGTACTTTTAGGGTCACTGTATGATTTCCCCATGCGGAAAGGGGTCATGTTTACAGTGAAGTTAATTGGTCTTTGAGAAACAGCGGACACACAGTATATTATCCTTGAGGCCATTATTCTTGTGCAGTTGCTGAGAAATAGGCTACCCAGCCACAGCGTATGTATGTAATTAATAGACAGCTGAAACTTATAGCAAATGTCCCACTTTGTCATTTTCACCTTCGACATTATCACCTGAAAGACGTCACCACACCAGTGGAGTGTAAATGATGTTATATTTTTATCTAAAATAATTACAAACTGACTTCTAGGGTTGTCTATATAAATGTTTTTGCAAATGTTTGTGTAATGTGGATATATGACACGTAAAGTGGTAAATCTGCCCTTTGATCATCTTGGGCCTTTCCAGCTCTTAGTGGCACTAGAGCGTCCTCTGACTGTATGGTAGTGGTGGGCGATATGTTTAAAACACATGTAATTGTGTATCATATATCTATATATATTGCATGGGGCTGCAACTAACTTACTTTTGATATATCTGCAAATTATTTTCTCGTCTAATCGTTTGGTCTATAAAACATCAGAAATATGTGAAAAATTGCAAATCACAATTCCCAGAAATGCCTTGTTTTGTCTGATCAGCAGTCCAAAGCTCAAAGATGTTCAGTTTACTCTAATGTAAGACAAGAAAAACAAGCAAATTCTGACATTTGAGAAGCTCAAACCACAGAATGTTTTTACTTAAACGATTAATTGATTATCAAAAAAATTGCTGATTTTTTTTCTGTCGACTGACTAAGCAATCAGGCTAATCGATTCTTGCAGCTTTAATATCGGGATATATTCGATTTTTTTCGAAATTCAGTTTAGAAACTGTATACTGTATACATCACTGTCCGATACAAACCCAGTTTTTAGATAAATTCCTTTATGGTTGAGAAGATTCTCCTACTGCTTATGCTAAAAACCATTTAAAAACCTATTGGATTATTTGGAAAATGCATTGTCATAAAGCTGAAAACAGGGCTGGCTTCATTGTCATTATTGCCATACAGCTGTTTTGCTCATTGATTTACAACATTGCCTACAATAACTTGATACAATCGGAGATATTAAAGGGAGATGTACAACAGTATAAATGGAATAGGAAAATCTAGTTAGGGTCGACGAGTTGATATCGTCTCACAGTATATAAAGTCACATTTCCCACCCCTTTAATCTATGACATGAGCTTTGAGAAATCACATAGGCATTGTTGGACTGGTGAATCCAATTTCTTGCCATAAGAAGAGAAAAAAATGCTTGATTAAATTCCTCCTCTGTTGGAAGGAGGAAGACATGGTTGTTACTGTATGTGGTAGTGGGGGAGGGGGACCTTGGGTAGAAGATACAGGAAAGTTGAGCTGCTGCCACGGACATGGAGGGCCACCTGAGGAGCATCCGAGCTGTTCCTCTTGCTGTGTCTGTTGAATATCAAACAGGCCTACTTGCTTTGGAGCTGTGCCATTGGCTCTGGTTTGACAAATTGTTAATCCAATAAATAGTTTGGCAGTCAAAGTTACTACAAACACATTTCTGTTTATAAAGATGAACACATATTAGAAAAGGATTGTGGGGATAAACAGCCTCATGCAGCGCAAGCACCTGAAAGAGAGCACAGTGTGTGATAAGTCACATGTACAGTATAATGATGTAGTGGACATGTGACTCATAATACTGGGAACTCCAGCAGTGGTTTCAGACTAATGAGTAATAGATAGGATGGTGACATAGAGAAAATCAGCATGTATGCAACAGTCTAATGAAAGGACCAGGGGTGACTCATATATAGCTGAAAAGCTCTCACACACACGCACCCCAGGGATTGTTCATTGGCATCACCTCCCTGCCAGAGGGCACTCATCCCACAAACCCTCTCTGCTGGAGAGCTACGGTGTCAGAAGTGGTGGAGTAATGCCTTTGCCTGTGTCATGCCGAGCCATCACAGCTTCATTTTTTTCCCCGAGCGGACACAAAGCACAGGATGAAAAACCTCGCCATCCCACATACACCAGACCATCTGAGAAGAGCGTGATTGATCATATGCTAGGTATATTACGCACCATCCCGCATGCTGAACCAGTCACACTCATTGCCAAAATGAGTCACTCACCTCAATTGCGGGTCACACTCTGCCTCGTCAGCTGGTTCTTTTCCGGACAGCTCATTCACCTTTACTACAAATAGGAAAGATTAAAAATGTAACCTGTTTAGTTTCAAATAAGTTTTTTGTTAAAAATAATTTAAAGACAAACCATGATTTAATAAAGCTTTAGAGTAGGGCTGCAACTAATGATTATTTTCATTATTGATTAATCTCCCGATTATTTCTTTGATTTCATTTATTAATCATTTGGTTTATAAAATGTCAGACAGTGGTGAAAAATTCCCATTACAATTTTTTACGTCTAAGGTGGTACCATCAAATATCTTATTTTGTCCAACCAACACTCTAAAACCTTAAAAGATATTTAGTTTACTGTCACATAAGACACAGAAAATCAGCAAATCCTCACATTTGAGAAGCTGGAATAAGGGAATGTTTCACTCGCATTTTTCACTTTTTCTATTTTCACTTAATAGATTAATCGATTATTAATTATTTTTCTAGTTTATATATAATCCAAGATGGTTCAGGTCACCCTAAAGCTAATATCCACCTGAATGTTAGATATTTGCTATACTTTTCTTTAACTCCTTAATAATGTGCCTGTGGGTCAGTCATTACAAACGTATGCTGTGCAGTTCACCCTTGTTCAATTAGTAGAGATAGCAAAGTTTAAAACAATTACCAAATATGTCAGGCTGTTTTGGGAAATTTGTACAAAAAAAGAAATATCCACAAGACATGTAGAATATCTCCATTTTATGACACTTTCCTAAAAAACAGAGACTCGGGTTTGAATCCAACAAAGACAGTGTGTGTGTTCCAGACGGAGAACTCAAGGGCAAAATATAAATCCTTTATCAAAGGAGAAAAATAGAAAAAAGTGGCACTCCATAAAAGCTTGTGTTTGAGTATTTCTCTCAGTGTCAACATCATACAGGTTTAATGAAAGTTTGTAACATGCTGATACCATCAGACAGTGTGTAGTAAGATGATTATATCAACCTTTAAGCTAGTTAAGGGGGAAACTGTATGTTAAGAGGTTTAACATCCAAACAACGTACTAATAATGACATATCAGCGTCTGTTTTACAGTGACCTGGATTTACATTAAGACTGAGGTTGAAAAATCAGGCCAAAGGGAAAATGTAAGTCGTGTGAGGACAAGGTGAGACCTTGACTGAGTAGCTGTGACTTTGGTAGCTGTTTTGCTTTAGAACTGTTAGTTTGTTTACTGGGATTTTCCTTTTAGCTGGTAGCACTGAACAGATGCTTGAATTAAGTGTCGACTACGGCCCTGCTGTTACTATGCAACTACTGACAACCTGTAAGATGCACAGTGGTGTTTTTGCTAAAAGGTGAAGTATATTTCACTTCTTGTTCCTTGTACATTACTCTGGTAATATATAGATATAAGATAAAGGCAAAGAAGAAGGAGGAAGTGAACAAAGTTGTTTTTTTTATCTGTCACATTTTTCTGGCACATGAATCACAAAAGTACTGTGTTTCAACACATTGGACAGTGTTGTGTTAACAAACACATTACTGTAGTAAAACCGAGTTATACAGTGATAACATGAAGCTGAGAGTTGGGGGCCAGGGTTGCTCAGATGTCTTCAGTGCTTCTGTCAGCCTCAGTGACTCTTAAGTAGCCTAGTGCTGCTATCTGCTGTGTTTCCATTAAGCTAATATGTGAAACACGAGGGCTTATCGCCGCGCTGTAATTCCTCGACTGTTATTCATTTATACAGAATGACCTGTCAGCACTTCTGTGTGTCAAACATGCTGAGCAGAATGATCAAACTTACATTTTCATCAAGTGGTCCACTGGAATCACAAAAGCGTATAATTTGTCACATGTTTAAATGTAATTGTTACGCTTTATTCACCTCACCAAACATTTTCCACTATCTTGCTGCCAACAGGGAGGCATGAGGTTGTTGTTTTTGTATAAACAGTCCATTGATCATCATGTGACTTATAGATCAGCATAGATACTAAGTGTGTCGTTTTTTATTTTTACAAAATACCATTTTTACTTTTAGAAGATACATAAATATACAAGAGAAATGGTGGCTGATGCTAATTTCCCACGCTGCATCCATCCCTTGACTAAATTTCTCATTGTCCCCTAATTGGCAAGCATTTTCAACCAATGAACATTTCTGCGTTTTGTAATTGTAACCGGTGGGGTGAACTCAGTGTAGAAGTCAGGGGGAACGGAGGCAATGAAAAGTGACATTTTGAGAACAGCCACATTAACAGGGTCACAAGCAATGAAAAAGGCCAGTCTTCGTCTGTTTGACTGGTCCGAGCCACGTGTTTAGGGGTCCTTGATGTTCTATGGATTGTTTACAAAAGGTCGTCTGCATGGCAGTGGCAGGTGGTCCAACTCAACAAGAGGTGTGTTACCAGTCCAATAGGGAAGGAGGTATCTGACTGACATAGGCTGTAAATAAGACATCCAGTGAGTAATCCTTGCTGTGGCCTAAGTATGTCTCAGGTGACCGCGAGGAATCTTGACTCTGCACAGATACACTGAGCCGTCATTCAGAATCCCAGCACCTCAACCTTGGCACCGCGTCTCCCTCCTTAGCAGTTGCCTAAAGTGTAAAATTAGCATCTGCTATTTTAGAAGCAGGCGTCCCCGTCTCAACACCCCGCTATCTTACACTTCTCTCTGTTTACCCTGGAAATATTTTTGGAGAAGGCATGTGAAGTTATTTTGTAACACTTCGCTTTAACAGAACTTTTTCAACACTTTGGTGTACATTCATTGGCATATTTTAATTAATCTACATGCACATCTCCTTTCCTCTCTGTAATGCCATTATACATGTTTAACATTTAACAAACCTGAGATGAGTTTTATTAATATTAAGATACTGGTAACAAATAAATCCAAGCTCTGTTTATTAAACATAAAGAGCAGTATGTGGTTCATTGGAGCTGTGTGAGTGTCCCCATTATAATTCATGAAACGGCCCCTTCTGAGACTTAGTTGCAGCACTTCTGTTGTACTTTCAGTGTCATGGCCTGAAAACGTTGTCCTTGCCAGAGTTGTGAGTATTATTTTAGGACTACTTCGTGGCTCAACTTAGCGTCTTCTTCATGTGCCTTTCATGTAGCCTGTAGTACAGTAGATCTCTGCTGGATTTGTCACTGATTTACAGTAAGTTACGATAAGTGAGTTCCATTCTATATAAATAGTATTATATAGTTTTAATTTGACATTGTCTGGAGAAATGCTTGAAGCTGCTTTAAAGGCTTACATTTGCAGGAAATATTTAAGCATTCATTGTATTTTATGCCAGCAGCGTGGCAGTGTTATAACACTGAGGACATATGATAAAATTCCAGTTCAACATTTTAATCAGATTGTTGCGTCTATGATGTTATAGATTAACTTTGAAAATGAAAAGAATGTGAACAAGTAAACCTTCATGCTCAAAACTGAAAATACAGGCGGAGTGCACGTTTGTACCAAAAAGTATGTTTTTAACAGATGCACCATGACAGGCACATAGTGGATGTATCATTTGATCCCCCCAAAAATGTACAATGTCGTGATGGTTAAAGCCTGAAATAAACAGTACTGTAGCAACCTTACAGCATGCAGTAGGTATGGTAATAGGCTTATTATTCTCAGTGACTATTTGGCACTATCTTGTGTTTTGGTTTTTCTCAAGCTCAGAAGCATTGTTGGAGACTAGCTGGGATCTATCGACTAAAATAGCTATTTTAAAACCTTTGTACATAATTGTAATTTTAAAGGTACATATGCTAGTAGTACAAAAAGAAAGGGCGCTATTATACTTGGGTAGCAAACTCTCCTAATGATGAGTTTTTGTTTTGTTTTTTTCAGTTACAGGTCTGGTCTGCTTTTTTCTGAGCATGTTGTTGATGATCATTGGTGACTTCTACATTTTGTAGAATAAGTGAATGAAAGCATGGATTGACTTCAGGCCTGCAGATCCTTGTATGGCCTCAGATAGCCATACAGTCTTTATACAGATTATATACTTAGAAATGTTATGTCAAAAACAAAGATTTGAGATTTGAAATGTTTTTCTGGTGTAGCCTTAGTAAGCTGTTTTTTCCATGAGGTTGTTGTGATTTCCCAGAAGTCGACAGTCGACAGTCTTGTGACCAGAAAATCATGGAAAAAAGTTTTGTTTTGTTTTATTTATTTGCAGAGGTTAAAATCAAGCAAATTACACACAGCTAACACTGAAAATTAGTTTGAAGAGAGAGAAAAGGTCCCAAACTGCTTATTGATTACCTCTACCAAAATAATCTAAAACAAATTCACATTGTTAATGTGTGAATTAAACTTGCACATTGGTGGTTTAAGTCAAAAATGAGTCAAGATCATCCTGTAGAGGTGCAGCCCTCCCTCTCTGACACTGTGATGGGAGGAGCTCCGGGGTGATGAGTGGTCAGAGGCAGGCTGTAGTACGACACTGTGTCAGGGAGAGGGAGAGTGTGGACCTGCGGACTCAGAGCTGTCATCTGCTAGAGCTTTAAACTCTGTTACTGTGGATTTTTTTTCTTCTGACGCTTCCTGGAGGAGGAATCAGTCTCTCTGTGTCACCTAAAGGAAACCTTTTTTAGGTCTGACGGAAGTTTTTGTTTCTCGGCTGAGTGGGACAGAGCGTAAGTACTGCTGTTACAGAGACTGCCCTTGTGTTCATTAACTGTGCGATGCCGTGGCTTCATGAATCATTGATGTGAGTACGCTGCAGTTCTGGTTACCTATTGAAATGATGCCAGGATAACCTGTAATTTCCCTGTTAGACAGTTATAAACTTTTTATGACTCAGCCTCTGTGGGGATTGTTGTTAGTTTCTCTCTTTAAAGGGAAAAGTGGGTGTGAGCTGAAACGAATCAACCCTCCGCCCTCTCCTCTAGGTCTTTATCGCAAGGTGATAGCAGGGCAAGGGGGTCATTAAAGACCCAGTCTGAGTGCAAGCTTCTGTGTGTGTGTGTGTGTTGTGCTTTTGCGATTGTGTATGTGTAGGAGCTACCCTTGCATTAAGAGATGTTGGTCTAGGACTTATTTTCTTTGGAAACAGCTATTTACCTGGGTGTGTTCGTATTTTAATAAGGCTCGCTGTCTTGTGTGTGAGTGTCTCTAGTAATGTAGAAAAAATAGAGGATGTCTCTGACTCTTTAAGCTGAGGCACAACTCATCAGGAGTGAGCCTGTGACTGGGAGTGGGGCCTCTTTCCACAGATAGGAGTTGGTGAATGTGGCAGCCAGTGCACACACATCCTCTCCCAGCCTGGAAACTTTGTGTGAACCCAGAGGAGGGTGGAGAAGCTGATGGGCGAGAACAAGAACATAAATATCAACACAAAGTCCTAATTGTCTTAGTGTGTCTGGTTGTGATAGTTGAAAGCCAGCCCAGTCAAATTGTTGAGGAGTTTTTGTGTTGTGACACTGGTTAGGGGTTCGTGATTGGATGCTGGCAGCTACAAGACTGAAGCATCAGGTGTTATTGTGTGAAATTCAAATCTCTCACCCACACGCTGCTGGCGGCACAATTGAGACTAATGCCAAATTGTTAGGAGTGTGGGTGGTAGTTAATGGATAGAAACCGTAAATGGAAAAGTTTGTCAAAAGTCAATGAGGAATTCAACGTAGGATTTTTATTTACTCTTCTTGCTTACTTTTGAGTGTGGACTGCCAAGTACATTTTTACTTGAAAAGCTC
The DNA here is from genome assembly GCA_005408345.1 of Macquaria australasica. NCBI lineage: Eukaryota > Metazoa > Chordata > Actinopteri > Centrarchiformes > Percichthyidae > Macquaria > Macquaria australasica. The sequence goes on from SEMN01000437.1 coordinate 17,144, forward strand.
TCAAGTGCCTGCTCCTGTGTAATTAGAGTTTTACACAAACTGTAAAACTGTTTTGTGAAGCAGCAAGAGAATATGTGTTATTTTCCACCATTGGAGTGGGCTTTGGTTTTATTATTTGCTTATTTTACATTTAAAGATTCCTCCAAGATACATTTTAAGACCTACAGTATAAAATACTTTTCTTTCTTTTGTGTCTGATATGGTTTTTAAAACTTCTTACATTACATCTACTCCTCCTCCCTTGTTGAAAAATCCAGAATCAATGAATATGCAAATATCGTTCATTTCAAAAGATTAACTACTCGACACAAGATGTCTCCAACTTCACTGGAAAGTCCATTCTCAGTGTATGTGTGCTAGAGGTTTCAAGTTTCCACGTCCCACTTGTGTAATATGAATACTGGACAACCATTGGCTTCTAAACTAGTTGTGATACTCGTACGTAAAATCAGATTTAAAGTTAGCACTTAGTGAGATTCTTTTCCCCTTCAGCAGATTAATTTGAAAATAACCTTTTAGTGTAAAACTTTGCACATACGTCATTCTACACAGGCAAAGCACTTTTTGGAGTGGAAGGGGTTCCTCTCAGTTTCCCGAGAGGAAAATCAGCATCACTGTCATCTTACAGTAAGTAGGTACAGTATGGTCTCAGGAAAGTTTGGTATCCCTCTCAAAAGCCAGTCCATCTGAGTCTGTCCTGTACTAACAGCACAGCTGGACATGAGAGATAACCATCGCAAACAAGCTTTCACACAAGCTAGGTTTCCATCCAAATGTAGTGCAAATCTTAACCGAATTCTGAGAAAATCTGCAAAAGAAATTGCCAATTAATGCTCGTTTCCATCCACTGCTGTTATGCAAATTTTTAGCCGTTGGTTTGTCAAGATAAACAGCTGGTGGCGCAAATTTTCCTGTCGGGTCTCATTAAACCATTGCAGAAGAAGTAGGTGCAACAAGATGACGTAATAAAAGAGCACCAGACAAACCTCAAGTGGTGGAAACAATGTAGAAAACAATATGGAAATATGGCATTTGTGTTTGTTTTGTATAGTTTCTTCACTGAAGCTTCAGTATGTCATGATTTATTCATTAGGTCTGTTTCCATTGCATTTTGCTTTTATTGATGCACCAACTTTTCCACCTCAGTCAACATAAAAACTTTTTTTGTGATATTTTGATACATTTTTGCTGTTTCCACTCAGGTTTTTTTTATGCGCAAATTAAAAATGTGCATAAAAACAGTTGGATGGAAACCCACCTACTGACACAGATCCTCAAATGATGAACAAACACCCAACAGAACTGGAATAAATAGGAGCTTTCATGAATTTTTGAGACTGGTTGATTATTCCACAAGAGGGTGGAATATAATCAACCGTGCTATCTCATTTGTGACAGACAGAGTTTTTGTTTTATGGCCTCGCATATATTCATCCGTCTGCTATTGGAGAAAAGCCTGTCTGTGCTGACCTTGGCCTGCTGTTTTCTTTTGGGTTGATCCGCAAAGAAAACAGCTGGCAGTTGCATTCTGGATACCGGCGGCCTTGACAATGAACTGCCTGTATGATGCTGTCAGAAAAGCTTTGGCTCGTTGGTAAAGCATGGTGCCTGTAATATCAATACCTCCAATCCAGACTTCTTTGTGGAAATATAGTTCATGGTAATGGTGATAGTTACTTGCAGAGAAAGCCTGAATATCAGTGTTACAGAGTTTAACTGGAAGGCTGAAACATTCCTTTGCAGAGTGAAAATATATTTGATGCAGTTCTGCTGTTCTACATCAAGTCTGCTGAAGGGAATATAAGCTCAAGGATAAAATGATGCTTCTGTGTAGTGACGCTGCTCAAAGCAGTGAGCAACCTGTTGCAGATTACTAAATCTGCTCAGACAAGAAAAGACAAATAAGAAATAAATCATACTGCATCACACTGTTTCATCACAGCTTAATCCCCCATGCTGGCCCCATATGCACATTTCCGTTTTGTCAGGATATCCCAAGGGCATTTTCTCTATTAGGCTACTCTGATCCATTGCCTTCATCTGTTTATATAGTCACATTGACTCTCTCCCTGTCATTGTGTGTCTGTGTGTGTGAGAGAGAGAGAGAGAGAGAGGGGGAGAGAGATGTTCCTTTGCTGTTTTCCCCTCCATATGGTTGGGTGTCACAAATGTTAGTTTAGATTTCACGCCAATAACACAAGTTTAAACAAAGTACGTGTTCAATTACAGCCTAAAATTTATGTGACAAGTGCATAGCTCTGAATTGGATCACATTTTGGATCATACTGTTATTTCTTTCAAGGAACTCAAGGTATGTTTTTAAACTTCAGCCAAAATATTGCGTGCTGCCTTCCAAGACCAGATCTATGCTTGCTGCAGTAGCATGGGCCAAATAAAAACAGCCAGTCCTAGAACATAGTGTTGTGTTGTCTCCCCTAATTACTCTGCAGAACAGAAAAATTATACAGATGCAGGGTTTGTATGTTTGAAAAATTCTAGTTATGTAGAAACCTGCACACCATATTCAGTTGCCATCAAATTATTGCATTTGTAGAATGAAGGAAAGAAAGCTCTTTTCAAAAATGTGGCGTAAAAAAGGACAATTTGCTAGCTTAAAGCCGTTTCTGCTATATTTGCCAAGCACCACTGATAATGTTTCACATCCTGTTTGTTAGTTGGACTGAGTTGTCTCAGTTTAAATTTGGTCAGAATGGCGCTGACCACAAGGTCTTGTCCTGGAGCTTTTGATCATATCACATGATCTTCATCAGCAGTTTGCACAGTTGTTGTGGAATTGTAGATGTTGAAATGTCCAATGTTTTCTTTTTTGTATGTTGGCCTTAAAGTTGAGATTCATAGTTCACTTTTGACCTTCGATAGAGCATTTGACAAAATAATCTCACCACATGATCTTCAGATTTTGTGATTTTATCTGACTTTGTTTCTGTTTCTGTTTGTTCTGACTAGAATGAGTGAGAAAAGGGTTAATAGCTGAGGCAGAGGAGGGGTGGGCTGTGGAGTGGCCAGCCACTTGTAACCTAAAGGTTAAATACAGGCCTTCAGGGAGTCCTATTACTGTGTACTCACTGATGGGAACTCTGCAAACATGCATTCTGGGAGCACAGCGGGCCCCTCTGTTTATTCCCAGTCCAGCACTGTGCCACGATGTGGGAAATGACTGTGAACATGGAACATGGCCAGTTTGCTGCGTTTGCTCCAGTATCTCAGAGACCCACAGATCTGGCTTTGAACCTGTATGAAACACTCACCAAAACACGTCACATACATATGAAGCACTCCGGAGTCTCGCCTTGTTCTCGCAGTGTCTTATTTTAACTGTATACAAGCCTGTGAAACAGCTTTGGGGAATCATGTGGAGTATGTTTACACGTATGTCAGCGTTTCTTATGTGCTGGTGTGAGGATCGCAAAATGTATCTTTTCCGGGTGTGTTTCCATCACCTCACACCTGTTCCCTTTACATGATACATGTTTAATAATACAGTTCTATTTTAATCCTTGTAGCTATGTGTACCTCTACACTCCTGACACTGGACCTAAGGGAGCACTATAAGGTGTCACATACGGCAAACGTGCATCAGGTTGTTGTTAGTGCTTGGATATGTCCGTGTGCTTCCTGCCAGGAGTCCTAGAGTAGGTCTGATTAATGGAATCAGCCTCCAACCGATCCCTGTTTAGCAGCCTGTCCCTCCCCCACTGCTGTGATTTGATATCTCTGAGCATTCCAGGTTGTGCCCTTTACTCTGCTTATGGTGATGCTGACCCTTTCAGACATTCCTGCCGTAACTCTCTGATCACAGGCGTCTAATTGCCTCACTGTAAACAAGCTGCACTTTGTTAAAATATTAATGTACAGTACCATTCTTTAATTCAATTTTTGTAACTTTCTGAAACCGACAATCAAATCCACTTCATGCAGTGATTGGCCACTTGTGCTGAGGTGAGAAAGTAAGCAGGGTTTGTTTCATGTGTACAAATGAGTGTGACATCATGAATACCTTTGAGGAGCGAATGTTCGAAAGTGTGCGCCTTCATCCCCACTTGTATCATTGTCATGTCTCTTTATGATGGCGGGCTTTCCTTTGAGTTTGGCCCTTTAGAACAGCTATAAACACTTCTGCCTTAGTCGGACGACACATCGTATGAGCTACTTTGTTACGAGCACACCCCAGCCTTGACAACCCAAAGATTTGCACAGTAGTAGCAAGAAGGTACTGTTTTCTTTTTAAAATGTTGTACAGACAGATCCTTGACACAGTAACATAATCTCTTTCCCTCAATGCTTTATGCCTCCAGTCCAAGAGATGGAAATAGAGATAGAGGAAGGGGGTTAAATGTAACAGAGACCACAGGACAGCAGCAGACTAAAAGCTTCCTGTGGCAGAACAGAGTGTAAGCCAGACCTGGCAGACAGGCTGGCAGGGCAGATGTTTTAGGTGAGAGGCACAGTAGATAGCACCGTCTGAATAATTCATCAGATTGGATTGAAGATGTGATATATTAAGACACAGCACACAAGCACACAAGCCATCTTATGGCCTCTTTCAGCACTTTTTGTGCAGCATGAGTGGCTGCAGGGCTCAGATCCCCCTGCATCTCTGCTTTCTTTCTGGCAGTTATCCACCAGAGTCTGGGCAGTCGAGGAGACAGTTATAGATGTGCTGGCTCTGGGTCTAGCGAGGCCTCCAGACATCTGGAGGGGATGAAGCTGTTCAGAATGCAGGTGCAGTTTAAGCTCACAGGAACTAACATTGTTGATGCTTCTTTTCCCTCAATATGACTTCTGCTGTGGTCAATGGGTCTTACTGGTTTAGGTGACAGAGAGGGAATACATGCGTGTCTGACTACACAAATAAAACAAAGGTCATTTCATAGTAACTCTGTAGAAATATCCAGAAATTCCCTTCCCAGTTATATAGATTTCTTGGTGAGATAATCTTACCGTCTTTCAGTTTCTTAACTTATTAATACTGCATGAAGCTTACTTTGTGAAATAGCAAGGGATTAAACTTTGCTGTCACTACAGAAAGATGTGTTCTGGCCTCTGTATTTGTCTGCTTTTCCTTATGTTTAGTTTGTGATACAAGCAAATCAAGCCTTTTTATTCTTTCTCTGCTCGTAAGTCAAATCACTGACCTTACGTCTTATAGTTTATAAATAATGTGATGAATCACTTCCTCGCCCCACTCACTTGCTAACGTCAGAGCACAGTGAGAGCTACAGAGCAGCCTTTTGGGTTTGCAGGAATTGAATGACTTTGGGATACTTAAGAAAGTAGATGTTTGCTAACATGACTCAAATGTTGTTTTTTAAGCACTTACTCACTTTTTATACTGGTGATGTCAGTAAACCTAAATGTTACCTTTTCTGGTTTACAAGGAATACGTCTGATCCTTTTGGATAACAGACTTGGATAACAGAACAGACTACATCTGAAAGTAAAAAAGATGGTTTATTATTAACTGAAAAATTTCACAATTTACTTACTTTTTGTCTGTGTGGTTGCAACACGATGGACCAGTCCTTACCTCTAAGCTGTGAAAGTAGGTGAAGATGTCTGAGGACGTGTCCCATGCACTGATATCACAGTGGAGAGGCTCAGCTTTCTAGTAACAGATCATTTCACCTCCATCTCTCCATGACATCAGCTCCCAGCTACACGCATCCAGCTGTGGGGGCCTGGGCGCTGTATGGACATGTCAGGACTCTGATTGCATCTCAAGCGCACACTAGTGTGGGCTTTTCACTGCAAACAAAGAGGTACATGAACTTCAAGGGTCCTAAACACCATTCTACCTTAACTAACTTGTGAGATCAATTTAGCACTAAAATGTTATGAACTGTGGTGTCATTTCTCTAGATTGTTAGTCTTAGTTGTTATTTTCTTTTCAAAACATTTTACTTTGCTAGAATGAACTAATTTATACCATCTGCACAGGGATTAATGAATCATGTGATATAGGATCTGCTTGTATACCTGCAGCCAAGCACACTGAACTCTGTCATCTGATAGGTTGCTAATCCCCTTATTATGCTTGTCTGGTTAAATAGCACAGTCAGTCAGCCATTAAATCATCTAGCCTAGGGATCAATGTGTGCCCCATAATTTTGCTGTGTGCTAGGTTGCGTACAGTGTGATTGAAAAGGAAACTGGAAAAGGGCACAGGCAAAAATGTGAAGTATAAACATGTTAAATTAGATCTAAACTGAGCAATGCTAGGTCGACAAATTTGCACTTGAGTGACTGCATTAGCATGGTCTATAGGGTGATCCTCTTGAGTGACAAGAGGTCATCTCCCTCGTATGGTTTGCCACATACGCTGCCCTCATAGGTCAAATCTGGTCGTCTAGGATGTTGGATGTCAATGATTGGTATTTACCCCAAATATCAGTGTGCTAAAGGATTCTCAAGATGGCTTGGATGACTGGGATACCAAGGCCTAAGTGACTCCTGAGGACTTGGAGTGAGGAATGTGCAGCTTGCTATTGATCTTTACTATGTGAGGTCACTGCATGTGGGGGGCAGCTGCCCCACTCTCAGACCCCACATAAAGGGGACAGGCTACCCCCACAAATACATTTTAATGTGGTCTGTCTGCCAAATAAAGAGGATTTGACTTGTGCTTGAGATCAACTTTTAAGACTTGTTGAGGATGAGAATCAGATGAACTGCTCTGGAAACATCACATTTGTTGACATCTATTTGCCAAAATCTCTTTTTAAATATACACTATTACACTATCTTGAGTTGTGTTCAAGGCAGGTCTGTGGTTTGTGCTGTTGATGGGCATGTGGAGAAGCGGACATCCTGAGCCTTTTATCAGTCTAACACAGTGATGGATATGTGCAGCTCTTTGCCCAATGGCCTATAGCCTGAGCTTCTGTCTAAGCCTCTAAGCTACTGGAATGCGTGCAGCTTCTTGCTGTGGACATCAAGGGCCATGCCACTTTGTTTACAGCCTTTCATGGATGCCACACCAGCCTAATCAATTTCAAAGAGGATAAATATTTCAATGCATTGTTGGCTATTGAATGATCCATGAATTTACATGGGCAGCAAATACTGATGCAGCACTTTATTTCTTTTTTCAGTTGAATTGTCCACAAGATAGTTACATAGTATTTGTGATAAAATATTCTAAACTCAAGGTTTACATAGATTTTTTCATTTGTATCCCACAGACTTTTTCAGCAAAACATAGTATTTTTTTTTTTTACTATTAATTATTTTTTATGTATTTGTCAAAATGGAAAAGTGTTTTAAAAATCCTCACTTAGAACTGGTTTTATCTGGTGATTAATTTCTAGTTTGCAACTCCAGCTCATATGTTAAATTCTGTCCTCTGATCAATTAAAAGCGATAGACGTGTGTCTGTTAAATTAAAATGCAAGGTGTTATTCATTTAAGCACATACTAGTGTTTGATATTTAGAGTAATTACATATTAACATATTAATATTGTATTTAAACCTCAGCATACTGTAGTTGTGTATCGTAGGCTTATCTATTATAACAAATCAAGTTACTGAAGGTAAATAAGAACAAGCCAGATAAAGCACCTCAGGTCTGTGCGGTCTTATCAGCACTCGCTCTATCAGGTCAATATTTCCACAAACAAGTGGAGACATTTACAATGGGAGTGAGTGTTTCAACAAGACCTGACCTACTTACAGCAGCCGGGGCTGACACAGCTCCTCACCTGTGTCTTGGCAGACGCCAGAACCCCTCATAAAAACACAGGCCCTCAATATCTTAAACAGTGCACTGAACAATATTATACTGTATTTTTATACATTATATTATACAATAATCTGTATTTTTATTTCTCTCATAAAATAGTCCTTGAATTACTGGACTGGACTGCATGTGGTCACACTTTCTTTGGCTGGTCCAAACTGTTACACAACTTACTATCAAGTCACTACTGCATGTGACACTAAAACCTTCAACTAATGCTCACAGCAGGACAAACAGTCTATATACAGTATGTATACAATGTGCAAGATGGAAGTAATAGTAGAACTGAAGCTAGTTATAGAGTGGTTAGAGCCTGGACTAAGTTAAGTTCAGTGTTCGTTACCAGTTTATAAAACACTCTTTGTTAAAAATGAACTTTGTGACACCTGATAATTGAGTAACCACATTAGACTATTCAAACAAAATGTTACTTTGTATATATTTTAAATGTTATTTCTTTTAAAAGGAAAGTGTGAAGTCTGCAATTCTGAAAGCATTTGCTCCATGTGTGTAATGGAAAAGAGAAATGGAAAAATGGTTGCATACTGTAATTTCATTGCAAGCGATTCATATGTATATCTCATCACTGCCCATTGTAAATGTAGTGCAGTTTTCAGCAGAAGATTTTGACATAGGAAAGCCCACAAAAATGTCACCCCGATCCTAACACTGCAGCATAAACACACGTGAGACGGTAATTGTTAAGTTGGCTCATGAGCATTACTGTGGAGGTGATTTGAATTTTCCAGCAGCAGCTGGGAGTGTGAGAGATTTAACCTGCATCAATTTGCAGGTGATGTCAGATTTATCAACACATGGTGCAACACTTAGAATTTCTTTTACATGTACTTGGAAGGGGATTAGCAAAATAAATACATTTACTAATGCCCAAACTATGCTGTTTAACGAGTCTTTGAGGAACAATTGCCACGAGAAGATGAAGAACTTTAACTTAGTTTTCAGTGAAATGTTGTTTTATTTCACTTTAAATACAAAATTATTTAAATATTCAAGTACTGACATTGCTTACAGAGCACTTGTGTTCACCCTTTTGTAAGCAATATTCATTACAGTACAAGTATCTATAATAGTATAAACAGTAGTATAATAAATTATGGCATAAGCAGCAGTGTCCTTTAGTATGGCTCTTGCTTTGCCATTCCAGCAAATGTCAGGATATATTATGTAGCCCAGTAAAGAAGAAAGTAATTCAAAGTGCTATAGATATAGACGAAGGAGAGGAGACAGATTGCAGAGGGATTTTTGATGATTCCAGTAATTTCTTAATGGCTTGTAAAATGTGCCACTAAGTCGGTATTAGCATCTGGAAGGTGTATCAAGTGATAAAACTCTGGATACTCTCAAAGTTGTAGGTGTTCCTTTCCTCAGCAAAGGGTGTGACAATAGTAAAACAGACTGTAGAAAAGAAATAGGCCATTTCAGCAAGATCAACAGGGCAGGCTGCTTCCTAAAAGTGGATCAGCTTACACTGGATTGTTGAAAACTGAAAAGAGTGCAGAGGGGAGAGGACCATTTTCTGCCAGCTCTCCTCAATCCCTCAGTGTTTACCACATTTGAGAGTTTATTAATGACAACACATGAATAGTCTTAATCCAGGTTTATGCCCTGTTTGATGTGTTTTGACAGGGAGATTTGGCTCGAGTGCCAGGAATAAAAGGGCACAAAGCCAAGAGAGGCAAGTGACTCTCACACAGTAGTTTACATCTCATTGAAGGTAGTATTTGCCTGGTGATATTAGTTACTCTCAGGTGATTTCCATCTCCATACAAGTACCAATAAATAAATAAATTTGAGTTTGATGAGGTGACTAGAAATACTTATTGTCACCTTCAGAGAGGAAAAGGTGTCTTTGCTCTTTCATTTGCTCGTCTTTCGTCCTTTCCCCCTCTGAGTATTTAATGCACTTTCCTGTCTGTCGTGGAGCCCCTGCTGCTCTTCTTTCACCCACTTTGGCCTTGATAGTGATAGCAGGCCCAGGGACAGACCCGGCTCTGCTACTTTACATTTCATCAGCAAGCTGCTTCTGTTGGCTTCACATCTGTTATGGAAATTTGCTCAGAGGGGAAAAGGAATGAAATGGAATATCATTTCAAATATTTTCACTTCTGAAACCGGGTTGATTTAGGCACTTGTATGGGTTTCAAAGACAGAGGTGATGAAATAGGCCCATCCACTTTCACAGTCATATATTACCGTAATCTATCAATACACTCTTAGTGCCTGATAGCTTCAAATTTGGGATGTCAGCGCTTGTGATAAAATTCACAACCTCTGACCGTGTGTCACAAGCCCCAGAGGAGAAGCAAGCTTGATGAATTTAACTCCCCTGAACCTTAAGTTCAAAATGTCCCCTATCTCTGTTCAATAGTTTAATAAGATTTTAATTAGGCAATTAAAAGTCTTTGGAATAGCATATGGTCATAATTACTGCTGTATGGTTCACTCAGGGATGAATGAGCCATTAATTACTCTTAGCTGGGTCTGGGGATTGGACTTAAAATGGGTCGAGCAGGAAAGAGAGGGTCTTTTTTTCAGCCTCCACAGTCACCAGAAATACAGACTTCTGAATTTCTATTAACTGGGGAACCGGATTGGGTTGCACCAGCTATTCGTGGATCCATTACTAAGTTTGTGCGTAAAGTCCTTCCGAAGTTGTTTTAAACTAGCAGTTTACTAAATCAGGTTGCACCTTTAAAACGTGAGAAATGTCTTAGCTAGTAAAGGCTTTAGTTATGTGTAAATCGGTCGCTAGGAAACATTTGTAGCGCGCCCAATCAAAAGCAATCAACTATGTAAACTGGAAGTACAGTTTTATAGGCGCAAATGATATATTAAACTTAACTGCCAATCTTTTGTAAGTTTAGGTATTTGTTTTACTTCTATCGACATACACAGAGAAATCTATGTTTCAGAATTATATGAAATATTCATGCAGTTTAGACTGAGTGGGAAACATCTGATTACATTTACCTTGTTGATTTGATCATTTAGTCTAATGTTATCGGCATAAGGTTTTGAAATCTAAACTGTGTTATTTTTGTGAAATGGAATTTAAAATCTTCCCAGTTTACAACATTACTAAACAGAATTGGATCAAGTGTCAAGTCGTGTGTTGACAGTATTTTAGATTAACACTTCTTCTTCTTCTACTCTTCAGTGCTAACAGATCATATATTAGCAAGCTAACGTTAGTTTAGTCGGTAAGTCAGTTTAGCTATGTAAGAGTTGCACCTGGAAGTTACTGGATGTAAATATTTAGTAACACTTAGTTATAACTAGGCAAAGTTTGAACTTCCTTCTTCCTCTTGAAGAATCACTCTTTACAGGAATGACCAAATTAGTTATTCTAATGGGAGTAATGTGAGAATACCATGAAATTCCTGTGATTGTGATTTCACAGTCACTTTGACACCTGATACTTGAGCACTGCGACGGAAGTGCTGCAATGTCTTACTCATGGATAAGTATCTTTAGATCTGGATGAGTGGTTACGAAATAACCTGAGAGGCAGCAGGACCGGTGCAGAACTGTGTCAACACCGTACTCCCACACCGCTCGCCTGGTGAATCAGCCACTCTGCCCATATGTGCGGGCCGTGTTCCTCCATTAGAGCCTCTCCTGGCAGATGATGTCCTCCACATCTCACATCTGCTCCTTCACACATCTGAGAGTCCTTCAGCGGTGTGGAGGTGTCAAGGGGGGCAGGAGAGGAAGTGCTGATCACAGGTTGAAGGCCACATCTGGGAGCATGTGACCTGGGTTTGTCTGAGGGCTGTGACGTAGGCGACCAGCGTGTGTGTACAGGTGGCTTCCTGAGATGACAGGCATGCCGAGAGGTCGTATTTATCAGTCAACACTTTTCCAGTCAACGGGCTGTGTGTGGAATCCCGGGAGCCTTGACCCCTCCTACTCTACTCGGATGGCAAATGCTAATTGTAGTGCCACCTGTTTCACCAGTATACGCAGTGCTGCTATTTATAATAGTCTTATAAGTAGGACAGTCTTTGGACAGTCTTTGCGATTCAGTGATATGTAGTGATAGTTTTACTGGATACCAGGAGCTGTATTACTGGTAGTGGGTGCTGGGAATTTCCCTGTTGGGTTAAATATAACTTCCTTTTTTTTGACATACACTCTACTGTGAAGAAATTTGACAGTGTAGAAAATACAGTGTCCAAAGGTTTTTTATAGTATATGAAATGCTCATAAATTTTTATGGGAAAGTGTTACATAGTAAATTTCTCTTTGCATTACAGGTTGAGCTTATTCTGTCAGCTTTCAGTTTCATGTTGACAGAGGTGCCTATCTATGTGAGTTTTGTTCTTATTACAACCACATGTGTACCACATGAATCTGTTCTTTTGTTGTGTGGAACTCACTCCCTATTCCCAGAAGAGCTTCTTACTGCTTCATTTAAAGGTCTCTTCCCCTCCACAGCTAATTATTTTCACTTCATGGACTGTCAAAACTATTGCTGTTACTTATATGGATGATGGGCTAGTGAGCAGTGTACAAACAGTCAGATAGTGACATCTATGTGTGCCACTTCTTTCCCACCCAGAAGCATTATGATATTTCCACTAGGGATGGCCCCCCTCACTTTTCAGAATCCTAATTTGTTACCCCCACTTAAACTTACTGTCCAGGCATCATAATCCAGTTGAGGGAAGCTCTGAGTTGATAAAAATGTTGATACAACCTCCTGGGTCGCCTTCAGCAATATAAGCTTTGTGAGTTGTGGTGAGAGCCTGTTGAACTTTTATGCCTCTCAGGCCACATGAAGGCTGCCCTAATCCTCTGATTGATGGAGGTTGTTGGGGATGGTCACAGACTGACAGGAAACTCTGTGGCCATCACTCAGGAATCAAACATCTACTCACCTTCCACTGCAATGAAATATCTGTTTTGTTTCAAAGGTGATAATGTTATTTATCCTAATGTAAAGACAGAATCTATCAAATCCAAGGCAGCAAAGGACAGTGTTCAAGAATTGACACAAGTGAGACAAGAATTGATTTTAAGAGACTAGAATTTTATTTTAATCTTGAAGTCTTGTGCTTTATTTTATTTATCTATTGATTTGTTTATTTTGGTTTGTGGTTAGAGATGTTAATACAAGAATATCTCAGTCCCTATCAGTTCTCTATTAATGAAGCTACATATACTTTTCAAGTTGAGTGGATTAATAATAAATACATTTAAGCCACATGTCTATGCTTTTGTTAGACTCATGAAATGCAAAAAGATCTATTTAATTATAATTCTTGGTTAATCTAAACGTATGTAGATAAATAGCATTCACTTAGTCTGGTTGAAGAACGCCAGACTTAATTGTGTCCTCCCACTAATAAAACCAAACCTATGCCTTTGATTAGACACCCAATGTTTTATAATCTGTGGTAAAAGTTTGACGTATGCAACGATTGTGTCAAACTGATCGGATGAGGCTGATATGTTGCTGGAGGGGATATAGAAAGAAACTCTAGAAAGATTTAAGAGGAGATCATAGACAGAGAGATGGGAGAGTATCATCCATAGCCGGAGCAAACTGTCACGTCTGTGTAGGGAGTGAAAGGGATGATTCAGTTTATGCATCATGCAGGAGAGAGGAGTGAAGTGCAGAGTTGCATATAGATTTCTGTGCTGTCAGAGGGGCCCTTGTTCTCTCACTCACGCTGAGTCGAGCTCTCTCTACGCACCTCAGTCGTCTTCAGCTTAATGCGTGCGGGCCTCTTTTTCTGACTGTCACACAAACCCAGAATTAATGGTAGCTTCACTGTTTCTTGGTCAAGTGGCGTCTCGCTTTGAATTGCTCCACACAAAGGACACTAATGATGCTTATGGCTGGCCCTCCTCGTCTATTACATGTTACAGTCCACTGACATCACGTAGGCTGCTGGCAGGGGGCATTGTCCAAAAAATTTCTGTCAGTGATTTAGAGTTTCAGAAGCAGAAGCCTCTCATAGCCTCGTCTGCTTTTGTCATCACGATCATTAAGAGTCACAGTTTCGCTGCTGTAGGCTGAAATTCTTCACTGTCCAGACATCCCTGATTATTTTTCCTTTCATAGCTTTTACAAATCTGGACCGTGTACCAGTGCTAAGGGGAATGATAGATTTTGATCTCTTTGCTCTCCTGTTGACATCTAGACTAAATGAAACGGCTTAAAAGACTTGATTTGTCCTTTGCTTCACTAAGTGTTATTCCTCCTTTTGGAGACTAAATTGACACAATGGAGTATGTCTGCCTGTAGACTATTTCTCATTGTGTGTGTATGTGTGTGTGTGTGTGTCTGCTGCTGTAGAAATAACCCTCTTTGTGTCTTGCTCTCTGGCCTTCATCATGGCCTTCCTGCTCCTCCAAATGTCATCTTCCTAGCTCAGATTTGGAGATGTCTGTGTTTGCAGCATGTGTCAGACTGCTTATTGACTAAGAGTCAGGAGCCCCTTGATAGAAAACAGAAATAGCTTCACTCGCTACCTTTTGCTATTGATTGCCATACCTCACATGAAACTGAATCTCCCGTTGGTTGCATTTAATGAGGAGCTCCCCGTGGCAACTGTAATGGAGCGTTTGCAGTTGTAACTGGGATGTCTGTATTGAATGTCCCTTCACGTCTCACTACGTCCAGTTAATCAGCATCACTGAATTGCCCCATAACTCTATTATTGGTATAATAGTTGTCTTGTGGTGGCTTTGTACTGATGTTTTCTTAAGAATTGTTGTAGGCGTTGTGGATAAAGGAGTTAGCCAGCCTGTCAACTCTTAAATGGCAAAAACCTAAAAGTTAAATTGCAGTTTTCTATATTGATTTTAGGAGATCTGAACAGCAGGCCTATGCAAACATTTAACCAATTTCCTTTGGCTTTGTTCACGTTTATCTCCATAAATTCCTCATCGCAACCGAGAGCAGGCAGAACTAAAGCCTTCTATGATCTGTGGGAATCAAAACATTTTACAGTATCAGTGGTTATAATGCATACACACCATTTCTTACCACTCGGTAATCAAACTAAAGTTCAACCAAGGAAAACTGTGGGAGAGAAACTCCTGAAATTCCTGTAATATGAGCTGTTATCTGGCTGTCACACCTTTTCATTGTCTTTAAGCTTTAACAAAGATTTCCAAGAAATCTCTGCTTTCTTTTCTTTCCTGTGAAGCGCACAATAGAGCATTTATGTGCAGTTCAGATATGGAGATTACGACTTTCAGAGCGTAAGGTTGTTTGTCAGTAACTGACACTATCAAATTAACCTGACCTGATCCTTGTGCTAAAAGACAAACAGAATGTAGTGTAGTATTCTGTTAATGATCAATACAGGGATATCACTTGCTCACTCCTCTGAACAGAAACTAAAAGCAATACCATACAATCTCAGATCTGTAGTGTGGAGGGAAAAGGTCAGCTTGAGCCCCACAGATGGAGAAAGCAGACTTTGGTTTTGTACTGCTGCACTTTTACACTCAAAATTTCAAATATAATGTAGTGTGATTGTTGCGTCGCCAGATTTTTTGTTCTGTTAAGATAAAGACTGCTGTCAGCACACTGTCAATGACTTGGAAAGACATTTTGTTAACCTAGTGCCCCTATTAGCACTGCAGCTGACACTGTACAGGATGGTGCTTAAAGTGTACCCATTATAAAAAACTATAGTTGCAACTAGCAATCATTTTTGTTATCGATCAGCCAATATTTTTTTCGATTAATTAATTAATTAAGTCTATGGAATGTCAGAAAATTGTGAAAAAAACATTATAGTTTTCCGAGGTGACATCCTCAAATGTTTGTTTTGTCTGTCTGTTTGTTTTGGCTGGTTCAAAGATAATTTACTATTGCATATGACAAAGAAAAGCAGCAAATCCTCACAATTGAGAAGTTGGAACCAGAGAATGTTTGGCATATAAAATGTCTTAAACAATTACCAAAATAGTTGCCGAATTTCCTGTCAGTCGACTAATAAATCCACTTATCCTTTCAGATCAATAAAGAACCCCACAAGCTTTCTCATACAAAGCACTAATTTGAATGTTGTTCCTTCATCTTCGCAGATTTCAGCTGAGACCCTGCGGTGTCGCGTGCGCATGGAGGCTGATCGGTGGAGGCTGTCTGTCTTGTTCTGAGGTCACAGATCGTCATTCCAACCCAGCATCATCTTCTGCAGCCCCAAAGGAGTGCAAAGGCCGTCCATTGAAGGAGCCTGGAGCTGCAGGAAGAGAGAGAGAGAGAGAGAGAGAGAGAGAGAGGGGAGAGAGAGAAAATAAACACGGCTTAAAAAAAGGCGCTGTTCATGAATTCCCCAAAAACCTGAAAGGCAAATACTGCAAGTTGGCTGGCGGTCCTGAGGAGGCATGTGGACAATAAGTATGGCTTGGCTCCGTCTCCCAGCCTACACTCTCCTCCTTATTGGTTGCTTTCATACAGCTGTCACGGAAAACGATGTCACTCCACGCCTCACCTTCTCCTACAGTAAGTCTTTATCAACTTCTTGACTGTAGAATTACTGTGACATTGCACTAACATGCTACTACTGTATGGGATGTTTCTTTCAGGTAAGGTTACATGGAGTATTTAGTCCCAAGCTTTTCTGGCATCACATATATACATCGCTCAATCACTTGAATGTAAGGTAGCAGACTCATTGGGCTGTTATTTATCAGTGAAGAAAAGATGATGTAAGCTTTGGGGATGCCCGGGGCTCCGGTTGGGGCTTTGTGAAATCCTTTTGCATGAACAGCAGCACTTGGCAAACTCTTAATAAACAGTCAAAAGGAGCAGGGCTGTTGCTTTCTCTTGCTCTGTGTAGTAGAGCTGCTGCGAGCTCACAGCTGGCCAGAAGTAAAACTTTAACTGCATAATCTGGGAACTTGTACATTATGAACGTTCAACAGAAACAGCAGCTGTTTTCTGTTTAACTATTTAATATTTAGTAGTTCTTGATTATTGTAAAGTAGGCCTATACCTACATTTTAAACTCTGACGTCCTGCCTACAGGACTGATTATGTAATTCCCAGTGGTGTCCCTATTCATTAACTGTCCATTGAAAAAAGAAAATCAATACACTTCATGTGTGTCCTTTGTAAGAGCTAAAGGGATTTGGATGGGTGAAACGGTGTTTGTCTTCCCCATAATGATTTAAAATCCATGTAAATCCGCACTGTGAATGGCAGCTCCATCAGGGTGGCTCTGTCGAGTACCTACAGGTCAGGCATAATTACAAAATGAACAGGCCTATTGTGCTGCGACTTACTGAGGGCAGTCTGACATAGTCTCCCAAGCACTGAGAGTCATTGCTCTTACATAATCTGTACTTTTTTTGTTTGCTTGCAGAATGTCATGCCATCCAGCCAGCTTATAAAACTAACAAATATGTCATGTTTCACCCTTAAAATATGTCGGGGATATTGTTAAATTAGCCTTTTGTGGAGGGTTTCTATGCAGCATGATTTGCTATGCGCTCTTCGTAGATAGTGCCACAGCCACTTGTGCCAAGTAGTGATTTTATCATCACGTATGTAATTATTCAAATTACCTACCAGTGCACTTGTTGGATGACAAGCTGGATTTAAACATGTATTGTGCCTTAGTATCTTCATGGAAAATTAAACAAAATGATGGATTATGAGATCAATGTAGGCTTTCAATGATTGAACTGCGGTTAGTGACTCACGTTCAGGCATCATTAGAGAGGGAAGATTGTGTTGATAGAACTCTTAGTAATCTATTATAGACAGGGATAAAATTTCCACTATGTTTCCAGCCAGTTTTCAAATAGGTCAGCCATCTTGCCTGTCTGAGCCTGTACGTTCCCTCATGTAGGACCTCTATACCAACAGGTAATCTCTCTCACCTGCCAGCCTCAACAAAGCCCACAGCTCGGCCCTGGCGGAGCGTTTCTCAACAACTCACGCCATCAATCACTCACTGAAAAGACGCTTCACGTTCACACTTTTCCCTGTTTGATGGAAAGATTTGCTTTCAGGGCAAGCAGCCAATGTTAAACACCACCATAAAACATGCAAAACCCATATGTCAGAAGCCTAGAAGACTAGACTGTATATATGTGCTACGGATTCAGTATAGCTGTGGCTATTTTGTGTCTATTTTAGTAATATTATTGTATCTAACCAGTCATCACCTTGTTTTGTAGTAGCAGTTATGTTGCTGTAACTTTAACCACATTGATAAGCTCTGACCTTTCCATGAGGGGTCATGCAGGAAATAAGACAGCTTTAACAACAGAGGTAATTACGACCACCATAAAACTTAACAAGGAGTGATTTTATCAGGTCCTTCTGACCTATCTGGACACGGTTAAGGGCTCATAGTTACTTCAAATCTACAAGCTGGCTTATGCAGAAAGTCTGACAAGGGATGTCTAACAGGACTAAACTCCCTGACAGACTTTAGCATATTGTTGGTGTTTAAGTTTTAGATTGTGATGTAAGGCAAAACACAAGATTCATCCTGCTGATGAAGGTTAGCGGAACCTGGTGATAGAAGTTGTCTTGCTGTGGTAATGTCGGTTCTGCTACACTGACATTTTCCAGCCTCCCGCAGAAGGGCTTTGTCACATTGTGTTTACTGTATCAAAGCAGAATGCAGAGCTGCGGGCCTCAGGGACCTGAACTTTATACAGCAGAAAAACCGCCTGGTCTCGTCATGGTTTCTGGTCCTCTCTGTCTAGATGCCAGTTAACTTGACGGTTTGCTTGCCTTAACCTCGGTAGTGTAGGCGGGCCAGAGCTGCTTGGCTGCTTCTCATCTGGTAAGATTTTTGTAGACCGACTTGCCCTCCTCTTCTGGTCCCCGCCTCTGCCTTAATGAAGAGGGTAATCTTCCATGAATAATGAATGGGGATTTGTATGTGTTATGGTGTGAACACTTGTCTGGTTCTCATTATGCGCCTATCAGGACGGATCATGGGTTCAGGGAGTAGAGGCTGCATCTGCTTTTCTCTATGCTTTGTTCCAGGCTTTAATGCAGACCATGCTGAATGGCTTAGTGTTGGAACACTATTTAAAGGCACACCTGTAAGCCGTTTATGTTGCCTGTCTTTGCCTGTTGATCTGTTCAGCCCTCTGTTAGACATCAAGCGTGTGGACAGTGGTGCTTTCATTTTATTTAGGGGCCATGCCCACTGCCACGCTGCTGGGAGTAAAGCATTTTTAATTATTTAAAAGCTGTAATGTCTAAACCAATCGAATCAACCACCCTCAAGTAATTCGAAATGACAGCAGTGTCAAGTGAGATAACAGCTTTTCAATACTGTGTCAGTGCCACATAGCTGAACAGCAGTTCTTAATGGTATGAATGCTTAAACACACTCCACTAGATCACTTGTTAAAGACCTGTTAAAGTCCATGAGAGTTCAACAGTGTGGAAAGTCATAGCAACTGTTTTGAAGATCATTTTTGTTGTGACCTATAATGTATAATGAATAATAATGTAGTGTAATGGCAATTAGCAAAAATAGTGGCCAGGGCTCATCAACATTTACCAGAGCCCAAAGTGACGTTATAACATCTGCAACAATTTTTATAATCGGTTAATAGTAATGAAAATTCTTTTTCAGCCACAAACGCCCCCAAAAATCTCAGTTTTAACCTTTGCTGCTTTTCTATGTTTATATATGATAATTAATTAAATATCTTCTGGCAATTTGAAGGTGTCTGCATTGTTTTTTGTTTTTTTTACTATTTTCTGACCAAACAATTAATCAATTAAAAAAATGACAAATTAAATAAATAAATAACAAAACAAAATAGAAAAGAATCGGCATTTTAATTGATAATTAAACAAATTTGAAGTTGCAGCCCTAATAAACTGCTTACTGGCCAGCAGGTAATAAAACCTAAGTATTCAAATTATACAGTATACAATTATACAGAAACATCTGTACATTTTTAATGTTTTTACTTGATAGCTAGATCAAACATACATTTTCTGTTGATTGACTAATCAGTTTATCAACCAATCTTTTCAGTACTGGACTGTTATGTTGATTGTACTGAAATGAACAAGAAAGCTACATTAGCTTTTTTAGCTATTATCCTGTTTTATAGATTCAACCTGTATCAGAGTAATATTAGGTGATTTATATGAATATAAACATACAGCTGTAAATACAACAGGTGGTGATTTTATGATGCTGTAACATGCGTACTCAGTAATGAACTGTATGTGTGACTGACCAGTGTCCATCTTAGTGATTGTTTAATCCATCATGACCAGACAGATCATTGATCCTGATATTGCAGACGTTTATGACACTCTGTCCAATCCACCAGGGAGCGGGATATAGATCAAACTCAGCAGACCCTGTGAAAACACTGTCATTGATTTGCACGTTCATTTTCAAGGTGTTGCGAGGACACCCCAACTGAGTCTCTGCTCCTACTGGAGATACACAGCGTGGAGTCAGGCTGGTCAGGTCAGAGTGCTGCTGTACAGTTGGAAACATGTCATGACCTCATGTACAGTCTCTTTGTTCTTGATGCTCCAGCCCTGTTCAGAGGAAGGGGTCATGGTGAGTTCCTGATGAAACAGCAGCTGGTTTACATTATTGTGGTTAATCCGGGGTTAGCTTGTGTTGCTCCCTGACCAACAGATTGCCCTCTCAACCTTTTTCATGGGAAAAGGATCCTTTAGAGCTGAGGTGCAGGCTCTTTTACAAACTACAGGTTTAATAGATTGGGAGGAAAGTGTTTTATTTAAATGTTAACAGATTAATTAGTTTCTATCCCCCAATAAACTGAACCACCAAAGCCTGTTATTGCTCGTCCCTGCTGTGTGGATACGTAATGCACATACTTTATCTCTACACTTTACAATTTCCTTGGCATTTACAGTATTTGCAGCATTTACAATATGACTTTCCAGCCTCTGTTTCCTGAAGCTGTGTTCAAAATTGCCACCAATCTCAGCATCAGCATGGGGCAGTCAGTGGAGACAATAGCCTGCTAACAAGATGCAGCCCCACAAGTTACCAATGCAAACAGCAGACTCACAGCTTGCCTAATGAATCTCCCGGTGAATTGACCCTCTTTGCCTGTTGTCTTAATGCATTCCAGATGCTTCAGTCTCTGTCCTTCAGCTTCCCAGGTCTACTCTCCCACACAATTACCCATTCAGCATCAGCTCTTAATAGCTAGTTTAAAATTACTTGGGATAATTTAGTTAGCGCTCCAGCGTGGCCTGTTTTCTGTCTTGATGTCACCAGACAATGTGAGAATAGTGGGGGTCCTGGCGATGCTCTGACAGTGACCCAGTGGGACTCCTGTTAGCACTGCAGCTTCCTGCCGCAGCGGTCATTGCTTCGCTCTCAGCAGAGGGTCTTAATCACTTCTTCTCAAAGCAATTGGATTTACGAGGGTTCATCTGTTCTATCCTGAGCAAAGTCCTTGGAAGAAGTACAGCAGGCAGATGAAGACAAAGAAAAGAGATTTGTCCCTTTGCTCGACCTGAGTGGGTTCTTCCTTACCTCTTTAAAGTATAGTTTCTGCCTTGTGTCTTTATATCCAAAGGCTTATTCTAATGTTGAGGTATCCCAGCTCAACTGTTAATCCTCGCTTTTTTTAACAAACAATTTGAATAAATTGCATCACATGTTTCCACCTCTGACATCAGGGATATATTTCACCTGTCCTTCTCTGTTGTTGTCACGTGACACTTTCTGTCAAGTCAAATGCTAAGAAATAACTGTTAGATAGTGTTCCTTAATAGAATGTGGATATCTTAAAATTGTTGCTGTCCTGTGACCATGTAAATGTCAAATTTCATGAGATAAGAAAAACAACCCTGTCTTCAACTTTATGACAAAGAATTTTTCAGATATTGCAAATGTTTTTGAAATGGTTTATTTTGCGTAAGAAGAAAACCAGAACACTTAATCCTTAAGTTTATCTGGAACAGTCAAACTCACCTCGTGTTTTACTTTTTATTTCACTGATGATGATTTTTTGTGGTGTCCGTAATGCTTTTTACTTTACTAATACTTTTAGCATCTTGACATATGTTGGTGGACCGGGACAATAATAAAATATATTTGTTTATATATACATTAATGTATATATTGTCAATGATTTCAGAATGTTAATGATGAAATTATAGAAAATATTTTTTTCTAAAATAAAAACAAAATGTCAATCTGTACGCAGATGATTCATTTCTCTTAAACTGCTGGTGTGATATTTTGATTAAAGTTAGATTAATTACATAGTGTCAAACTGTATCTTGTTCAGGTTCAGTTAATGCATCAGTATATGTTCTTGTAAGAGTATTGCTTGCCAGCATTTTTTTTATATTCCTTTAGACATGAGAATATAGGTCGTGTTTATGGACAGAAGACTGGAAATGGGGATCTGATGTCCCTTAAAGATGACCCATCATGAGTCTATTGCTTACTCTTGATCTCAATAAAGAGAGGTGGCCAATATTTCCAGGTTATCTACTGGTGAACTATGACCAGCACTAATCTTTATGTAAAACAAACTACTTAGACATTATCTTGGCACTAAAGTCAGGAGCTGTTCCTTGTTTTTAATGTTGACAATAATCTTTGTTTCTCAGTCTACCTTGTTTGCAAGGACACGTTTACGAATGAACTGATTTTGATCCAGCTGTATGGAGAGTTTGTTGCAGAATAATTTGCCACTCATATACAGTATATTTGTTTGCGACAGTGTTTTCTTGTAGTTCTGCAGAAAGTAAACAAGAACGGGTGCTTGAAATGAGGTATGCAATCGTCTGATCTCCTGAACATACAGCTGTAAGAGCTGATAAAGGCAGCCCCCTCATAAGGGAGGGCGCTGATTGAATCAGCCTGTTATAGTTGCCCTACAAAAGAAGCCACTTAGATCTCTGTCACCAAGGACAAATTACTCCTCTAAAGGGGATGTTCGGCACTTTTAATTATCCTTCTACATTTTTGGACACCCATCAGGAAATCAGCGGCAAAAATGTAGAAGGATTCCTTTAAGCCCAATATAATTAATTCCCCCTCTAAATAGATTAGCAAGCCAATCTAGGCGAGTATTTCTATCCATTTAGCAGAGTCATTTGCAGAAATTACTTTTAATTACATAATAATGGCAGTGATCTCATATTGCTTACAGCTGCCAGAGGTTGAACCACTGAGTGTGCTGTTTGTGCACTTCTATAAAGGGTCACAGAAGTGCTCTGAACCAGACAAAGCTGCTCTCTCTGGATCAGAGGTCTGGTAACGGTGATACAGGGAGGTGTGAAGTCCTCCTGCTCTGCCTGCTGGTTCCCTCTTTGTGTAGTGTTTTCATTTTACAGTTGAACAGAGGGTCATATAACTGCTTGACCTGTGACCTGTGTTTCCATCATCGGTCAAGCAGAGACAGCAAAGTGGAGAGGAGTTTAGTTTTGTTTCTTGTCTGTAGCTGTCTTAAGTTATATTATGTGAAAATTGTCTAAATGAACCATTAGTTAGTCGGAGTTCATCCAAAATACAAAAAAAAACATAGCCATGGTTTTTAGATATCTACCTCTCAAAGTTGTATCGCCTCCCAAATACAGTGGAGGTGAATTAAATTTTGTTTGTGCTGTTCAAAGAATTGCTAAATTACAATTGAAAAACTTTCCAGAAACAATGTCTCAGGACACTCAGGACAATCCACACATCTCAGTTTTCATAGGGACTTTTTCTTCTGCAGAAAGTAGTTCCAGTGAAAAATGTTGACAGCGAGGTCTGTGGATTGTCCAATGTAAAGGGCCATTGTTCCTGGAAAGTCAGGCTCCTGTTGAGTTTTTCAACTGTAATTTTTAAATGCTGTTAGCACCAAAGAATAAAATTCACTCATCTCCGTTGTATTGGGGATATCTTAAAACCTCAGCACAACAAAACAAACTACCTGCATGACCAGATACCAGTAAGGGAAAGTGCAAAGATGGGTGATGAATTAAAGGAAAAACCTTTTCTTCAGATGTTGGGTCTTTGCATTGGTCCTCCAAATTTCTTTCTTCCAAAAGATATTCCCTCACTTTGTGTTTTGTTGATGGTGGTGGAGAGTGTTAAAACAAAATCTCCCATACTGTTGGTGTTCAGTTAAGTTGAGATCAGGTGACTGTGAAGGCTATAACAAAGGTTTCATGTCATTTTTATTCAGTGACCCCTTTAGTCCTGTATTATTCTCTACTGATTCTCTACTGTGGCTTGGATTGTGCCTCATTTATACATTGCTTTGGACAAAAGCATCTACCAAGTGAATAAATATAAATGCAAATTTGCATTCATTATGTTTTTCCACTCATGTATTCAGGTCTTTCCTTTAATTTGTCACCTGTCTGTATGTCTTTTTGTAATTTGGGTGAACTGAGCCTTCATATACAATATTACTCAAAGGGTTACTTGTGTTGAAAATAACTAAGTTCATAAGTAGTAGTCTTTTGACAATGAACAGAGTTGCATACACATAACTTACTGTGGTCACTGTGAAAAGGCTTATGTGGCATCCTGATCATAACTTTTTAAATATAAAAGCACCCTAAAAATAAATCCCTCAACAACAGTGAAGCGCTTTGAAGTAGTGACCATCTTTTCTTCATAACAAAGCTTTCTCAAAGGTTCGCTTACAAGAAATTAAAGCAAGATGGACGAGAGGTCTGACAAAGTGAAGATGAACTACAGTGCAATGTTACTGTACGTTGTTCCTCTTCAGTAGTGACATGATGGTCACTTGGCTGCCCTCTCTGACACCCTCTCTCTGTGGCTGCAGCAGATACAAGCTGCTCTTCCACTCTTAAGTGCTTCCTCTGAACCTTCCTGTCCTCTTCCTCATGTACACCACAACATTTCTGGGGGCTGCATTGTCATGAAATGGCCCCTCGGGAATCAACCTCAGACAGTCGAACAACAATAGAGGGGATTCTTTAAGAGACTGTGGTGTATGCGGAGGGGAAGGTAGGACAAGTTCAAGTAGGGTACACTCATTAGCTTGTGATGTTGTTTTAGCATTAACAGTCTGCACGGTGTTTGACCTCTAGCAGTTATTCGGTCTGGGTTTTGTGGTCTCAGGACTGTGTTGTTGCTTATGACTGCCACTCACATTTAAATACATGATAACTTGTAGGGCTGCAACTATTGTTTTTCCTCACTAACTAATAAGCCAGTTATTTTTATGATTAGTCATATATTCTATATTATATCAGAAAATAGTGAAAAATGCCCATCACATGACAATTTGAGTTGAAGGTACTGTTTTCCATTCCTGTAAAATCAAAACAATGAGCTGAAAGACACTAAAAAGCTTATATGTAGTAATTGTTTATTTGAAATATGGATTAGAGCAGCTTAAAATGTTGGAGAATAGAGAACATGGGCAAAACATGATGTTAAAATATACCATTTAACAATTACCTGCCCCGCGTTGTAAACCAATAGGTCTATACTGAAAGATGATTAATGTTTTCCTGAAATTGTAAATGGAAAGCTTTGTGTGGTTGCAAACCCTCCTGGATCTCTTTAATGATACTCAATTAGGGGCCCTATTGTTTTTTCTTCGTCAGCTGTGGTCGCTAAGTATGACAGTGGTGATCTGACTCCAGAGAATAATTGTGTAGATATCCTCCTCTATGAAAATCCCTCAAAGCTTTTGTTTTGGTTCAGGCTTTGGCCTTTCTCTCCCTCTCTCTCTGTAAATCACAGTTAAAACTTGCCCAAGGCTCTGTGGGGAGGAAAGGGGGTAAGGGGGTGGGGGGCTGTACCGGCATGGAGCAGCACTCCATTTATCCTGTAATGATAGTGAAAAGGAGAGAGAACGGCCCCAGTGGGTCCATGTACAGTACGTAGACCAGAGCCTCTTGTGGTTTTACGGACAGATTTAACTACAATATGGCTCTCTGTTGCCGCGGCGATGGACTGCTATTAACATGTTTTTTTCCCGAGGGAGAGGAAGTCTCTCAACCTCCTGTACCTACCCACTGAGGTGAGGTTATACCAGGTCACACGTACTACGGGGTAGGTACAACATAGTGTGCTTATTACCAGTGCAACTTAATGACACCTTACTCTATCTGGACTGGATTAGTTTTATGCCGGAAAGTGCCATAATTGTAATTATTGCCACCAGCATCTGCGGTTTTAATCCAGTATGATCTGCCTTGAATGTGATTCTTGTAAGTCTGGAAAGTGAAAATACAGTGCAGATTGCCTCACGAGGTTGACTGGCAATACTAAAAGTGACCTTGGCTTAATATAATAATGCATTATGTTTTTGTTTACTCGCAGATTGGAAATGAGACGTGAGTTTCTTGTTTGTTTGTTTGTTTTTCTGAGGGTTTGTACAAAAGTGATTAGGGGGAAGATGGAATCGGAAAAGTGAGAGGGTTATGTATATTTTTCTTTTTGCTGAAGGGAAGGTGGTCTGAATGTTTTTGGGAAGAGCCAGGGAGGAAGTTTTCTTTTGTTTTCCGACTCCAGATTTAAATTTTTTTTCTTATGGATTTAAGGGATTAAATATTATCTCTACCAACAGTTCTCACCTTCACAAAAAGGGAAAAAAGTTAAATGTATCAAATAAAGTTAGCCCATAATTAATTTAAATTCAGCATGACTACCAGTTCACTCATTTCGGCGCCAGTAAAAGCAGATCTTTAGTAGAAAATAAAGTGATTAGAATATTTACTATTTTGTGATGTTTTCCATAAATTTGGCAATTGCTAATTCATTTGAACGTTGGATTGGTGGCTATGTGAAAAGTATTGTTCCATTAAGATGTTATGGTTTAAATTGGGGTACACCATCTTAAATTCTTTGTCCTTTTCCTCTTCCAGTTATTAATGATGAAATTAGTTGAACCAATTAATTCACTGTTATATTATTTTGAGGTATTGGGAGGGAAGATGTTGCAGTTTTTTCTGAGTCAAGAGGAGGGTCAAAAGAACATATTATTAACTCTGGGGAGGGCTTTGCTTTTTCTTAAACATGCTGTTTGGCCCCTCTACCCACCGCAGTCATTTTTGTACAGTCCCTTAGAGCAGTATCAACATTCATCTACGAACATGAAATCACATCATTGAGAAAAACAATATTAGAGGACCTCCCTCAGTAAAATAAATGGAGTTCTGTGGTCTGTTATTTTTTCCTCATTCGTCACAGGGGCAAAGGTCCTGTATCAGAGCTACAGTCACTTCAAGTTTCCATCAGCTCCCTGCTTCTGTTTATGCTGGCATGCAATTAAGGCAAGTTGTTCAAGCTGGGCCAGCAGTGAAAGCCTCCAAGCTGCTGCAAATCTGAGATACACATGGACCTTTTAAAGCTGTGATTAGGAGAGCTGGTGATTTAACCCTTGGCTTCAGTCAGGAGGTGTTAATGTGGTTGGAGAAAATCTTTCACTTACTGTAGCAGAAGTGTGGGGATTTTTCTCTTCTTGTTGTTTTCTTCTTTGTCTCTCTCTTTGATGAGGAGCCGGCAGGATATAGAAGTTGCAGTTGCACACACAGAGAGAAACACAGACACATTGATTTCTTTTCATTTGTGTTTTTCTTTTTTTTTCGGGTGTATCGAATACTGCATGAGGCCCAGATTCTTGGTTGTGCTGTAGATCTCCTGTAGTTGGTGTATTGCCCTACAAAGTCCAATAAAAGTATGAGAAGGGAAGCAGACTGAAATGACCTTGGGCGTTAAATTACATCCAACAAAAATTATATTTCTGGAGCATCCTGGTGGCCTAGAGGTCTAAGATGCTGACCATGTAGTTGCAACATCTCCTATTCAAGTCCGACCGGGACCTTTATTGCATGTCATCCACCTTCTCGTTTCCTGTCAGCTATCTATTGTGTACTGTCTAAAAAAAGGCACAAATGCCAGAAGAAATGCTCAGAAATGTTTCTGCATAGGTAGATGATGTGTCATTTAAGACAATTTATGGGTGTAATTTAGTTTTTGTATGAAATCTAAACTCTAGACAAAATTTTTCGTCAACATTAAAACACAAAATGTTACCGGGCCGTGTAGTCGTCATGAGAAACAAGACAACTCAGTGAGGTTTGCCAGGAGTGATGCTTTGTGCTAGTGTCTCTAATTAAGACTACAGTATCTGTGGTGTACATGAAATTTTATGAGCACACATAAAACATCTTGAAAATGTTTTAATTTGCATATCCAAGTGCCTTTTTGCATTTTCTACCTTCAATAGCTTATAATGGCTTTTATCAGTCATAATGTACTGTATTATATCCTCTTCATATTCAAAGTGGTCGGATTAATTCATGAGTTACACCCTCTGTCTCCTCTGTGTCTGTTTCTGTCCAGATGCGAAGGAGAGGACAACCAGAAGTTTCTCAGTTGGCGGGGTCGTCAACTATACCTCTCTCCTCCTCAGTAAAGAAGACAACATGCTGTACGTTGGAGCTCGGGAGATTCTCTTTGCTCTCAACCTCACTGATATCAGTGCGGTCAAGCTACAAAGAAATGTAAGAGCCAAACGCCTGTAAACTGCAGTATCACATACAGTATACTGTATCAATATGAATGCAGCTATAATGGGATCCCAGAGGTACAATATGAATATGGTTGTAAATATGATACGGTCCCAGAAGTCCAATGTGAACATAACCCACCTCACTTATTATACCTGTAGTATGAGTCTGACAGTGTTTCTCTCCTGCAGCTCACGTGGAAAACTCCAGAGAGGAAGAGGGACGAGTGCAGTTTCAAAGGCAAAGACCTGCAGGCAAGTGAACTGCTGGTGTAAAAGCTCAAGTAGCTACACTCAGATGGCTCAAACTGTGTTTACATGACTGCAGATTTGCCTCGTCGGGCAAGGTGACCATTGTTGCGTGGCACTTTGGAAGTGGACTCAGGGCAGAACCCTGGAAATTTCCTGTCAAGTTAAAACTTTCCATTCTAACAATGGATTTTTCCCTTCCTTTCAAGAAAACTTTTCCTCTATTACACTCTTTCTTTTGGCAGCTTACTCCACTACCAGTTTCATGTGTAAACATGTTTGTTTTGAATATTACAAATTATGAAAAAAAAGGCACAAAAAGTGGAAATTGGAGTTCAATAGTTCTAGTTTGACAATTTGTTTTGGTAAAATATTTTGCTGGACTGTGGGGAAGTCTTCAGATTGTGTTTTCTTTATATTTTTATCTTCACTTTCTAATAAGCTTCTGTAAACTACTGTGTCTTGAGACAGGAAACAAAATAACTTTTGGATGGTGGGATAAAAAAATACACCCTTTTTGAAATAATCAGTGTATTGTAATGAAAATTGGTAAAATCCAAACACAACCATTTTCATGTTTCTAATACAGACGGATTGCTTCAACTACATCAAGATTTTGCTACATATGAACAGCACTCATCTGTACGTGTGTGGAACATACGCCTTCAGCCCCACCTGTGCTTACATAGTAAGTGTTTATATGAAACGCTCACATCTGTTGCAGGGACCTGCTGTGTGCAGCTTGACTCTACCTGTGCACGTCTTGTTTTGTGAGGATCTAAAATGCTGTGTCATTCATTGTTTTGTTTTAGAAAACTTGATTACCCCTGATGCAGGACTTTTATATGTGGTGTTTATTTATTAGATTCTAGAGGAAGAGCATCTAAAATCTGATGCATGCTGCTTCCTGCCTCTCAGCTCACTTAGCAGTCTGCCTGAGGCCCATGCCCAGCTAGATGCAATATACTGTATGTGCATTATTTTATTATCTCCTGTGCCGAAGGGAAATGGATCAAAATATTTAATGCATGTAATCAGATTATATAAGAATCGACCCAGTTTGCAATCCTTTTCTACAAATCTTTTAAAACCTTTTAGAACAATCCATAACAAACATACAGGGATGACCTGTGCTTGAACTTTCCCCAAAGACTGACTGACCACCTTTTCACTGTGGGACAGACAGAGAGAGGTCACTGTCAGAGCAGGTTACAGCTCTACTTTTTAACTAAGCATGTGACATTTGATGTGTGTGTGTTCTCCAGAACACTGCAGACTTCTCGCTCGTCAAGAGCGATACTGGTGAGATTGTTATGGAGGATGGACGAAGCCGCTGCCCATTCAACGCTGAATATAAGTCCACTGCCATCATGGCTGGTAAGGTCCCAGAATGGCTGTCAGCTGTCGATAAAATCAAGCTTTGTTTAAATGTTTTGATTTATAGAAGCCACTGTGGGAATCAGCAAAGTAACCAGATACAGGTGGTTGATAAGGAGACAAATTGGGGCATAACCTCTGGATTTCATTACAGTGTATGACGCAAAAGCCCATTCCCTCGTGGTAAACACTGTGATTATGCTGGTCTTCTTCTTTATGTTGCAGATGGAGAGCTGTATGCCGGCACAGTCAGTAATTTCCAAGGAAATGAACCCATCATTTATAAGAGTCTAAGCCAAGGAACTGCTCTAAAAACAGAAAACTCACTCAACTGGCTTCAAGGTACAGTGCTTTGGCTGGAAGGCAATGCTTTTTATAATATGTTCATATAATAAAAGTTGTATATATTATTTAATATCACATCTTATATGAGATAAATGCCATTCTAAAACTGGTTGTGGCAGAGAAGTCTAGAATTTGACACCATTAGAGATCATGTAGATAAAAAGTGTTTACCTGCAATCTGTCAGAGACCCTGTTGCAAATGAATTTTCCATTTCATGTGTTGATGTCAGAGGAAATAGGGACGTCCGTCCCTGGATGCCTTTCAGTTTCATAATACTGTAGGTTGACAGTATTGTTCACGTTGCTTTTCTTTCAGACCCAGCCTTTGTTGGCTCTGCCTACATACAGGAGAGCCTGCCCAAGGGCAACCTAGTGGGCGATGATGATAAGATTTACTTCTTCTTCAGTGAAGCAGGGAAGGAGTTTGATTTCTTTGACAACACCATTGTGTCACGCATTGCTCGCGTGTGTAAGGTGAGTGATGCTTGAAGGCAGATAATCCATCTAAAGGGGCCTTTTCGCCCTTGAGCAACATCCTCTCACAACGCCTCCCCTCCCGCCACTATAGGAATCTCTTATATTGTTTGTGTGTTTGTGTTCAGTACATGCTCCTGAACAGACATATATGCGGTCGTCTGAAAGCTTCTTACAGCGTAAATATGATGAGTATAGCTCACAGTCTTTCTGGGCAGTGACGCAGGATCTCTTGTTACAGAGAAACATTCCTCTTGCATGTTTCCGTCTATTCGATTTTTCTTCTCCAGATCCTCTCCTCCTTCAGTTCTTATCATGTTTCACCAAATATTTGTGTTCAGACAGGACTCAGAAGCCAACTCAAAATGGCTTAAGATTGCTGTAGCACAAGATCCATGCACAGAAATGGATTATCACCTGCTGAAATACTTAAACCCAGGGTTTTTAAACTAAAATGCAGACCTAACACAGTACCTGTTAATATTTTTTAGGGTCCTCTCAGTTCTGTAAACATCATAACATCACCACCTATAGTATGTGCATCAGATATAAACCCCAAGGTGGTACCATAGAAAGCCCAGCTGTGAATCACAGGCCTGTTTCAGTCACACACGGCCCACAGGGTTATAGTTTCTTCATCTTCATGCAATTATCCACTCATGTTTTTCCATACATCCAATTAAAAAAAAAATCAACAGAGTTATATAAATATTAGCCTCGCATAGCCAGACCATTATCATTCTGGTATAGGGGAAAAAACACTCTGGCTTATTTCTTCAAACGAATCACAATCATCTTGGGCGGCGCTCAGCCCAGGATGCAGCGACGGTGCCCTTGCAGTGTAAACGGTAACATGCAGATAGCGGAAGAGGAGGAGAATTCTGACTGAAATAGTCGTCCAATGGCAGGCTCGTACCAACAACCTGCTTCCTGTGAGTCAGACTATATAAATATTGACTCGTGTTGCAGGGTGATGAGTTTTCTCACATATGGTTAAAATATGTGCTGAATATAAAGTATCCTGGTACAGATTACCCATAAGGAAATGAGTAATAATGTGTCACTTTATGGGAGTGTGCTTCCCAAACCAACGTAAAACAAAAAGGATTTAAAAATGTAGAACATAACAAAGCTTTAAAATGAGGTAAGTGCTCGGAAGATAGATGGTGTCAGTTCTTTTAAATAATACCACATAGTGATCAAATAAATTGTTACTTTATATTTGATCCTATCCCTATCTCTCTTATCCCTTATTTGACTTATTATGTTGGCTGCAGTCCCCTTCTTTGTTGTTTATTCAGGTGTTTAGTACACAGGTTCCACTTCATCGAGGCCAACTATGGAATGGTAAACAATGATTTGCTTGAAACAAACAAACAAAACAAAGCATGTTCTCATTTGCAGGATTGTTCAGTTTCCCAGAAATGTTCATGGCTTTCTGAACAGTCTTTTGAACAGGGGATGCTTTTACAAGGTATAATGAACGGGATGCATTTGCTTCAATTATTCAGAAGTCAGTTTAAGCACAGAGGGGCATTAAATTATAAAACTGGGTTCAGCCAGCAGGACTAGAGACTATACTGTATGTTGCTCATTATCTGCTTGGGTTACTACAATAAGTAATTGCCTCAGAAGCTCAGTATTGGTCATGTGTCATTTCCCTTCCCAACAGCGCTGCCATTTCCTCTGATTAATGTAATGCTAAAGTGGACTCAATTGAAGCTTCATGTTAAAGGGTTTCATGTACTTTAGATCATTTAGTATTTGTCTTTGGTCCTCTGCACATTTGTAAAACTGCTTATTTCCTCCAACAGCCAACTTTCATCTTGTTAGATCTATAGTTGTGAGAAAATTGGAATAATTGTTGCTATGAACTGAATGTAAACAGACAGTGTGGTAAATCCCAGGTGTTTTTGCAGAACTAAAACAGGCTCTTGGTTTGTGGAGGTAAAACATCTGTAGTCACCGTCCTGAGGCCTGTGACTCCCTGTGGAATATAGTCTGTTTTACAGTCATACATCACATACTGTAAATCACTTTCACGTTGAGGTTTAAAGATGTAGTTGCTCTCCAATTTGCACAGATATCCTGTTGTACAATCTGTGTAGCCAAATTAGTCTGCATGTCAAGGAGGTCCCGTGCCACACATCACTTTGAAGGCTGGTGCCAAAGGCGGCGAATCACAGCGGTAGTGTCAGTGAAGAAGGATTGTCGGGGAGCAATGACTCTTTTTCTCTTTCATTTAAAAGCGTTTGCCCTCCTCAAAGCCCCAAGTGTTTTGTTTTTAATCTAAGCCAGATGTGATGATGTATATTGTTTTCATGACCTAGAAGTCTGCTGCCTCAGGGCATATCTGTGTTACGGGCACAATTGATTTAGATCATTATGGTTTTACTATATGAGGTTAATGTTTTTCACTTACATCAATTGAAACAGCTTCACCTTTGGACACAGCGCTTTCTTTCTGTTTTTAGTCAAGATGAAGGTAGGCTAGATCAAAATCACAGAATTGTTTTCCTAAAATAATATAACATACAATATGTACTGTATGTTATGGTATGTAAGGAATGCCATGGCAACATACCATATGATGCACATCATTATTTCATGCCTTTTACAAGCCTGTCAGAACCCATCAAATCAAACCTTTTTTTTTCCAAAGCATTGTCAACAGTCACCACCCCAGACAGGTGTCAATCTTATATTCTTGCACCCTCTACTGGCCACATGTTAAACGGCTCCAAACCTACATTATTAATGTTGCAGGGTGACATGGGAGGTGAGAGGGTTCTGCAGAAGAAATGGACGACCTTCCTGAAGGCTCAGCTCTTGTGCTCTCTGCCTGATGATGGCTTCCCCTTCAACATAATCCAAGACATGTTCGTGGTGACGCCCAGCCCCGAGGACTGGAAGAACACTGTGTTTTATGGAGTCTTCACATCTCAGTGGTGAGGACCAACTTTCACTGCTTTGATTAACACATCACCAAAATAATGCAGTGATACCTTCAGATATGTGGTGCTGATTTGGCACACATGAGGAATAAAAATGTCTCTTTGTCTGAGATATGCTATAAAAATGTAGCTACCTTTGAGGACACCCAAGGTCCTCGAATATTTGTAGGAATTTTGGTGGGTTTAATGAATGAAGGTTGACCTCCATGAAGAGGAGTTTGAAATGTACACACACTTTACACATGTTGGTTTTTCAGGGCTGATTCAGATATTCTTTTAGACTGAATATCTTTAAATTTGGCTGTTTTTAGGCAGAAAATAAAATAAAATAAAAGATTTAGTATTCTCCGTGGTGTTGGCCTTAAAAACAACATTTAAACCATGATGTAGGGAGATACAATTTACAGAAAATATATATTCAAACTGTTAAATTATTAAATAAATTATGACATTTGGTGATTTGTTTTTTTCAATAATCAACATTTCTGAAGTGGGTGGCGTTCTTCTAAGGAAATTTGGACTTACTTAAATTTAAATTTTATTAAATGTATTTTGGCAGAGACCATGTACTGTACAAAAAACCTTCATCTTAAACAAGAGAAGAGAGGAGATGCTTTTTACCAGATTTAGCTACTAGTTACTTTCTATCTGCATTCCCTGGGCTGTTAAAGATAGTACACCACAGTATTTCTAAAATCAGTTAGGCTCTAGTGTAAAACGTCCCCTCTATAAGGTCACAGACAGCTTTCTTAAAGGTTATACCACATCAGAATGAAATAAATGATCAATCAGTATTGTTGAAATGCTTGGTTTTTTTTTGCCTTATAAGGTATAAAGGAGCTTCAGGAAGTTCTGCAGTGTGTTCCTTTACTATGGACCAGGTGGAAAAGGCGTTCAGTGGGCGATACCGCGAGGTCAACCGAGAGACTCAACAGTGGTACACATACAACCACCCGGTCCCAGAGCCTCGGCCTGGAGTGGTGAGTACCTGCCCGCCTGCTGCCCTCTGCTGGAGAACCTGTAGACACATACATGTCAGTACTCAGCAGCATGTCTTGTCAGCTGCATGAACGGGTTTCATAAGTTCCTGTCTGCTCACCAGTCACATCCTCGATTTTGACTGCCGATATCTGTCGAGCTGGCGTCACTCCCCGCCTCTCTTCCTAAACATGATTCTTATCAAATTTCTGTCGCTTTCATTTCCTGGCAGTCTTATCACAGTTGAATCACTGAAAAATCTAAGCAAAAGAACATTGAGGTGCTGTGCAGCTGCAGTTGGTGTCATTACCCAATGTGAGTGATTTCATGTAAATGGCTCGATGTGTCGCCTCCACAGTGTATCACAAACGCTGCCAGGGAACAGGGCATCTCCTCCTCGCTGCACATGCCGGACAAGGTGCTGAATTTTGTCAAAGACCACTTCCTAATGGACAGCGTGATCCGCAGCCAGCCTCTCCTGCTAAAACGCAATGTTCGCTACACTCAGATCGCTGTCCATCGAGTGCAGGCAGCAAAAAAGGCATATAATGTGCTCTTCATTGGCACAGGTAAAGGACTCCACACCCACAATCACACACAAACACACTCATCAACCTCTTTGTAGCATCCTGTGTTTCTCAACATTCACAAAGAGTTTAATCTAATTTCAAATGATACTGTGTCTTCTAGATGATGGGAGACTTCATAAAGCCAT
The DNA here is from genome assembly GCA_005408345.1 of Macquaria australasica. Classification (NCBI taxonomy): domain Eukaryota; kingdom Metazoa; phylum Chordata; class Actinopteri; order Centrarchiformes; family Percichthyidae; genus Macquaria; species Macquaria australasica. The sequence continues at coordinate 52,456 of SEMN01000437.1, forward strand.
TAATGTCAACAACAAGATGCACATCATTGAGGAGATGGTGCTCTTCCGTGATTCGCAACCGGTGCAACACATTGAGCTAGACACTGAAAAGGTATGGTGGAGTGCTGGGTGAGAAAACTAGCCCAGCTTGTTTTACAGAGCTTTCTCATGGTGTGAACAAGCTCAGTAAATGCATTTATTGGCAGTTTAGAGATTCCATGAGCCATGAAGAGTCACAGCCTAAAGCAGACCTCATGTTCAATGAGCTAATTACATGCAACTTTCTCTCAGGGGATCTGCAAACAGCTCGGGTTTTAGCAGCTGGAATTGTGGCACTTCCTGAATCCTGACTTGTCTTTGATGCTCTGTTTAGATTTATACATTCGGGCAAACAAATACCTATTAAACAAGTGTGCTGTATTTAGTTCAGGGTCAGACGAGGAAGATTCTGGATGAAATTAGTAACCCAGTGTCTGTATTTGGGGCACTTCCTTCCTGTCCCCTGCTTTGTCGTCTCTCCTCCACAGGGTCAGCTTTATGTTTCCTCTTTCTCTGAACTGGTGGAGGTCCCAGTAGCTAACTGCACTAATTATCAGAGCTGCGGGGAGTGCATCCTCTCCAGGGATCCTTACTGTGCCTGGAATGGGAGGCAGTGTGTGGATGTCAGACAGGCTCCGCCAAGCAAGTATGCATCCCTCTGCACAATAATCTACAAACAGTTTTGCAGCTAAAGCTTTTAGACTAACATTTATATAATATGTAAATATAAGCATTTGAAAATCCCAATTTCTGATTAAATATATGTGTTTCAGTGCCTGGCAGCAGGATGTAGATGAAGCAGACACATCAGCTATTTGCAACAAGACAGTGCCAAGCCCACGGTTTGCTAAACCTCCACCTACACGTAAGTGAACTCCTCTTCACTAGACTGTCATAGATTTACAGAGCAGCACTCTGTGCTGGATTTTTCCATGCTTTGCCTTTCAATGTGTTCATTGTGTCAGACCATTATTATTCTAAATTCTGCACTAGATAAGGCGGTAAAAGCTTATTTCATACAATATCTGACTTGATCCATGACTCTGCTTTGCTCTCCACAGGAATGTCTTCATGCCAGGTGATCATTATCCCAGCCAACACGTTCAAGGTACTGCCTTGCAAGCTGCGCTCTAATTTGGCTGAACAGAGGTGGAAGTTCAGTGAGAACGCAGGTCACTTCCATTACCCCAGCCCAGAAGGGGGACTAGTAGTGGTAGCTCAAGCTAACAGGCAGGAAACCTACGAGTGCTGGTCAGTGGAGGAAGGCTTCAGACAGCTGCTGGCAAACTACTGTGTGAGGGGCGAGGCCAAGCAGGAGAGCACCACCCTCACAGGCCGTTCACGTACGCCACAGATCTCCCAGGAGGAGTTCATCATCCTGCCAGGAGAGGCCCGCTCACCGCAGATCAACACTAAGACCTACTGGAATGAGCTGATAGTGGTGTGTGCCCTCCTGGCGTTTTCCCTGGTGGTCTTCTCTCTGTTTGTGGTCTACAGGAACCGCAGCCACATGAAATCCATGCTCAAGGAGGGAGAGTGCCCCAGCATGCAGCAGAAGAAGCCCAGAATAGTGGGGAAACCGGCTGAGAACTTGCCGCTAAACGGTAACACAGTCACAGCGTCTGTGTCAGATCACAAGGGCTACCAGACCCTTAACGACAACTACATCTGCAGCACTCCACCGCACGAGTGCTCGTCGCCCGACAACAGCAAGAGCTTCTCAGAGTCGGAGAAGAGGCCTCTGAGCTTGAGAGAGAGCCATGTAGAGATTTCCCCCACATGCCCACGGCCACGGGTCAGACTGGGCTCTGAGATTAAAGACTCTATAGTGTGAGGCTGGCTTCATGTTACGTGGAGTGACTCATTTAAAACTGAAAGGAAAGAGTGCACTTGCTGAGAAAGACAAAACCCTATAAGAGGGAAAACTGAGGAACGTCGCGCTCTTCATGGAGAGACATTTCATTACACAAATTTGCACTTTTTTGTTTGTTCTGTCCCTGTGGTCAATGTACATTTCATTTTATTTTCCTCTCACTCCCTTTTACTCAAGTGCATTCGAAGGACGCTGAAGAAGTTCCAGTTTGCCTTCAGACTTTTGATGCTTTCACGTACGGCTCACAGGAATGTAACAAGCGTAGAGGTGGTGTCACAACTATGATAGAATTTCATAGTATTGCCGCTCAGTCCGTCCATAAAATCTGCTGGTAGTGCTTTGAAAGGCAGAGTGGTATTCAAACATGTTCCCACTAACAGCTGACGCAGTGTTTGCTGTTTTATTCTGTCATCTGGTTAAGAGCCTTCCCTCTGCTGAGGCTATGCACTATGTACTGTTCTGTAGCAAAGTAAACACTCACACCAGAATATACACTAACAATCCAGTGGCAGGCAATACAGAAAAAAAAAAAAGTCCTGTCATAGATTTTTTTAGATGCATTCACAGAAGTGTACTCATTGTTTTTGCGTAAATATAACACAGCAACAGAGAAAGAATTCAGAGAAGAAGAGTTGTTCAAAAAAGTTGATCAAAAAGAGACCATTATGTATAAAGTGAAATAACACACAAACAAGGAATCACCTCAGTGGAAATGTCGTAGAAACTCTTACCACCTCAATCACTACACACCAAAAAAAATGAATATTATATAGTCACAAATGAAGACATATTATGCTTCTTTTTTTTTTTAAGTATTGGTATTATTAGTTGATACAAATATTCCTCCGTGGAAGCCTGACTTTCGACAGGGTTTTCTGTCACCAAATGTGATAAAGGGAAAAATCTCATTCCAGGTATTATCATGCTGTTCTTCGTGAGATAGGCAGTCTATGCAAAGCAAACAATGTGAAGTGGGGTAAACACCAAGAAAACCTCACCCCGAGACTGAGTAAGCACAAAGGTGTTGGCGCTGTTAATTACGTCAGGATAGGTGGCACTGCAAGCAAACACACACCCACATACATACACACATTACACACACTTGCTCTCATTACACTAACTCTGAAGTATGCAAGAGATTTTAGCCATTTTGGTGTATTTTATGGAGGAAGATTGGCCAAATGTTTCTTTTACAGAGAGACACTTTTCATAGACATTCTGTAATGTTTTAAATATAATTCACTATTCTCAAAGGGAAATAATAATAATACATATTTAAAAACTACACCTATTCATAATCTGATTCAAATATCACACATCTGTATAGCCTCAACTTTGATATACATATTAATTGATGAGTGTTAATGAATGGAAGAAAATGCCCTCTGCTTGCTTAAATTGCTTTAAAGGCAACCATAAAGGCAATAATTTTCATTCTCATCCAGTAATAAACATCTTGACGAACCATCTCCTTATTCAGAAATAATTAATTATAAACCACATGATCCACCAAATGTATGAGTCGGATGTTAGAGGAACTTGAAAGCATTTTTCATGTCATGCAATATATTTGGAAGTCTTACTTGAGTTTGGCTCTAGTGTTGTTTAATTCGGTCAGCAAAATTAAAATTTCACAAAAATGCAGGAAGGCATACTGCTCGACTCAGAATGCATAGGATTTGCACATGATGTTGAAAAGCCTTAGTACAATGCAGGTTATGGATTTGCTAACAAATCTGCCTTGGGGAAAACGGATAATGCCTTCTGAAACAATAATCAAGAGATGTGCCTCTTGGGATAATAAACTAACCAGGTAGTAGTGCTGTAGAGTCGAATGCTACACTGTAGGTGTGACAGGACTGCCCGTGCTCAGAAATGAGAGAGAAAACATGGATTTAATACTGTCAACATTGTACAGTATGTGCTCATGAGGTGTTTTTTATTTTACTTTATTTTTTGTTATGGTGGCTTCAACCTCAGTCAGGGACTAAATTGTATTCTAAAACTGTAGTACACAAATAACCACTGGCTGATTTTTAAATATTGAATTATAGATAAGCATTAGTATTACGTTACATTTCTTGTAAATGGCACCGCAGAAAGGACAAAGACTGGTCGACTCTAATCAATCATGCAGGATGAAAGATTCATGCTTTGACTGTTATTAAAAACACAAATGGCAGCTTTTGGTGAAGTAGCTGTCATCGGAACAATATTCAATTTGCTAAGTGCAGAACAAATATAAAGTGGCAGTGATTTAGTAAAATATGTGCAGGTACTGAACATGCTTTTATTTGAATACAAGCCTAAACTATTAATGCCACAGTGAAAGTATCGTCTGCTCTCTCTTAATGAACCACTATAGTCTGGCCTTCTATTTGTGACCGTACAAGTTGCTCAGACTCGTGTCAACATGTAAGTAAAAAGAGTTTTTATGTAAAATTGTTTTGTAAATTCAGCTGCCAATGTAAAAATATTGTGAATTGTATTTTTTTGTATCATACATCACTACTGTTGTTTTTCTTTTCCTTTTTTGTATTGTATATAAAAAGCACTTTATTTTAATTTTTTCAAATAAAGATCAAATGGATAATTTTTTATTTAAATGGCTCATGATTTTATTAAGTAAACCTCATGATGCTGTTTTATGTATTTATGCAAAACAGCACTGCTTGGCCACAATTTTGAGGGTTTTTAATTGTATTATTATTTTTTTTTTTTACTGTTTTAATCTCAGGGTGGAGTCAGAAACACACACTGCAAACCCAGAAAGAAAGAGGAGTGTGTCTGATAAAACTCATAAAACTCTCACATGCACCACACACCTTAAAGGCAAACAGAGGCAAGCACTTGCATATCTGTTGGGTTTCTATTGTATTATAGCTCTACTGCACACAGGGATGACATCTAACTCAGGCTGAAGCCAAGTAATAAACTCAAGTTGCTGCAGTAACTCATAGATTCCAGGTAGGAAGCGGCACATAGGGTCTATTGATTCGGATGATACCCGCCTACACTGAGATCTGGACCAATGAGTGCCTCTTTAGTACCTGCGAGACCTTCACTGAGACTTTAACAGAGGCTTTTAATTTGGCTGACACGCCGCAGAAGTCAGTTAATGAGAGAAGTAGGGTTGAATTTTAACTGTCACATTTTATATGCTTTGCATGTGTTTTTATTAATTCAACTATGGACCGACCGAGTCTTCGGAGACTATTTTCTGCTTGCGATGTCGACAAGTCCGGCAAGATTGAGTACCAGGACTTCACCGTTGTGTGCCGGGAGCTCAACGTCCCCGAAACGGAGATCAAAACGCTGTTCGACAAGTTCGACCCGGACGAAGACGGATACATCGACTACAGCAAGTTTTCGTCCAGGTTTCAGGAGGTTTCAGAGACTTTGGACCTGGCGTCTTTCGGAGCTGGGTCGTCCCAAAACCAAGGCTGTCCGTGGGAAGAGTTTGTGGGCAGGGTAGATGCGGAGTCTCTCCTCTCTGAAAGGTAAACTCACATCCGGCTGCCCACCGTGCGTCAACAAGGATTTAGCTAACGTCAACGGCTGCGCGGGGAACCCGTTCCTGGTCGTTTTTATCTTCATTTCGTTAACTATAACATGGATTTATTACGTTATTTTCATTATTTTCAAGCGTGTCGGATAGTCCAGGTGACTCATAAGCCGTACACAAAAGATACACATCATGGCTCCCTGGTTTACGTTAATTTGATAAGGGTTCAAGGGCTCTGCCCAGCGGCGCAGATTAGCCCAGCCATAACGTTACAGGTGTGAGAACTGTCGGTAGTTTAAAGGGTAACTTGACACTAAATCCACTTTTTTTTTGTTTACATGTAGGCCTACTGTCACTTTATTTTTATAATTACACTGTTTTCCACAATGGTCTGTCTTCAGAAACAAAATAAAGTCCACTTACTAGCCTTTTTCTGAGCTGCAGTACGGAGTTAGCTCAGTTGGTCCTGTGCTCACTAACCAAACTCCATTGTTTGATGAAGATGGTGAGATGCCAATGAAAGCTCCGGAAAAGGCTTGTAAGTGGACATTGAGTTAAGATTTTTTTTTTTTTTTTTTGTCAAACTACTGTTAAAACAGTTTAAGAGCTGTGTTGATTTAACTCCATTTACTTATATAAATGGGGTGGACAAAATAATAGAAACACCTCTCAGTATAATGTTATATAATTCAACACCACCACAAACTGCAGCCTCCAAAATGACCTATAAAGTTAAGTATGATTGCACTGCATTAGTTTTAGCTAGGTGCACCTAATAGCTGGCAACTAAGTGTATTATGTTCAGTGAGCGTTTTATCTTGAAAGTGGTTACAAGTGGCCATGATGGAGAAGAGAAAACTACAGAATGTATGGAAGGTAATTGTTGACAACAAAACACAAATTCAAGCTGTTGAAAAGTTGAGTGCCATGGAAAGATTTGGGTTTTTTTTATCAGCAAATCTTGGTTTTTGTGGCATATTGTTTTCTCCAGTTGTTTTGGCAGATCTAACTACATGAGAATGAGAGACTGTGCTCATTAAAATGTTTTGCTACCTGGCTGTTCAGGTCATATACTATATATTCACAGTTACGTCTATAAAATGATTAGGGAGCTTTATGCACATCCACCTGTTGCTGAACCAAACGGCGTGATGCTAATGATGATCCTGCGTGGGATTTAAACACACAGTCATATTATATGTTGTTACTGTGCAAATATTTCCAAATTTGGAGGTTTTTACATAACCTTTTAATTCTACATTTTGCCATAATATATCTGAGCACACTGCTTCTGTTTTACTTTTACTGACTTTTGCAACTAGTGTAAGTAGATGATATGTGGTGAAAATGTGAGTGTTTCAACATACTGAGCATAGAGATGGACAATGGATCATGTTGCATGATTGGTGTGAGAAGTTTTGATTGTTTTTACCCACTATGAAACTACCACCTTAAGCAGCCACCCTTCAGGCCCTTGGGGGGTGAGTATTTTATACTAGAAAGATAGATTTTGGGAGGAGTATGACACTGAGACAACTATTTGTCCACCTCCTACAGTCTCAGGGAGCAGCTGGCTGATCTTTACCAGGCCATCCACTCCTCTGCAAACGTGAGTCTGCTTCCGCAGTATGAGGAAATCATCCAGTCTCTGATCAGTCAAAGCCTGGACAACAGACTAGAGTGTGAACAGCTGGAGACCAGTTTAAAGCGGTAAGGACAAATGTCAACGTTTTCCTATGTGGGATCAGTACAGTTCAGCACATCTGACCTGTGAAATGGAAAGGTTATGAAATAATGGACCAATATTTAAACAATAAGTCACATTATATAGTTGTGTTAATGATGATGGCATTTCAAAGTGAATGTTTAAAATTGAACTTAATAGTTTTGTAGAATTTATTAAATAGTCATAATTGTCCTTACTGTAACCAAACTGCCTGTAGATTTGTTTTGACCACAGGGCAGTGGTGAACTGCTGCCCTCTTGTGGCTGTGAACCACATAGATGGTGGATAAACCCAGGACCTGTTTTCCCCAGGCAATGACTAGGATTAGCTGCATTAATTGATTTTAGCCCACGAGACTAGACGGCAGAAAAACGTCAAAAGAAGCCGCCTAATACACAACTGACATTATTGCCTTATAGTTAACATGTTGGCAAACAATTGCCTAGTTGCACATCCAGCAGACATCCAGTTGTATTCACTTGGAGCCATGTTTCTGTCCACCAGAAAAATGTTAAATTCAGTGTCCACACTCCTTTTATCCTTTTTATGTTCTGGTCTCCACCAGCCCCCAAGAACAATTTGTCTACAGCTGCTAGAGGTTCAACTTTCTTTATCAGCTAACCGCTAACTTTGGCTGTCTGCCATTTGGTGCTGGACACGTAGCTGCTCGGCAGAAAAGAGCTCAGAGGTTGATGAGAGGAGCTCAGACTTAAAACATGCAGTAATAGTTTCTAATTATCTTCAATGTTAATGTCAGTTGTTATTGGGCTTTTCTTGTGTTGCTGCAATTTAATGTGCCACCTGTCAGCTAGCTCACTATACTGACACAGAAATTAAAGCATCTCTGGAATATGTTAAGTTATTGGTAGGTCGGTATCAATGGCATTCACAGGAAGAGATCCACCAGCTCTTTGTCTTGGGTAGCAAATTGTCCTTTTTGAAAGGGAAATAATATTTCCTAAATTAGGCTATACCAGTTTATTAATACAGTGGTATAATTTACCACTTTTTTATGTTTATGATTGATTATACGCATTTTCAAGATCTAAGATACTGCACAGTATTTTCAAGATTGACAAGTCATATGAGCTTTATCATGCATGCTCAGATACAGTATTGTTTTCTGTCATATTGTCCTGAGGTCAATCCTGTGGCAGCAGAGAAAAGATGCATGATGTTAATTTAAGATTTTTCACATTTCTTCATATTCAAGCTGAACAATGATTGTAAATACTGTAGGTTGTATTTTAAAGGCTTAAGGAAGATGTGAGTTAAGTCTTTTAATAGTTTCCTTTTAAATCTGTGAAGTGGTCCCTCATGTAGAAGCCTACCTTGAACGACTATTGAATATCAGTCCTAAACATGGGATGGAAATGCGTGTTTTTGTTTAGTGTCAAAGCTCTTTTCATGGTTCAGTAGCTACACGACAGGAGAAAGGTGACATTCCTTATTCAAGGAAGTAGGAAGATAAATGTGCTGCCCTGCCTTGTTCTTTTAACCATTGTACAAACTGGATATACTCCTCTTTTGTACCTACATTTCCACTATCTGTTGAAATAAGTAGACCTTTGAAATCTTGACATAAAACTTGCACTAAACTAAAATAAATCATATGTGAGCTCTTACTGAGAAATCTCACTGACAAACTTTAGTACACCTGTGGAGTCTGCTTTTCAAAGGCCGTCCCTCCCTCGACTCTGGTTGGTTCACGTGTTGTCTGACGAGAGCAGAGCACTCGCAACTGCAGCACGTTTGAAGTCAAATAGAAGTCAGGTAGAATTGACGTATAGATAGGTGAATGGCTTCTTGTTTTTATTCCCGCTGTATTCATCTCTTGTTGGAGAATCTGCTTTGGCTGCCGGCACAAACTCAAACGTACTTTTCTGTTCAAACAGAGCCGAGGAGATGAACAACAGTCAGCTGGCAGAGCTGGAGGACGATATACAGCAGCAACTTGCCAGATCAGAGGAGAGGGTGAGAGATGAGGTAAGTGTGATACCTACAGTATTTATAGTGGACGATTGCTCCTGTGATTTACTTTACAAGTTAAAAGTATCAAACCAGATGAATTGGCTGTCGTATAAGCAGCTGCATTTAATCAATAAACAGAACACAGAGAAATGTGTTTCATTTCATAGTAAAGTGAACATTTCTACACATTCTTCTTTGGTTCTTGTGAGCTACCTGCATATTTGTGGTGCAGCACACTGCAGCAGGTTACACGTCTCCTCACAAAGAGCTCTCTGTAAAGTCAGATGAAAGCCCCTCTTCAAGGCCCGAGCCGGTCTGCACCTCTCAAATGCTTTGGTTTCATGTTTGCAGGAGCGAAAGAAAATGGAGGGAATTTTGGCGACCATGCAGAGGAAGCATGACAACGCAATCACAGACCTGCATGCAACTGTGGACAGACTCTTGAAGGTAGGTTTTCCCACACAGCATGCTGAAAGACAGCACAAAAGCTCCTGCATATGCAGCTCTGGCTTAATTTGCAGCAGACAGACAGACAGGCAGTGTTTTCCAAATTTGTATTACATTTCTTTAGGTGACCTTTCAAAGAGCACCTTTTAAAGACCTATTAAGACCTAATATCTTGCATCCACATACAGTACATCTATAATGTTTCAAGATCTGGCTGATGGCAACAAAATGCATCTGAAATGTCTCCCCAGTCTTAGATTTTACTTCTCTACTCACATTAGATATTGCGGCAAAATGTGATGAACTGCTAAACTAAAAAATACACAGTTGTGGTTAGCTACACAGTGAGAGGATTGTGGTAGCGATTTGCATACTGGATAAAAGTACACAGGAAAATTCAAAATGACAAAAAAAAAAAAAAAAACTTGGAAACAAAGATGAGAGAGATGTAACAATGTGGAATTAGAATTAGGGATTCTGCTTGGATGCAGTTAGTGCAAAGACAAGCATAGAGGGTAATGTTTGAGAAAAAGCTGTACGTATACAACTTGTATACGGTATGAGTTTGGCTGTAATTGACATGTCTGCATCTGCAGGTCTAACTGCGACTGCTGTTACTTTCTTTGCCAATAGATGGAACTGCGGGTCTGGAAATGCCAGTCTTTCTTGTTTGTTTTTTATTAAAACACATTGTTAAACAGTTTTAGATGTTGATAAGTCAAAGTGCTCGTGTAAATGTCTATTCTCAAGAGCCAAAAGGACTCTGAATTCAGCCAGTCAAAGGAGGAGGTGGTCAGACTGAACAGACAAATCGATGATCTCTCACAGGTAAGTGATTTGGGAAGTGATTGTTCTAATTGTTGTATGTTGTTGTATAGAATTGTTCCAGTTATTCACTAAATCACCTCGCAGGAAAATGAGCAGCTGCGGGCGTCTTTGCTGCACGCCCAGACAAACATCGCCATCCTGCACTCGGAGCTGGACAAGCTGAAGAACATGTACACAGACCAGAAAGCTCAACACCAAAGGTGAGGCACCGTCCTTAAGCCTCAGCTCAGCTCGTGTCCGTCTACGCAAAATGTGATGCAGCATCCAGTACAGCATGTGGCTTGCATTTCTTTACAGAGAAACGGATGATTTGAGGAGGATGGTTGTGGAGTACCAGTCCTATTCCAATCAGATTCAGGTCCTCCAGTAAGTCTGTCACTTGATCAAGCTGTCTAGTGTGGATATTCAGTTAGGGTTTTTTTTGTTTTTTGGTGTCTTACTCAAGACAGCAGGGATTGGTTAGTTTCAAGCAGGCTGACAGATTTAGTTAATAATGACCTTTCTTTGTTTTGAAGGTTTGGTTCACCAAAATGACAAAAATCCTATTTCCCATTTGTATCTAGCCAGGCAGATAGTTTGGGTTTTAATTGCTCAGGTTTTGAGGTATCTGTCTCTGTGATTTCTGTTACCAGCAAAACACAAAGGATGTGAGTTGAATTTTGTTTGTGGGGCTCATTAAAAATTAAAAATAGGCACTAAAATTCAAATTTAAAAGATACATCAGCAATATGTAAAAAAAAAAGCAATATGTAAAAAAAAGTCCTGATTACTTAAAACAACCCACAGACCTCACTGTAAACTGCTTTCTGTAAAACATTTCTTTAACTGCCCCCTATTTAGCATTTATAAGCAGTATATAAACATGTAATAAATGGTTTATAACACACTATAGTGTAGTTCTAAGCAGATATAAATGTTTATTAATGTATTTTTCAACAACTATAATTCTTGTGGGCACCCTTAAGCGGAGGCTTTTGTATAAACAAATGATTAACTGCAGTTAGTAAAACACAGTTGTAATAATATAAAATGTCTTCATACTGTAGGAGAAATTATAATTATTGACAAATACTGTACATTAATTAATAAACCCCCTAGATGTCCTTATGTCTGCTTACAACTACATTATAGTGTGTTATAAACCTTTTTATTAAATGTTTAAATAGTGCTTATAAAAGCTAAATAGGGAGCTAAGTAGCCCCTATGTTGGGAATATTATTTTTCAATTTATTTGTCATTTGTGTGAACCAGCCTTTTAACATACTTTCATTACCAGAAGAACAGAGTTTAGTGTATTTAGTGGAGAGCGCAGATTATATTAGGCACATAGTAAAGCAGTGAAGGTACACTAATTTGACTTTTGAATACTTTTCTGGGCTCTTTTGGTGTAAATGTTTTCTTACTTGCCATCCAGGTTAAGTTAAACCAAATCTAAAGCAGCCCTTGAATTGTCACTACAACTCGTTTACCACACACCTGTTGTATGAAAGTAAATGTTTGTTCATGTATCTGACCCTGGCTTGTGCTTCCTTGAACACATCATTAGGGAAACGAACAAAAAGCTGTATGACAGTAACGACGGGCTGCGCTCTGCGTTGGCCAGTGAAGTGGTTGCAGCTAAAAGGAGGGTGAGTCCCTTGTTTGCTGATGACAAATTTCCTCATACCCACTGGCTCTACGATCAGATAGAAGCTGACAGCAAATTGTTTTCACTAGTTCAAGTGTAAAAGCAGTTTCCACCCTGACATTGCTAATCTGCTCAACAGCTGTCTCCCCAAAATGAAATCCCAGCCCGAAGGATGAAACCCCTCCGACAGAGCACACTCAACCACGGCAGGTATATAAAGTTTTTACACACCTCAGTGAATCTGCGGATTGATCTCTGCGAATTAAATTGTCACAGCTAAAGCTAAAGTGTGTGTCGGTGCTTTGGTGCAGCCCAAAGCCGGATCCCAGCAAAACGACCTACTCTCATGTGGCCACCTGGGCTGATAGGTATCTGGACAGTGGAGTCTCCCTGCCGATGGACACAGCCGAGAGCACAGGCAGCGATTATGACAGCGATGACAGTAGGAGCTCGGTGGAAACGGTGCACCACAGTTACTCGTATGTCCCGTCTGATGTGGAGGTCAGAACACACATCAGGTTCAAATAGTGGGTCAAACAATGCCAGCATGCTGTTGAGCTGTGAAGACTTTAAGTTAGTATTTTCTTTGTCTGTTACAGATATCAGAAGTGAAATCTGAAGTTGCAGTGTCAGTGGCTCCTAGCAGGGTGAGCTCCATTGCGTCATCCCTACGAAGACGTTTGTCTGCATTTTCCACAAAGGTAAAATGGCTTTCTTCTTTTCTCAGCATCATTTCACAACCTTTTGGGTTGTGACCCCTCAAAGCAAAGCTATTTCCACGGTTACATATGTCTACGATTTCAGACGAGTTTAATCAAAGATTGATCTTTTCCCTGTTTTAGTTGAACAGTCCCAAAGAAGTAAAATGTGCCAGTTATTTACAAGAATATAATGAGCACAAGTTTGTGTTGCAGAAATATGTTTTTTTCTGCTTTCCTCTCCTTCTTTCTTAATCATCTCATGACCCCTCAGATTTATATTGCGGCCCCTTCTGGGGGTCTGGACCCCCAGCTTGGGAACCACTGATGTAGCACTATCATCAGGTCAAATTTTTATTTGTCCAATACTTTAGTTTATGACCAAATACCTGCAAAACTAATGACACTCCCATCAGCCTTTGTGTTTAGAGCTAATTTGCACGTTACCATGCTAACCTGAGATGTTCAATATGGTAAATATTATGCTGACGTTAGCATGTAGCATTTAAATGAAGTGTGTTTCAGTGTTTTTCAACTACATGTTGAAATGTGGTTATTGAAATGCTGTAAAAACAAGTCATATAAAACTTTGACATTTAAAAAACTTTCAACCAATCATTTTCAACCATAATTTTTCCTGATTTAAACGTCTTTTGACCTGCAGATAACTAAGTAACTTTGACAAAAAGAAATCCACTTTTTTAGGTTTTTCTGTTTTTTCTGGAGCTTTTAACCACATCTCACGGTTTTCATCAGTGGATGGAGATTGCTAAGTTGTCATTACGAAGTGTGTAACTGCGGTCATGTGATAACCGCTGGCTGTATAATGGCAAAGACTGTGAGATGTGACCGAAGGGAAAACAATTAAGTGGACCTTGAGTTTAGGCAAATGACTTATTTCAAAGGTCAAGAATAAATATTCACACTCAACTAAATAATAAATCCACAAACTAAAAGAATTTCCACATAAAGTTATCTTTTGTTCCATTTACGAAGCCTTCAGAAGCAGACATAGAAGGAACTGAGGAACCTGCTCCGATGTACCGTCTGGTTTTAGCTGGAGACGCGGGAGGTGGAAAGTCCAGCTTCCTGCTGAGACTAACGCTCAACGAGTTCAGAGGAGACATTCAGACGACGCTGGGTGGGTGCCACAGCAAACGCATCACATTTAATCAAACACTGACGCATTCTTGATTTCAGACATTTGAATCTGCTTTTTGGCTCTCAGGAGTCGATTTCCAAATAAAGAGGATGCTAGTGGATGGAGAGAAGACGAGTCTGCAGATATGGGACACGGCTGGACAGGAGAGGTGCTGCATTGACTCTCATAGTGTTTCTCAAAAAAGTAGCCACAGGAAAAACATGGTGTTATCAATTAAAACTGTATCAACAGGTTCTTTTTATAATGACTCAAGAATGGAAAATAAACTAGACTAAAAATAGTGTTGTCTTTCTTTTTACTGTAGGTTTCGAAGTATTGCCAGGTCCTATTTCCGTAAAGCTCATGGAGTCCTGCTCCTCTACGATGTTACTTCAGAAAGCAGCTTCCTTAACGTCAGAGCGTGGGTGGATCAGATTCAGGTAATTCTGGAAATAATGATTGACAAATGTTGAATGAATGACAAAGAATTATTACTCAGCCAAAAAGCCAGGAATATATTTGACAATGTCCTTTGTTTTTATACAGGATTCAACAGAGGAGAAAATCCCCATGTGTGTTATTGGAAACAAGGTGGACCTCCGAGAGCAGCTTCCACAGGGAAGCTGTGTGAGCAGTTTGCACGGGGAGAAGTTGGCTAAGGTGTGTAACTTTTCATTCCACCTGATGACAAAATGTTTATACAAACGCCCCGCCTCCCAGGTGTCTAAATAAACTGACTGCAGGTCACTGACTCAGGTATGTTGTTGCTTTGCTTGCAGGCATACGACGCCTTGTTCTGTGAAACGAGTGCCAAAGAGGGAACCAACGTCGTCGAGGCTGTGCTTCATCTAGCGAGGTAGGAGGCCAGAGACGGAGCTTGAGTTTGAAGTATTTTCCTTCACAAACCATGGCAACACTTAGACTTGTTTTCCCCTTTCCACAGAGAGGTAAAGAAAAATGTCAAACTGAGGCGGCAGTCAGATTCTCAGGTCAGACTGAGTCCATCCAACCCAAAGAAGACTCTTAACGCCTGCTGTGGACTCTAGGTGACTGATATCAGTAGATACGATGGAGCAATGAAGGATTTTTATGTTGTGTTGAAGAACATTTTCTTACATGTTTTAGCTTTTGAAATATTGAACTGTCGAGCCTTGAATATATTTTCATAAATGTTAATTCTCTGATCAAAATGAAGATTTCTATTGTTGGAAAATTGCACAAATATAAATGCACATAATGTAATCATACATATATTTTTCTTAGGTTTTATATTTGTTAGGTAGTTAAGTAAATAAATAAGGAACATCGATGCCTCAATTGAGATTAAATGGTTAAACAGAAGTTAGGAAATGGTTTTTTCAGAAAGAAATTAGCAAGTCTTTTTAAATTAATGCACTTTTTTTTCGCTTTGAGAACAAACCTCTGTGAAAATCAAGCAAAAAAGACAAAGTACATTTTTGAAACATTTTTATTAAGCGTCAGTGTAAGCAATATTACATTTCACTTTCAGCACCTTCATTTATTGGAGCACTGATCAAATATTTCTCATGTTGATAGTGTTATTTGTTTGCTAAAATTACTCTTTGTAGTTTGGTTACAGTCAAAAGTTCCAGGGCCACTTATTTTTTTAAATTTTATTGAGTATCTGTGATACCACAATATTTTCCAGGACCCTTTTTTTTTTTTTTTGACAAACAGAAATGTAATCCCTTTTTCCAATAAAACAGACATAACTGGGAAGATGACTGTTAGAAACTTCTGTCTTATCGATCAGCAGAAATCTCTCTCTCATAAATACTGTACACCTCTCTACCATGTGACACTCCCTCTTGTGTCTTCGCAGTAGAAAACTCTTTTCAAATGAACTTGACTAAAGGGGACTGGAGACCAAACTCTGCACCTGCACATGATGACGATGATGATGATTTTCAAAGTGCTTCCTGCAGATTTCAGTTTCTTGCAGTCAGAATCACTGACGTCACTAAGCTGCCCAAGGCCACAACCAGAGCTCCGAGTATAAACTTCCAGGAAAGTCCCTAAAACACAACAACAAAGACAGTCAGAATCCAGTCTGTTGGTTGTCAGAATAAATCACAGTGGAGATATTTCTGTTATGGCTTACAGACGGTTTCTTCTTGGAAGGAATCAGAAAAGGTGTGATATTGTCTCCAAGCATCTCCGCTGGTTTTGCTTTCCATTCCTGAGTATCTTTGCCTTCTGATTGCCTTTTGACGAGCTTAGATAACTCGACGTGGATCGCCTAAATAAAAGCGGGAAGAAAAACAAACATCCTAATGTTGGAAAGGAGACATGAAACCTTTTTATCTTGAGAAAAAGGTGAAGTTGCAGTTTTAAAAATGTCCAGCAGGTGAGAGCAGAGGTCTGAAACACAAAGCCTTATAAAATAGACCACAATGACTAAGGCCAAAAATTTAAGAAACCAACAAATCGTAATTTTTAATTTTGCTTTTAAAATGCACTTTAAACTTTATCCCAAATGTCCATGCAAATGACTTAATGTCATATTTTGTAAATACACCCATTAGATTCCTCATTGGAGGATGTAACCTGCCATAAGATGCATTAAAATAATAGAAAACAATACATGCATTCTTGTTTGCGGTTCATAACTACATGTGCGTCATCTTTTTTGTGTCCAGACTGCAGCACAATAACTTTCTCACAGAGCAGCTAAATCAGTTTTCTCCACAGTATTTAATCCAGCATTGAGACAAGGGTGTAATTACCAAAGCAGCAGATATTTTCGTTTTGTCTAGACAAGACCAGACATATTTGTGACGGTGGCAGTGTGCCCTATAGGTCAGGTCACTGTAATACTGGAAACACTGTGTTGCAAACAGCTGATGGAAATGTGCTCCTCACACTTCATAAACTGTTCCGAAACAAACCCAGCCTGCGGTGAGTGAAACCAGTGAACTAAAATAATGTTCATAAACTGCGATTATTGTTCATTTTTGTTGTGATGAACAGCACACCAGACTGGTTATCTTAATTATACAGCATGGCGTCCTGGCTCTCTTACCTTCACTATACTACTTTTGGAGCGCTGGGTTTCAGAGCGACAATATTTAGCTCATATACGTGTTATTCTTTACCAAGTTTGCCGGACAACTCTGAGCAGTGCGGTCACATCTGTAGACGCCAGATGTGCAGTCTGCCAGATCCTCTGCGGAGGATTTGGCAGATTAGACAAACCACACAAACCAAAAGGATTAGACAAACCACACAAACAAGACAGAACAGGCCTTGAACAGAAGTAGCTCACTGGGATCCGAGGCATCTCTTCTCTTCAGGCTAATGCTAACAGTTTTCTTTTTAAATTCTCTAAACTTTCATATTGAACATGAAGGGGGTTTTCTTCATGATGTTTGCACAGTTTTTCTGGTAACTGCAAAGATGCAATAAAAACAAGCAGCTGTAAGATATAAGCATGTGGATGAAGTTGAGAGGGACTTTGAATATTGGTAAATGAAATTCATTGTGTCCTTTTTGTCATGATTTGCAAAAAAAATGTTGTTTGAAAAAGTTCAAGTATCAAGAACTGTGGATGGAGATTTAATCATTTTTTCTGAATATTTATATGGATGGATTATAGACTATTATTTCTTCATGGACTGAATCAGGCATATATTGTGTTAACTGACCCAAATGTGTGCATAAATAAATATTTAGTTTAGTTTGGGTTGTGTTTGTTTATATCTTTTTAGCCGCACTAGCATCATGGTTTTATGGGTCAGTCAACTGACTTTGGTCCAGACTGAAATACCTCAACATTGGATGTATTGCCATGAAATGTTGTACAGACATTCATGGTCCTCAGAGGATGAATCCTACTGACTTTAGTGATCCTCTGACTTTTCTTCTAGCGCCACCATGAGGTTGACATTTGTGTTAAGTGAAATGTCTCAACCGCTATTGGATGGATTGCCATGAAATTTGATTCACACATTCATGTCGCCCTCAGAATGAACTGTAATAACTTTTACATTGTGTTTGTGTGAGGCTGTGTGCATGTATTTATTTGAATTCCATGGTTGGATATCTCCTGGGACATATGCACAGTAGGCTGTTCAAATCAGGTCATTAAATTGTCAGACGCTAGTCAGTAAACATTAGAATTTTTGATTTGTTGTTAATTTATGTGTCTGAATAATTGTCACGTAAATGACCACACACGAAATTCTGAATCTACTTTTAGCCTTTTACTATAACACATTTGACAAAGCACAAATTTAGTTGGCCACCATTCATTTGTATTGATGGATGGATTGGATGGGATTCGGGCAGATTTAGAAGAAATGTGGCGAGGGGATGGACCAGCTCACCCACATAATCTCACCTTGGTGGCCGGCTCCAGTTTCAAGGCCTTTTTTAGCAGCTCCATCGCCTCTTTGTATTCGCCCTTGTCTGACAGGAGCTGAAAGAGAAAAGAAAACCTACAGCGTGAACAGTGCTGGAGGACCTATAAATCAAAACAGGCAGAGAATAGATAGCAATAAAGTAGCAGCTATTTTTTCCTCAAAAACAATTAAATCTAATCCCAAATTAAACAAATTCCTCTTGCTTCCAGGAACTCTCCCTGCAATAATCATTTATGGATTGATAAGGATCAAATGAGACGCTCCTCGCAGTTGCAGTGATGCTGTCTCTCAGTAATAACACGACAGGATGGGGCCTCACCTTTCCCGCCCTGAAAAGGGCTTTCACGTTGTTTGGCTCGAGGGTCAGTACGTCCCTGCTGGTGTGCAACGCCTCGTTATACTGCTCCAGTTTGAGCTGAGCGGCGGCCAGGTTGTTCAAACACTTCACCCGGTAGTCCTGCACCTCCTCCTCCTCCGCCTTCACGCTGCCATCGCCACCATCTGTACAGACACAGAGCCACACAACCTCTGACACAAATACTGTAGACACAAAAAAGCTCAGAAGAAAGATATGATGGAGATTAGTTATCTAATCTTGGAGAGGACAGAAATCTTGCAGAATATAGAAAATAGTTGGACTTACAAAGAGAAACTCCCATCGGGTGTCATTATAAGGATAGGTCTTGTTCTGTTTTTCTATTCAGCTGCATATTGTATCACTGTCCCTGCTGTAACAACTGCATGGTTTCATCATTAGACCCCAACATGTCCAGCTGAATATAGCAGTGACCCAAGTAATGAGCACTTGTTAGTGCAAAGGAATTTTTATGCTTGGCCCTGAGTATGATGGGTGATAAATGTTGGCAGCTCAGGGACCACATCACTCTTTTTATTACACTTTGTATCTTAAATTAACGTTTGAGATATAAAGTGAATTCAGTCAGTTATGTTAAGGATGCGGTTCCAACACATTAACACATTATCACCTTTTCAGTTTATATGGCGATTGTGTTAGCATACAGTTGCTTATTTACACATCCAGTAAATACAGAGCTACATTAGTATTAATTTGGAGTCGTGTTTCTGACCATCTGATGAATTTAAGTGAAATATTCACTCTCTTTTAGCTCTGTTTTGGTCTCAACCAACTCCTGAGGGAAATACTGTATCTGTCTCTTTAGCTGCTAAATGCTCCACTATGTTCACCAGCTAATGGCTAACTCTGTCTGCCTGCCGTTTGGTGCTGAGCAGGTAGAAAACAGTGGCTTTTTTTGGCTGAAAACAGCTGCCTGCTGTGACTAGAAACGAGGTTAATGAGAGCGGTGAGAGTGAACCAAAACAATAGCTTAAATCTCTGTGGGTTTGTGACTAGGAGCGACATCTTTCACATTATACAAAGTTATTTCATCCTTTGAAATATCGATTATTGAATATTTTATTAGCAAAGAGCATTGTCCAAAACATTTAGGTAGTCATTTAGCTATTTAGCATAATAGCCAAGATGTGATCGATCAGAGTTTGAGTTTTTGTTGGTGATTATTAATACATTTTTATAATTATGTTAATGTATGTATAACTGTTGTTTGTGTGAAAGCTGAAACCTAAATATTGAGCATGAGAGATCATTCTTGACCTTGGAAACCCAAACTTAAACTCCACGGACTTCACGGTATTTTCCGAAACTTTCAACCACATCACATTGTTAAAAAGCTAGTAAGTGGACATTGAATTAAGATTTATTTCCTTTTGGTAAACACCTGCAGATTTGATAAGTGAATCCAATGCTGCATTTACATGTGATACAATGCTTTTAAACTTAATCCCTATTCATATTGATTTATTTACCTCCATTAAGACAGTCACCTGTAAAATTCTTGTTAAAAATCTGCAGAATCATTTCTAATATATGTGAGTGCATGTTTAGTTAGTTGATCAATGATCAGTGATTTATAATCTCCACGTGTCATGAATCATATTTGTAAAATAAGTCCAGTGGCCCAAAATGACCCAAAAAGAGTTGAAGATGTTAGTGTCGCTGTTTCGTTGTCTTTTTTTCCTGCTCGTCTTCTCATCCACTAATTACACGATCTCGATGCCCCGATAAACTCCTGTCTTCAGCGCCACAGTGAGTTCACTCACATGTCCACCCTCACTGACACATTATGAAGCAGTTCATGTTTTTCTCTTCACTGACTTGTTCAGTCACATTTCCCTCACAGGCTCACCCTGCCTCGTCAATGATTGAAGTGATTAAGGAGGTGGAAATAATGTGAAAGTTGATTAGCTTCGATTATGCAAAAGAATTAGGCAAAAGCATTTATCGTGGCACTCGGCTCAGACAGATGCGTCGCTGCATGGTGATGGTGTGATTAGTGTGATGGCAGACTGGAGGAGAGCATAAACTGTTATGTCATTCTGGGCTGAGATTGATGTGGAAATGTTGTGTCTGAGGTCTCTATCAAATGCTGTGTTTTATGTTTCTGATGCCTGTGTGTGTGCACTGTTATCTGTTTTCTATCTCCATTTTCACCTTTTCCCTAGAAGATAATACTCACACCAACTACTACAACACGTTCCCGGTATAGGCGACAGTATGGAGATATTTTCTATGAATAAATTCAGGTTTTGAGGCTGGGTTACCTCTGCTGCCTGTGGTTAGCACATCCAGAGCCATAAAATAGGCTCTGGCAGCCATGCAGTATTCCTCTCTCTGGAAATGAAAGTTTCCTCGCTCTCGTTTCTGGTTGCCGATGCGGATGCGGTCTGGGATGGGCAGAGTTAACGGGTCTGGTTTATCTCTGATGTCCAGCAGCTGGAGCTGGTAGAGTAAAGGAGCCCAGGCTGGAATATCAGGCTCCCTGAAGACAAAAACAAACACATAATCAATATCATCACAGGGCAAGGAGTAAAAGAGTATCTAAGAGTTAACTTTGGGTCAGATGTCTTGTAAAATCCTCCAGAAAACACAATGATCTCTTAAAAACTATCTAAATCATTCTGTTTTCACGTGATAACTCAAGTAAAGCAGAAACAAGCTCATCAACATCCTGCACACCAAACTCAAAGCTTTGTAACACACGCCTGAAATTTGATGGTCATGTTCAAAATACAGTATGGTGTTTAGGCTGACAGTTTACTGAATTTATGCTGTTATAAAGAGTATAATGTAAAATAGTTTTATAAAAGAACTTATCTTTATTTTTAAAATGATTTATTTTCGCCTCCAAGAGCACCAGTGGTTGTAGGGGACACCAGTCCAAAATCTTAGTTTACACATACAGTAATATATCAAAACCAGACTCAACAGTGAGCGGTAGTTCTTTCAAAAATAAATTAATCAACTTTGATAATAAGTCAAATGTTATTATTAAGCAAATGCACAATGATCAAAACACCTAAGATTTAAACTCTGACTACTGTGACTAGTTGAATCTAGACATTATCTTAACACCCTTAATTAATTAAATGAATAAATAAATAAAAGAGGGTCTTGTCTAATCCTACAATATATTTGATTAACTTATTTCTGTCAACAAAACAATTGAATTTGCAGAGCTTTTGTTTACATGCAATAAACGGTTCACCGTACACAGCCTTACTTTTAACATGTTTATATTCCTCATGATACACTTATCAGGACTGCATTGAATATTAAACCTTTTTAAAACACTTTGAAAATGGTAAAACACATTTTAATGTTTTAAATGAATTTACATTCACCATGATTCGATGCTAGCATAACTAGATAGCACATCCAAACATCTGCAACGTAACAGAAAACCAAGAAAGCCTTGACGACATAAATTCCTTGAAGTGATGACTGAGCTGAAGATTGTTCCAATTCAATCTGAAGTTAAGGACAAGTGACTAATAGAAACATTTTTATCCTACAGCACCACTGAATACTTGAGGTTTTGGGTCACGGCCTCTTTGTGAGTGTTTCGAAGGTATTTCGACAAACACAGCGTCCGGGTGAAAGCTTGTCATCACTATGAGAAAACATAGTGCAAACCAAGATACATACAGTTTTTGATGATATATTTGTGTTTATTTTCACGAGCTTTGACAGCTGCCCTCTGTATAGATTCAATTTCACTGTATCCAACACACTCACCTTAAAAGCAACACCTTTAAAGACGTCTGAGTGACTCCGGCTCATTTGAGCAGACAAGAATTTAAAACTGGTATGAACCTGTGAGCCGTAGCCGGCTTCAGCTTACTCAAGAGTCACTCAGAAGGAAAGTTAATTTGGTTTTCAATCATCTGGCTCCTGTGACCACATGGCACACAATGGTCCATTATCAGTTACTCTGCGGCGGCTCTGATTCCAAAGGTGTGAGTGCGTGAGAGAGGGAATGAATGCAATGACAGCTTGAGTGCATTTTGAAAAGCTGATTTTGAAGTGGCCTACATTATTGATTTTAACAACAAATTTGAAAAATACTGCATGTTTCATGTTTAAACATACAAACATGATTAGTTGTTTTTCACTATAATATAACCTAACAATCCTATGTACAAAAAAAAAAGGCAAAATCCTTCAACTTTAAAGAGGATCCTGTCAGTTTAATGAACTCAACTAAATAGAGATTTGAAACCAAGTCAGACAAGAAGGAAGTGCAGCTTCCAGCAGACCCCACCCAGTGACTGTTTGCTGCAAAGTGATAGTACTGGGAGTTGTGTCAGGTCATGAATTATTCAAAGTGGCTGTGTCAATGACACAATTTATGTCTGTCTAACAGAATTAGTTGTATCCCCGGCTACTGGGAGGCTGTGTCAGCAGGTGAGATCAGATTACCCTTTCACCTCTCCTCTCCGGAGACCTCGTCCGCTGTCACAGGACACACGGGAGTGTGAAACCAGCAGCTGATCCGAGGCCTCAGAAACCTGAGCCTGATCCCTGCTCTCAGGACTGGAGGAAGTGGCGCTCAGAGACGTTATCGTTTAGGGCCGTGAATAAGTATATGCAGGTCTTTGCGAAGCCGGTTTGAACTATTTCTGACAGCAGCGTTTAGTCCTGTCGACTTGTTTTTGCATACCGCTGCATGTTTACGAGGATCAGAGACGAGTTGTGTAACAGGCGCTTCGAGAGCAGCAGAGAAGAAGACTTGTTGATTCATTTATGAAGAACATACAGCACATGGCTTGGGTTACACTGGGTAATGGTAGTCTCTCTAAAACGGGCCTCCTACATCCGACCATTAGAGACGGATCCTTCATTCCTGCTAATGTCATTCGCTTTGCTGGTGTACTAAGAATGTGACACCACAGTTTGTACAGTGCATGCACATAACTGTAGCCGTTTGTTGTCATTGCATCCTTTTCTCTACTCTTATCTGAAAATATTGCACAATATTCCGAAGGCTGTGTATTATGTAACAGTGTGTGGTGTATAACAATAACACACAGTGTCCTGCCTACTGTGCCCTGCTAGTGCCTCCAGATTGAATGCACTTCTGTGAATGTGATTGTTATACTATTATATATTATTGGATTATTGTAAGTAGCGTTATACTGTTGTAGTTGGTTCATTTTCATTATTTTATATATTGTTGAGTCGTTTAATCTACAACAATGCATCAGATTTTATAAGACGATCACATGTTTTGTGTGTAAAATCTTAATTTCTAAAGTAATCAGTAACTACAGCTGTCTAAAAGAAAACAGGGAATAGATAAATGATTAGACTTGCGTTAAGACCCAAAAAACAGTAAAAGAGTAAAATTGATTAAGTTTTAATTTATTTTACTAACTGACTGAAAAAATAAAAAACTTTTTGCTTTTTGTTTTGTCTTCTTTTTTTTCATTAACAATGATTGTCAGTTTTGGGCCTCCATACTATAAAGTAACATAAAATGTAAATAAGCAATTTAAGTATGAATTCTTAAGTATTTGCGTAAATGTACTTAGTTTCATTTGACCACTGTCCCTATATGACAGACACTCAATAGTTTACAAAGATCTCCTACCCTTATTGACAGACGTACGGTCACACAACTTGTGATTTTCAGATCCATCAAATATCATTGTGGGATTGGAAGCAGAAAGTAGTGTACATGCCACAGACACTTTTAAAGGCCCTTTATAGTGAAGAAATTTCACTCAAATAAAATGGCAGAAGGTAAATCTAGTGCACTATAAAGTAAATAGGGCATTATTTTGAACACAATGGAATACTTCCTGTAATTCCTTTTATAATGAACACGAAATAAACTCTTCCAAAGCATATCTCACAGACTTAAGTAAAGCAGCTTTACAGATACCTGTTACATTAATTGTTTTTAATGTTATTTGCCTTATATATGTATAAATGTACATCTGCTGACAATGTTACCATATTATCATTTCCAACTGGCCCAACAGATGTGAGAATCGTGAGTTAAACAGTGTTTGGTTTGTAAATAACTCAGCAGCAGAACCCCTTACTCACTGTGTCATTAGATATCGATTTTTTTTTTTTTCATACAGAGGAAACACACCCACTTTGCTGCTCATGACTCGCACGCATCAGGACACATTAGACGAGAAGTGATGAGTCATTTCTTATTAATCGATGCAGGTACAGCTGCTTCAGTGCTAACTGCGCAAACGAAATGTGCCACATCAAAACTTAATGAATCCCAAATGATGTTTTATTATCCTACAAGGAAAACACAAGTCACACACACACACACACACACACACACAGCTGACAAAAAGCAAGTCTTCACATGCAGGATTCAACAGGCGACCTTTGAAGCATTATGTCATTAAACTCAGCAGCTAATATGAACAAGCAGTAAGCAGTATAGACAACACCAAGTAAGGATGTATGTCTAAAACACTGAGGAATAATGTGAATAACTGAGAGTTGAGCCTCCATTGTTGCCATCATGAGCATTAAACTAAATCTGAATGACTGGTGAGCTGTCGAGTGTAATCTGAGAACGCAGAGTGCTGACAGATCTATAAGGTTTACAGTGTCATGTGGGTCACTGGCGATTAGCACCACACCATCGTGCTGCTGCGCTGAGCTCAGTCAATGAGCCCCCGGGGTCTTATTAGTGCAAACAGGAAGCAGAGGCTGGTCAGTGGGGTGCGATCCCTCCGCAAGATCCCAGTGAAACTTGAACCTGCAACTTTAGACCGGGTCCACGTCCTAAAACTGAGCTGCAGAGCCGGCCTCCCTGCCTGCTCCTGTCTGCCTCTATCTGCTGTTCTTAAAGAGACTCATACACTCGTCACACAAACGTGATATTTGGTTTTTAAGACTGCCATTAGCTTGACATGGTACATTAATGAAGTTTCTGAGTATTATTACACAAATGGAATTAATGTTGTGTAATGGTTTATTTCTTTCTCAGGGGTCACAGAGTTTTCCTAAGACTGGTATATTGAGATTTGTTTTCATCAGTGGTGGAAGAAGTACTCTGATCTTTTACTTCAGTAAAATTAGAAATACCACAGTGTAGACACACTTTGTTACAAGTAAAATTCCTGCATTCATAATTTTACTTAAGTAAAAGGACAAAAGTATTAGCACCAAAAGTAAAAGTACTCATTAGGCAGAATGGTCCATTTCAGAATAATCTAGATTATATTATTGTATTATACATATTGATGCATTAATGCTGCGGAGCTTATGAATTCCACCAAGGGAAGTCTTATCTTAACCACTAACAATACATCATAACTGATTTGTTGATTATATTTTGTATTATTAATCTGAACCTGCAAAGTAACTACTAACTAAAGGTATCAAATAAATGTAGTGGAGTAAAAAGTTCAATTTATCCCTTTGAATTGTAGTGGAGTAGAAGTATAAAGTAGCAGAAAATATGTACTTCAAAACTGCACATTATAGGTTTAGTTGAAAATGAAAGCACTGTGATCCTCAGTTTCAAACTATCTTGCAGAGAAATGACGCTGCTAGTTTCCATCTGACCCAAACCAGAGAAAAGGTCAGTGAGAAGAGACAGAGTTTTTTTTTGTTTGTTTGGTTTTTTTTGGGCTGCAGCAGGGCCCTCATCAGCAGGAGAGAGCCTGAGGGCTGAAGAGATCAGGGCTGAGCTGAGTTTAAGATATGAGACATTTGCTGAGGCAGCTGCTCGGCAGGTTCAGGTGGCTAGACTCATACAGACTGTCTCAGCCCATATTTATGGTAATGTTTACTGCAGGTCACCATGGAAACCATGGCTAATGATATACTGACAAGTGTCTAGTTAGAAAGGATAAATATCTCAGCAAAAGTATCAAGACTAGTCGATATATTGTGACAAACATGAATTGTAATTAAAACAAGTATGTGTCCGAATTGTCAGAATATAGAAATGTTTCATCAAACTATTTTGATCTTCCTCTGCGTCACTCTACCCCGTTAGACTCAAATATTTCAAGGCTTCAACTTGCTCACCTGTACCATTGCCACCTTCTTTTATTGCTTTTCCTCAGATTTATTTATCCAATCATTTATTCACTCGTTCACATGTTGGCCAGAGCTGTTCTTTTGCCCTGATGCATCTGTATCCTTGATGTAATTTTCACAGAAGCAGTTAGCAGCTAGCGGTTGCTAGGCTCAGTTCATGTTCATCATGTTGATGGAAGAAAGCGAGCAATAAAAAAAACCCAAAAAACAATAGTTTGACAGTTTGATTCACTTTCTAGCTGAGCATTAGATGAGACAATCGATAACGCTCTCATGTCTGTTAAATATGAAGATACAGCTAGGAGACAGTTAGCTTAGCTTAGCATAAAGACTGGAAACAGGGGGAAACAGCTAGCTTGACTCTGTCCAAAGGTAAATAAATTCTGCCTACCAGCATCTCTATAGCTCAGTGTAAAAAAAAAAAAAAGTGTAAAAACAACAAGTTGTGGTTTTTCGTGGGGTTACGTGCCAGTTTTTTGGCCGAGCACATTGACTTCCTGGAGAAACTCTGTACGGACACGAGAGTAGTATCAATCGTCTTGTCTAACTCTCAGCAAGACAGACAATACTTGTATTTCCCAAAATTCGAACAATTTCTTTAGGAGTTGTTATTTCTGTAAGTCACCTTGGCAACAACCTGTGCAGCTGTATCCAGATATCTTCTTACAAATTTCACTCTGACCTTCTACCAGAACTTTCAATACCAAACAACAGAAATTAAACAAATGTCTAATCTACATTTATGAAGACACTCACCAGCAATGGTTTTTATTGTCTGACATTTGTATGACGTGGTTTTATTTCTCGTATTGTGACTGTAAACAGATCAGATTAAAAGAGAAACGTTTCCACTCTTCTTGTGTTCGTATGAATGATGTGATAAGGACAACGAGCTTTTCCCTCTTGTGTCGTGGGAAGTTATGCATTCATTATAGATGAATTTGATTCATGTGTTGTGGCTTAGCAGACTTCCTCATTAAGGTGTATGATAGTGCCGCTGACTCACCCTGTTATCTGTCAAGCAGGCCCCTGGCCGCTCTGAATGAAAGGAAAAACTCCCTCAGAGGGAAAACAGTGGTCACTTTGACGTCATGCCCTCCGTTTTAAAAGGAAAGGAAAGGCCAGCGATGTACCTCATACTGGTTTCTATGGTTACAACCTCAGATAGTGCACCAATATGCCCTATTAAATGTGGTGTGCAGTTTGTATGATAATACAAAATCCAAGAGGATTTATGAGGTTGTTTATTACTTTTTTTACAGCAGTGAAAACAGGTCTACTGCTGCTGTCGTTCAGTGCGTTGTCTGTTTTGACTCTTGGATGGACACACGGCACCAATACAGTCGTGCAAAGGAGCTTAGCTTTAATCCTGGCATTTGTGAGACGTCACAGCTGTTTTTCCATACTAGTTCATTTGCAGCAAAAACAACCTCCTATTACAGTCAGAGATCTAGAAACTAACTCATTGGCTGAGCTCAGAGCAGCACCACACTGGTGTGGTGCCAGTCACCAGTGACCCACATGACACCTTTCAGCTGCTGCCTCGGCGTGCGCTTTCCTCTCCTTTTTGTTTTTATTTCCTCCTCCAGCAATGCGCCAGTGAAACTGTGCTCGCAGGGATCAAGGGCAGCTACTACCTACATCCTGGCTGCTGAGCTCCTCAAAAGTCCCCATATAATCTACAGCAGATTTCCTTAGCCTGTTAAAATGAATCCAATCGCAGCCCTGGACTACCTGCAGGGCATATATTGGCTGTTTAATAGCAGGGATGTGTAGTTGCTAGGCCATTTCAGAGAGACTCTGGTTACACGACTTTAAATAGAGAAAGTAGAGTACATACAGTAGTTATCTGCAGTAGGAAAAGTGAATGCCAGTGCCTTGTGTAAATGGGACTATTTGAGACATGAAGGTATGAATACAGAAAAAATGTGCAAACATCATTAAAGGTACATCGTGGAGTTTCCTTGTTAACATTCAGCATTTCTCAAAACAATGCATTGCGTGTATCATTGAGGCCTAATGAATCAACGAGTGCGTTTTCTTCCTCAGAAAACACTGGTAAAGATGATTTTTAAAATACTTTAAAACCTACATTGTTAACAGTCCAGTTGTCTACAGAGGAAGTTCAGTTGCGTGTAAATATGACTGGAAGCATAAAAATACACTTCAAGTTTAGTTTCCTCCGTTTTATGCGTGTAACCACAGTGATTGCGTGCTGGGCTCTAAACACTGCCAAAACGCGGGTTACCTACACTCAATACTGTGCCTGAACGCATTCTGTGTAGACACAGGTGGAGCACTGAAGCTGCTGCTGCTGCTGCTCTGCAAACGGGCTTCTCCACTACGCCTCCTGTGTAGACACAGTGTTAGAGTTACTATGTTTCTTGCAACCTGACTAATGTAAGTCTAATATTAATTCAGAATCTACGTAGACTGGGCTGTTAATTCTCTGCTGTTTCAGCACAAGTGACCCTTTTTCCTTTTTATATTATATAAGAGTCATTTATATTGGGAAAAAATGTCATTTGATGGAGCTTAAAACAAGAAATCCTCACACCGCTGCACATGTTCAACAATAAATGACATACAAAGTGTGATGAATGATAAAGATGTTTATCCATCGCATCAAGCTCATTTTTATCAAGTCTCATGTCAAATCAAATTAAAATCTAAGAGCTAATTTATCAATTTAATTAGAGTGATGTCAGCTGTGAGCTCCACCTCTCTGCAGCAGATGAGGGAGTGAGTGAATGAATGAGGAAAGTTCAAAGCTTTTAAACAAAACAACAGCTTTACTCTCACAGGTGAGCAGGACACGTTTCGGATTCTACCTTATGCAATGATCTGAAATCTCTCACAGGTTTGGGCTCTGATGTGTGACAGCATCTAGATGAATAATTCCTCCCCAAAAAAAGTTCAAAGCTTTTGGTCTGTGTTAGGGTGGATGAGAGCAATCTGTCTTACAAAGAAATACATCACCAGAGGTCATTATTTAGAATATCAGCCTTGCTGTTATCTGTAGAGGATATCTTATCCCAGGATTGACTCTAAATCCATAATCAATCAATATGAACAAGCAGACGTCTCTGAGCTGTGCACGGTACGGTCAAGTGGCAATTTCTCATGCAGCCCCGGGGAGTGAGGTTTAGTTTCAGTGGATTCTCAGTGAGGTGAATATGAAGATGTAGTTAACAGCAATTACACCTCTGGTCTTTCTTTGCACAGACGTTCGGTCTACTTATAATATAAACCGAATCTCTGCTAGTTTTGGATTTCACTTTTGAACTTCAAAGCTTTCTAAGTTACGACAAATTCTGAGCGAGGAGCCAAAAATCCCTCTCTTTGAAAGATGAAAGTCCTCCTCTTCCATTACTGTTGTACTTCACATAAATGTCTGCCTGCATCAGTGGCCATATGAATCCCTGAATGTTGGAAGAGCATTTTATCGTTTCTGTTTAGACGAGCAATTTCATTTGCATTCTGATCAAAGATTTATTTTTTCCAAAAAGTGTGATTTGGGCATAAAATATGGTTGAGACGTTCATTATCATTCAGCAGGGTTGCTGTTTGCCTCCCTCCATGGTTACTGAGTTGTGAACATTAACGTCTGTGACCACAAGCTGCTCATTGCTTTATGTATGACATTCAGGTAGGGGAATAAATGTCATAAAAAGATACTGATCAGAAATTAATTTCCCTCCTAAGTCCGAGCTGTCACACATGCATGTGCCGAAACCAGATAACTCCCACCGAGAAAATGTCACCGTCTCTCGAATATCGTTTGAGCGCCCAACAAACGGACAGCAGTTATCAAGCTCACCGACTGATGATTAAATGAGATGTAACTTTTAATGCAGCAGTTGTTACTCATGTGCACCTGTACAGCTACACCTGGCCTTCACGTCTTTAATGTTGGACACATCTGAAGAGTAATTTACGAGGACATATATGATATGTACATGTTAACTTTTCTGAAGTTGTGCAGTGTATGTACATCAAACAAAAACATCATTATTATCATTCCTGTCATTTCGCTGTCCACGAGAAATGCGACTGCCTCAGTGTGTGTGTGTCTGTTATCTAACCAATAAAGATCCAGCTTCCTTTCAGCAGCAGCCAGCTCTACCTCCCCGTGCAGCCTGTGAATCAATACCAGCACACTGAACTCCTGACTTATTAGTCAGGTTGTCACGGAAGAGCAGCCTGCATCTGCTGGCTGAGTAAAGCAAATGTAGCAGCGCCATTAGCACAATCCTTTAGTCTCTCTCTGATTGCTGTGCAGAGCTATGAGACCTGGAGCATCAATCATGAGTGAAAGAGTCGTATTTCTTAAGAGGAAGGGCTTGACTTTACTTGACCAGAGCCAGTGGCAATGGCACAGGTCACTCTCATCACAGGGAGCTTAGAAAGCAAACACAGGCAGCCCATTTGCAAGGAACTTCAGGCTGTTTTTGCTCTTATTTTTCTGGCACAGATAATGCAGTGTTTTGCTATACATGAGCAGCTCACTTGTATTGTCCTTCACCATCTGGAATGACAATATGAAACATTACCGCAGTGCAACTAATCTAATCAGTGATATAAAACAACTGAGATAGTTTCCTTTATAAAGAGATCTACTTAGTTAATCCCTAAAGCTTTATCACTGCACATCTGATTTTGATTTTGCAGTGAGGATGTCAGTGGGAGTCTGCCAGTCATTAACTTTGAGAGGAATATCTTGAAAGTCTATTGGGTGTGTATGTGTGTGTGTATGTGTGTGTGTGTGCCTGTAAGACTGCTGCAGCCGACTGATGACGGAGCACTGACGTCTCAGCGAGATGAGTCACGCTCCACGTCCCCACTGACGGTACCTCTTCATCCCCCTAACACACACACATACACACCACAGAAACACACTCACTCACACACACACTCACTCACACACACACACCAGTGCCACTTACAGATCTCCTTCCTCTGGGCTCACAGGCAGCACCCGCCACCTCACATCCCTCCACAGCAGCAGCACCACACTGCTCTACAGACACACGCTTATTTGATCAGATACACTGTTGTCTCTACTTCTGCCACAGTACATGATATATTTAGCATGCCAACCTGTCGATACAGATCTGTTACATACTGTATGAGTGTGTATGTGTGTGCACAGTGTGTCCCTGTCAGTAAATAACAGCTTGCCCCCTCCACTATCCCATCTGCTTCCATTCTACTGGAGTTACAAATGAGCAAAATGTTTAAAGTGAGTAAGGACGTTATGGGAAAGTTGCATTATTTGGAAATTGAAATGTGTATTTAAAATTGTAAAATCATAATAAGAAGTGACTTCTGTGAACCACAAATGACGAGTGGGACTGGGTGGTCCTGGAAGTCAAAGAATCCCAGAAACAGCTTCTGTGTTTGAGCAATGACGAGGGAGATTGAAAGCAGCTATGAACACAAAAACCATGGGTACATAATACAGGAGAGTAAAATCTGGTCTATGCGTGAAACAAACTAGTTTGTACGACGTTGACGTAGGCAAAAAGTGTTTACAGCTGTTCTGAACGGCCACACGAAGGCAGGGTGAAAAGCCGGCTGTCATACAGAAGAGCAAGACGCAATAATAACGGCACACTTATATAGTATATAGTATATAGTATATAGTATACAATCTTTGCACTCGTACACATGAAAAGTGATGAAAGTAGTTGTGTAAAGAGTAAACAAGACTAAAAGTCTACAGCCATGCTAGTGGCTCTGTGAGGCTGTACTTGAGCTACATGCTAACGTCAGCATACCAACATGACACAATCACAATGCAATGCAGGTATAATGTTAACAGGATCACTATCTTAGTTACCGCAGTAGCATGCTAACACTTGCAAATTATCACTAAACGCAAAGTACAGCTGAGGCTGATGGGAATGTCGCTAGTTTTGCAGGTACTTGGTCATAAAATATTGGACCTGATGATGGCGCTAGATGAAAAGTCAGGGGATCAAAGTTATTAAAATTCATCCTGAGAGGGACACCAAATATGCATGTACCACATGTCATGGCAATCCATGCAGTAGCTGTCAAGACATTTCACTAAAAGCCAAAAATGTCAATGTCATGGTGGTGCTAGAGGAAAAGTTAGGCTATCACCAAAGTCAGTATGGTTCATCCTCTGAGAACCATGAACGTCAGTACAAAATTTCATGGCAATCCATGTAATACTTGTTGAGATATTTCAGTCTGGACCAAAGTGGTGGACTTGACAGACTGACAGACTGATACTGCCATCCTTAGAGCCACACCGGGCTAGAGAGACAAGTTCAAAACCTGCCTACTTTCTCACTTCCACACCTGGCCAATCGCTGCGTGAAGTGGACATGATTATCGGTTTCGGAGAGTTACAAAATTTGTCAGGTGTAGCCTCCCCCAATTCTGGCTTAAGAAAGGTATCAGGGGTAGCGGGTTTTAGATGCTGTTTGACGATCCAAAAAGGACCCTTTACAAGGTGAAGGTTTTCAAATAATCTAATTGTTTGTTTTCATGGAGTGCTTTTATATTTGAATCTAGACATCATATATTCAAGTCAGATACAACCAGCTGATAACACACAGGAGAGTGCATGCTTTCCTGTTAACAAGAGCACATTAGGTTACTTTTAAGACCAGTTCTGTGCAGCCATCTATTTTTTGTCATGCTCCACTAATCTCTCTCTCCCTCTCTGGCTGTGTGCATTGTGCACAGCAGGCATGGAGGATTTAAAAAGAGTGCCTGGCATGGGAGGGAAAGGTGCTGGTGGGGCTGAAGTGCCATCTCACGTGTGTTTCTCCCGTGAGTCCCTCTTGCATACCACACTCTGAAAAACAGACTCTGTCGCAACATCGTGGTTATACAACACAGCCCAGCTAGTGGCACAGTGGACGAGAGGTGATGTCAGTGAAGCGTGACAGTATTGTCAGTGTTCCAGTACAGACAGCATGTTTTAACACCAACTTATGAGAGTTGCATATCGGAGGTGAGGGTAGGACAGCAGGTACAGACGCCAAACTTTTTGATATGGAGCAAGATAACGGAATGATCTGTTTTTGGAGAGTAATATTTATTTTTATAGTGTGAAACATCTTAAGGGGAAATCTTGTCTACATTTTTTTTGGCTACCATCAACTATTTTTACAGCAGCTGAGATGATAAGGATAAAGGAAGCCTGATAAGAAAAAAGTATGAGCCAAAAAATGAGAATGAGCTAAAAAAAGAGGACAAACACATGGTTCAGGGATTCCTGTGTACCGGAGCCGAGACACGAGATTGATTCTAGGTGCATCTCAACCAGTGGTGGAATATTCCTTCCTTCACCACTGATTTCAAAAAACAAAATTTGTCGTGTTCGCAGGTGGGAAGCTAGCGAGGTTTCTTCCCCATGACCCTCGTGAAAAACAGGCTTGATGAAAAAAGTGCAATATGCCAACGCACTGCCATATTGATGATATGATGATGCTAATTCAAATCTGGTCGGTTATTTCTGTACTCCCGTATCCTAGACTGTGCGTCTCCTACTGTGAATCTGTTATAGCTGAAGTTAAAATTTGCTGTGGTGGTTGTGTTACATTTTTTGTTTGTTTTTGTAGACGTGCCAATCGCAGTGGGAAGTGGTTTGTATTATGTTGACTGAGGACTTACGTTGCTTTCATCAGATTGTTGGTTTTAATTCTACTGTAATCACACATCATCCCTCCCGTGAACACCTACCAACCCTGGTCAACACCTTCCCCACACCAGCGACAGAGCAATAGATTTAGCAGGGACAAGGACTGCAGTGCAAGGGGAATTTGGCACTCCGACGTGGGAGTAAAAGGGGATAAAAATAAATAAATTATAAGTTTAAACAAAGCAGTGTAAAACTAAAACCAGACAACACTAACAAAGCTCTAACCAGTGTGGTGGTCACACAAACACAAAGCCAACTTTAAGCCACCAAGTGTTAGCTGCTCTAAAAATATACTATCTACCTAAAATTCAATAAAAGCCCATTTCAGTTGAGGAGATTTACTGTCCCACTAAATACCCACTGACCACGAAAGCAGAAGTAGATATAACTGAGGGGAGTGCTATATTACAACCGAGCCTGTGGCGATGAGAGAGATAAGCCTGCTAGCAGTAGGGGAAAAAGGTAAACATCCAGGGAGATTAGATGAGGGACATGCACAGTTCAAACACTGGTCTGAGTGGCAAAATACTGCTGCGCCGCCAAAACACATCCACCGTCTAGTTTTCAGAGGTAAAACAAAGAGTCTATTCTGTTCAGATTTAATCCATACATTTTGTTTTAGCTTTAGGTCATCCCATGAAGCTTCAAACTAATGTGACAGTGGTGGTGGCAAACAGAGGAGTGCATGCTGATTGAGAGCTAAGCCTGATCTTATCTGGAGCTGGTGCTACAGCTGTCGGTGCTTGCTGGCTTACTCCTGGAGGATGAGGTCTGGGTGTGGTTTCTAGTCAGCCTGCTGTGTCTGTGCCGAGACACACAGAGCCCAAAAGCTACAGTCAAACTTGTTTAGGTCATGTGACCACGCAGCCAAGAATTCAGTTGCTGGAATCCTTCACTGATGACAAACAGTAAAACAAAGAAACATGTTCTTCATGCCGGTGTCAGTTACTCGAAACAGCCGATTGTTTGTACAAGCAATTTTGTGCTAAGAGGAAACACCAATGTGGAGAAGAATGGTTTAGATTCATCATTGTGTTTTCCACAGAGGAGCATCTCAAAGGTCACATTATTCATTTGACCCAGGTGGTTCTGCAGAGTGAGTCACACCACCTTCAGCAAACAGAGGAACTCCACCTCACAGATTTTCTGAGTGGACAGCATGCTTATGTATCTGGAGACAGGAGGGGGGAGGGCTCGTGTGCAGCAAAGTGACAGACACCAGAACAACTCTGTGGCGAGTGAGTCACTGTACCTGCCTGAAATGAAAAGCTGAACTGCCAGTGCTTGGCTGCGTCATGTTACACTGGGTGATAAGAAGAGGAAGAACACACACACACAGTAATCACAAATGGAGCTAACACCCAACATTTTAATTATTGCTATCATACACATGCTAAGCAGTTTTTCTTCTATCCAAGACCAGATGTGTCATAAGTCACTGACATTTCTCACATCTTTCAAAGGTGGCTACGCCTACAAGTATCCTTACTCATCATCAGACTTGATCCCATTGATCCCATTTCTGGGCTGACACTTTCTCATGTTGCCACTCAGCTGCATTCCCCGCAGGATATGGGTGTGTCATGAGGAAAGGCTTCCACACATGCCAACTTCTTCAGAAGTGTCAACAAAGATTACCTTCTGCACATTCCCAAGAAGACGTTTCACTGGGCAATGCATGTTATCTATTAGTTCTGGGTAAATATTACATATTGTATGTAAAACATAACGCAGAACAACTCCAATCAAATACTTCATTTAACAATTAGTTTTGATACAGGCTGGATGTTCCGCAGGTCATAATTGTGACCTGATCCACATAATTATGAACTGACGACATTCCAGTCTAGATGAAAACACTGTCTGATGTAATGGTTACATAAAAAATAAGTTAGTGTGCTGGCATGTTAACTTCTTCTATCCAACTTTTATATGACTTTTTAGATGTGATTTTTTTTTTGGGTGTCTATCGGTGATACATTGTACCTTGTCTGCTTCCTGAAACAAAATTATTGATTGTTTGATCATATGAATCTTTTTTTTGTTTGTTTGTTTGTTTTAGCCATGCTAGTGACATGGCTCTGTCGGCCCACCTCTTTGGTCTTGGTTTCCTCTTGTGCCATCATCAGGTCAAATTCTAAATTTGTCCAATACTTTGCTTTTTGACCAAATACCTGCAAAACTAATGACATTCTCATCAGCCTCAGCTGTACTTTGTGTTTAGTGCTAAGTAGCAAATGTTAGCATGCTAACACGCTAAACTAAGATGGTGAACATGGTAAACATTAAACTTGCTAAACATCAGCATGTTAGCATTGTCATTGTGCGCATGTTAGCATTCTGACATTAGCATTAATTCAAAGCACTTGTGTCTAAATACATCCTCACAGAGCTGCTAGCATGGCTGTAGACACCTAGTCTTGTTTGGGTGTTTATACTATATAATATAAAAAATAGAAATTGTTTGCTCATATGATTCAATTTTCTAGTTTTTTAGTTTCTATTTTTGAATATTTCTTAATGTTAGACAACAAATGCCTGGCTCAGTCTTGATAAAAGTCCAGGACTTTATCAAACTATTCTTGACAAAGTCAGATATGTCGTATTTTATGAACATATTAGATTGCTGTCAATAAACCAAACCAAATCACAAAAACAAGCACCCACCTTGATGTATTTACACATACACTATTCTAAGCATCAGACACTGTCCACTACAGCCTGGCAGTCTGACAGAATGAAAAACACAAACACACAAGATCAAATTAAATGCCACAGCCTACTAACAAGATCATGCAAATTGTGCAATAACCATCAATCATCAAGGTAAGCCTTACAGTATTTTCCCACGAACCAAAGCTTCACTCAACATGCTCCACCCTGCTGCTACTGTACTGATCAGTAAGCTTGGCATAATCAAGGCTCCAACAGCCATCAGTCCCACCTCCCCCAGGGGTCAAAAAGAGGCAGATTCCTCTCTCTCCTCCCACTGTTTTCCTCCACTCAGAAACAGACAATGATAGCCATGTGGTGTGTCTCCACAGTGTCTCTACTGTTCCATTAAAGGGTATTTGTTTAGTATGTGTTTATCTACTATATTTGCATGTTGTGGTTCACAGTCTCTGCAGGTAATCTGTTGGTTCACAGTCATTGTAAGTCATGTATTATCTGTCTTATTCCACGTGGGATACACCAGGGTTCAATTGTGGGCCCCTTACAGTTCTTCCTGGAGATGCTGCTACTAGGAAAAAAAAGAGGCTGTATTAACCTGACCCTTGCCCTAACCCTTGCACTATTTGTTATCAAATGAAATTCAAAATACTTGTGTTTAAAGTTCTGCATTGTTTGATCGCCCCAGTAGTAGTTAATATATAATAGTTAAGGCGCTGGATTTCAGCTAGGGACCTTTGTTGCATGTCATTCGCTCTCTCTCTTCCTACTTTTCGTGTCTATCGCTTCACTGTCTACTAAAGGCAAAAATGCAGAAAAAATTTTGAGAAAAGAAAAAACTTTTTTGCATTGCCTTACACCTGCTTATGTTACAGAACTACCAACCCCCCACTGCACAAACAGACCCTTTAGATCCTCCAAACAAGGTATACATTTATTATCTGACAGTCCAGGCTAAAGCGTGTTTTCATTTTGGCTTCTACTGGAGACTGTGACTAATTCACATATTTTTATTCTCAAGTATAAAATGGTGAGTGATTCTGTTTTTTGTTCTGCATTACCTTTTCACTATGTTGCTGCAGGTTTAAATTTACCAAAGAGTCATTTGTTTATGATATACACTGAATGTAGTGCTCACTTTCCTTTCGAACAAAAACAAATGTTTCATGCTGCTGATTTTCCTTGTGTCCTGAGAGTGTATAAGGTACATGTGGGCTTCTGTGCACATAGAGTACATTTTCTTTTTGCGTAAAGCACTTTCGTACGAAATAAACTCCCTTACTAATCATAAATAGCACACAATCCCCTCGTGACACATTAAGGCAACAGTAGAATGATTAACTGGCTGACATTGTCCATCTGGACTTGGATTAAACCATTCATTTAACTATGACACATCCCAGTGGTCTAATTAACTCCATTTCACCATGTGCCACTGAGGTAGTAAGTACAGTAACACCTTTGCTGTCAGCACCGGGGTTTAAGCTTCTGTTTGTTGACAGCTAGCCAACATAACCTCACAGCGCACTATTTCTCACTAAGTTAGTTAGTGTGGTGTTTCACATACGACTAGAAACACATGCATGCACTGAATACTGTATAATGGGAGTAGTGCAGGCTCACTTAACTATGGTTTCTTGTTTGGCAAGTTTAGTTTTATCCAAACAAAAATAAAGCAGCTGCCAGTGACACTTAATGTTGTTGACTTTGGGGTTGTGCAAGGCTGATGAGGCAGAGTCCCTCTGGTCCATGGAGGGTTTATGAGTGTTAAAAGTTGCACCTGTCCAGATATCAACAGATGTTAGCTTCCACTGTTCTCTGATAATGACCTGCTGACTGAGGGGAGGCAGTCTGTGTCTCTGACTAAATAGTAAGTCTCAGTTGGGAATAGTTTTGACGTATGCTGCTGTTCCTTGAAAAGGCAAGCGCGATGGAGTCTTTCATCACAGCTCCACTTTCAAAAGGCTCAGAGCTTTAATGACACAGAAAAAAACATCAGTGTTTCTTATAGTAGATGTAGTCCTGACCAGCTTGTCTGTTGTAATCAATCAGGTAAATGCTCCAGACTTTTCCAGGGGTTTCATTATCCTCTTATTCACCTTTTTCAGGAGTTGCAGCTCTGATCGCATCAGGCGCGGCAGCTAGCCCATCACCCACACACTGAGCTACAGACCACTCCACTGTGCTGTGTTGAATCTGACCAGCTTTGCACACTGTTCTGATAAATAACTGTGAAGTGCTCTTAGCACCGCTGCTTGCAACAGGCGACTGACAGAGTTCAATCAATGCATCTGCCAGAAAACAGAGAGAGGCTAATGAGATTTTCCCTTTTTACAGCACGGACATGCTGAGCCTGTCAAGTCAACTCTGAAACAGGATGTCTGTCGCTGCTTGTGATTCTTATTTTTGTCAGCTTGTTTGCTCAAATAATATTTTTTTATTAAATACTTTTGCAATAGACCTTAGCAGACAGGTTTAGCAGATGCATTTCTCCAGAGCAACATGCCATGAATGATAATGTAGGATTTCTGTGTCTTGCTTAAAGGAAAAGTTAGGACATTTTGGGGAAAACGCTTTGTTTCCAAGAGTTAGATGAAAAGATCAATACCACTCTCATGTCTGTACTGTAAATATGAAGCTTCAGCCAGGAAGCCAGTTGGCTTAGCTTAGCACAAAGACTGGAAACAGGAGTAAACAGCTAACCTGGCTCTGTCCAAAGGTAACAAAAGCTGCTTATTGGCACCTCTAAAGCTCACTAATAAACACAGTTTGTTAAATCTGTACAAAAATCAAAGTGTAAAAACGACAGTTTGCCGTTTTATGGGGAGTTCTGTGCCAGACTATTTCTTCGCTGTGACCAGCCAAGTCTGGCGAATTGTCTTTATACACCTCGGTTTTTGTACGGATTAAACAAACAAGATACAACGCGTTAATTGGAGCGTTTTAGATGTGCTTATAGGTGTTTTACCCTGTTTCCAGTCTTTATGCTAAGCTAAGCTAGCTGGCAGTAGCTTCATATACAGCACAGACATGGGCGTGGCATTGATCTTCTCATCTAACTCTCGGCAAGAACGCAAATAAGCTGTTCCTTTGATGGCCCCTCAGCAGATGCTTTTTCAGGGTTCAGAAACTGAGGAGGTTTCCATTATTGGATCTGCTTTACCTTTTTACCCTGGAGTTTAGCTGAGTTTGTAACATACGGTTTTATTACGTACATTCTTGATTTTGCCACTTGTCATACCAAATCATTAACAAATGTATTTAACTTGAGTGACTGGAGAATATGACATTCAGTGCAACAAGCAACCTCAGTAACTAAATCATGTTTAAAGAGCTGGCATGAAGCTCTGATTGTCTACCTTATGGTACGGCTAAATTTGACTCCACAGCACACAACCCTAATCAGCTGCATCAAAACAATCATTAACTAACCTCCCGCTGCCACCCCCTTTTTCTCTGCCTCCTTGTCCTCGTACAACAGAGGGCGAGACTCTAGACAACACCTCAGAGACTCCTCGCTCTCACCTCCCACACCCCATGTCCCATCATCCCCTTCACAGAGCTCCATAATATAAACAGGACCTCACACACAGCACACAGAAGAGGCTGAATCATCGTAGTACACACACTGAAAAAACAAACCAAAAAACATTCAACACAATGTTCAGAACATTATGTGCCACATGATAGTTCTGGGTGTATGGATGTGTTTGTTTTTATGCATTACTCCTCTGTACAGCTACTTTGTTAATGGAACAGTATGTCCTACATGTAGCACAGCACATATCCTCAAAACTGCAGGTACAGTCTTTATTTTAGGCTGACTGGAGAACTGCTGTCCACTAACAGAGCACACATGGCACTTGGGTGGGTGTTTGAAACTATTTAATAATGTTTAATTTACTCTAATGGGTGTGGGCTTACATAAACACTGGCATAGAGTTGATAATATCGCTTTCAGAATTAAATTAATGGTCGCAATTTTGCTGTTTATGAAATAGCTTAATATACAGTATGTTACTGTCTGCTTAAAAAGCCTTACAGCAGCTAAAACTACAGAAAGTAATTTGCTGCAACATAATCAACCAGCAAACAAATTAAATCACATTAAACACATTTGCTATTACGTTTTCCCTGTAGTCCCCCTCAAATGAATCTCATCAAATCACTGTGGTACATTAATGTCTCGTTCTTACGTGTCCAGGTTATCTAAAGTAAACATTAAAACTACACACAATGGGTTTTCGTCAGCGACACACCAGTCTCCTCTGTGTTTATACTGGCTCTTTAACGGTGTAAAGGTTATAAACCTAAGCCAATGGCCGTAATATGAGTGGTCCTCCCATAGGTTGGGAGGTTACAAACACACCATTGATAGGCTGCCACTGAATGGTATTAGGAAGAAGCCATCTGCTCCTGTTTATGGTCCATTAACCCCGCTACCCCTGGATAACCGGCTGCCCCCGCAGCAACAGGTACAAGAGGTCTGGGCTTCTTGTTGAGATGATACTTAGAAAAACATACAACTGGCCAAGTCTTGTTTTTGCTTCAACATGCTCCTTAATTCAATAATTTACCATTAAACAACAATAAGTGGAAAATCCTTACCTTCCCAGAAGTCCATAGCCATACTGTGAATCTGCCAGCAGTAATGTGATCTCGCCCTTCTGCATGGATATGACACACTCCTCCAGGGCCTACAAGTGTCAAAAAACAACATGTTATTTAGAGGACTGACTGACCTTTTTACATAATTACACAAAATACCTTTAAACATAATTTTGGGTGCATTTCTATGTCCTTAAGTGACTAAAACATCTGATGATGTTTCAAGCATGTTAACCAGCTTTTTAGCCATGCTAGCTCTAGGGATGTCAGTTGGTTCAGACTGCAATATATCAATAATAATTGGACGGATTGCCATAATATTTGCTGCACATATTTGTGGTTCCCACAGGATTAATCATAACGATTTTGGTGATCCCCTGACTTTTCCTCTAGCCCCACCATGAGCTTGACATTTTTGATTTTGAGTGAAATGTCTCTAACTACTGGATGGATTGTCATGAAACTTGGTACACGCATTTGTGTTCCAATTCTTTGGTTTATAATCCACAAAACTAATGACATTCCCATCAGCCTTAGCTGCACTGTGTTTTGTGCTAAGTAGCAAATGTTAGCATGCTAACAAGATAGCATTTAGTTCAATGCACCACTGTACCAACGTACAGCCTCACAGAGCTGCTAGCAGGGCTGTAGACTCTTGTTTACCTATTTTCACAGTCTATATTGGTGGCTAATGAAGTGTGATGAAATATAAGCGCTCTATACTGGAGAAAACTACCCTGTCCAAGAAAAGTGTTGAAAGCTTTAACCTGGTTTACGTCCCCCTCTCCGATAACAAAGACGAGGTTGCAGTCCTTCTCCACCACAGTGCGGTCCTCCAGGACACACTGCATCTTCACAGTAACCTCCTGGCCCCAGGTGGGGCGCAGGGTGTGCGGGTTCCTGGACTCCAGCACCTTCTTCCTCAACAGCCGGTCCTCTGCGTGAGGAAAGAAGAGAAGGGCATGCAGGAGGAAGCCGGCTTAATCTGCTAGTTGCTGATAAACTAGTAAACACACCAAGCTTGATCTCAGTCATGTTTTGGTCACTTTTCTTCTTTTGTGGTCAGGGTTTCAATCCAAAATTAAATGTAAAAGGTTTAGGTTAAGTAAAGCCTAGTTACTGGTACAATAAGTTAGTGATGCAAGATTCAATACCAAGTCTAAAGTTTGTCTCTACATGTTCACTGATGTATCCTCACCTGTGATATCCTCCCAATCTTCTGCTGTGAACAGCTCCTCAAAGGTTGAGGAAGTCCACTCCTTCATCTTATATTCTGGAAAGAGACTCTCTGCTGAGCTGTCCCTCTCCAACACATCATCATCTGTTGATGGGTCTTGGAATCGTACCATCTTCCAGCTGTTTGTTTTTTTCAGTTTCCTCTGTTCCTTGCATTCTGCGTGTCCACTTTCTTGCTCAGGATCAGAGGGGCTTTTTATCTCAGTGCTTTTACTCTCTCCTGCACAGCTCTCTGTTTCAGCCTGCTCTCTCCCGGACAGCTCCTTGCCTTCCTCTGCAGGCTCACAGGGCAGCTCGGTGTGACTGTCCCTGTCAGCAAGCTCAGAAATGGCCTCTCTTACCTCAGGCTCTGTAGGCTCCACTGCAGGGTCTTTAGGCTCTTCACAACATGGCTCTGTCTCCATTTCACTACAGAGAGCGATGGACACTATCTACATTAGTCTCCAAAAGAGATGATCCTCTTTGTCCAACCAATGTTCCACTTGGGTGCAGGTTAGTAGTTCTGTTGTGGCCCAACTTCTACACTGTCAAAACAAAAAACATCTCCATGACATAATATTTACAAAAATACATGTTGCATTTAATGAAATCCAACTCTGAGTGCATCCCTAAATCCTGGCTTCATCTACAGTTT
The DNA here is from genome assembly GCA_005408345.1 of Macquaria australasica. Lineage (NCBI taxonomy): Eukaryota > Metazoa > Chordata > Actinopteri > Centrarchiformes > Percichthyidae > Macquaria > Macquaria australasica. The sequence continues at coordinate 95,905 of SEMN01000437.1, forward strand.
TTAAAAAAAAAGCTTTGTCCCGCCTGCAGCTGCGTAGTTTCTGCAGTTCTGTTGCACTTTGACCTCCTCTCTAAGGCTTGTGTCCGTCTTAGCCTCCGTAGTCCAGTGATGTGACAGCAACAAAAAATGATCAATGTAAAGAAACTGCGCAACGCAACGAAGCACTCTCAGCCAGCAGGCTTGTGCAGTGGTAATCTGCAGGATTAGAAGAGAAAAACCTAATCTGCCAGAACGTCTGTAAGCTTCTTAATGACTTCATCGTCGTGCCCCATAACACAGTTTCCATGAACGCAATCTACCAATACGATCTCAGGAGATACAAACTCTAACTTAATTTGCTTTGAGTTACATTGGGGGGTTTTTATTTTCACTTTTTAAGAAGTGCCACAGCACTCACGGAAGAGTAGTAACAACCTGCAGCCTGTAAAACTGACAGTAGATTACAGATTAAATACACCGTTTTAATGGTGTAAAACTGCTGAAGGATACACATTTCACATCATGTGTATAATTAATTTGGGTATATTCACAATAATTCTTGAAAACTGAAAAAAACCCAATAAGGTAATTAAATGATGTTTGCTTGTGTCAAGTTCATCATGAAAATTAATTACATTAAATTACATTTTTCTGAGCCTTAGAGATAAATGCTAAACTGTTAGTATTTAACCGGGAAGAGTTTGTTCTTTCCATTGGTGCATATTTAATTCTGCATCCCCAGGCAACCAGTACGTTTATCAGACAACAACTAGGATGTACTAACATTTATGGTATGTTGAGACTTTGAACTAGACGGGTTTAAGTGACAATTTTAGGACAGGTGAGGTTTATGTTTGTTCTCATATATTGCTCTAAAAGCTGAAGTCTTTTGACCCAAAGCCAGATATGTTAGCAAAAACATCTACTTGTTCACAGAGGGTGATATCATGAGAATTGAGATAACATTGATTAAAATGTCACAAGATGGCTATAAAGGCTTTAGTAGACTTTATGAATCTGTCATTTTCAGCAAATGAATGGCACACAAAACGTTATCCAGTTTTTACCACTGATGCACCTCTGCAAAGTTATTCATCACTTAACGTTTTACCAAAGGAAATGACAAAAATAACAAAATATCACACATTATATCAAGTATTTGGCTGTCATGTTAAGTGCCTTAGAATCATATTTCCGGTTCATGGAGGAAACATCAACACTGCAGGAGCAGAACTTGATGTAATAGTATTAATAGTTCCTCCCAGCCATATTGTAAATAAACACTGCATTGTTGACTGTGAGGCTAGTCTTTAATCCACAGCCAAACCATGTTTTAATCAGGGATTAAATTAATACAAATTCCACATTTGTCTTTTAATTATACACATACATCGAATAGGGTGTTTTTTTTTTGTTTGGAGGTTGTTCTTTCACGAGTACTATGCTTTAATACAATTTTGAGATACTTTTACTCTACTTGGGTACTTTCATTTTGCTACTTTTGACTTCTACTCGCCTACATTTCAGAGGAAAATACTGCATGTTTTACTCCACTGCTTTTATTTGACTACAGTATCATTTCAGATTAAACATATGAAAATCTTACAAAATGTGATG